>CAXKWD010000009.1:95656741-96256741 GCA_964059195.1 Ectobius pallidus
TATGTACAAATGGGATGTTCAACCACTTCTATTTTGGACCGTCAGGCAGTTGTAAAAAATGTTGAGGATATTTTTTAGAACTTGGCTCAATAAATATCTTGTATATCATTATATCGCAGGCTTTTGGGGAGGGAAGTATGAAAGTGATATTGAATTTCTTTTTAATTTCATCACCGAAACGGTTGTATGGTAACATGGGAGTGAAAAATAAAATATTCCGCAAAGAGAATTCAATTTTATGTTCCGGGATTTCTGTTTATTCTTATTTCAACTCCTACCAGGCTTGGTGTGTTGAAGCGGTGGAATGCAAAATTCTACAACCTCTAGAGTCATAAAAAACTATATCATGCGTTTTCTGAGCGAATAGTTTGAGTGTAATAAGTCGTTCTTCTTCATTTCAAATTCTAAATACCTACGTAAGGAGCTATAATTTGAAAATCGAAAGTCCTTCATAAGTTAATTTCGAATTACAAAATACAAAATCCGGGCGAAGCTGGGCCTTTTAAGCTAGTAAATTATAATCCAGTTCACTTTCTTCTTTTTTGCGCTTCATTATTGTTTTCAATGTATTTTTTAAAACTAATTAAATTAAACGTGAAGCATAACTTTAAATGCTTTTGAGAAAGGCACCATGAAAAGTAATATTAAAGAATCCCGCCATGAAACAACCATCACATTGCTATTCGTAGTCAAATGGGAGCACAAAATTGATGTGATCGTTGGTCTTCAGAGAGGCTGAAGTGAGCCCTAGGACAAGAAATACGATCAAGTGGAATCTCCCCTTTAAGTCTGTCTGAAACCTTGAGATAGCAGTGGCTATTCTAGGGCCGAACATTTAGTCCACACTAATTTCCCACTAATCCTGTACATAGACTCCGGCAGTAATTGATTTCAAAATCAAGGCTATCTAAAAGATTAAAAGTTAGAGTTTACTAAATTCCAGTTTCTATCAAAGATCACAATTAGCTTTTCCACTAGAGAATTGGTTAAGAAATACCCTAATGACTCGATCGAAACAAACAAACAAACCCACTTCTAAAAATAAATGGTGCAAAATATGTTGAACAAATTTCTCACATATATTTGTTTTGATTTCTGTTATTGAGGTTTGTATGTTCACGAATGAACCAAAATGTACCGTCCAATGATTTGAACACATCCACCAGGTTAAATAGATTTAGGATCTTATCAAATTGTTCATTCTCTTTATAGTATCACATATATCAACTAAATAAATAATTGTTTGACTATTTAATAGATTTAGATTTCCTAGGTCAAGAAAATGTATAATAAAAAAAAGTACAAACTAAACAAATTAAAAGCCTCTAAAATACTTATACAGCTTAGGCTCCCATAAAATTACTAAACATACAACACAGAAGAAGAAAGAAGAAGTGAATTTCACCATTGTTTTAAAAACTTTTAGGTTTTAGTGATTTTAACTACAATGACGTCTTTATTAAAAAATTTTCACTCTTTTTGACTCTAAGAAATAAGATACCCTGAAGATGGTTGTGTGAGACCGAAAGGCCTAGTCTGAATAAATGAAAAGAGGTTGAGATTGAGGTATTGAATAATTATTACTAAGATTATCTAGGTATACTTGCTGTAAACTCCTACGCCGTGTGTTAACAGTTGGCTGAATCATCTGGTAAACCAGAATGACGTGTATTCCTTTATGCATAACATGACTCATTATTAATTACTAAAACTACTCAATTGGAAAACGTATGTCTTCTAATATAAAACATCTAACGTTGACAGATTTTCACTTTAGCAATTCCTTGTCGAGTAGGCCTACTCAATGCATAAATCTCGGTCAAGGTGACTACTATTTCTACCTGCTAGATTCATCAGGATTCTGGTTTACTTTCCATCTTTTCCGTGCAAAGCGCAGGAATTTCCTTATTTCTATTTTTCCTCTGTTTCTTCGCTTCTTTTGTCACTTTTATATAATTCTCTCTTTCTTCTTCCCTCTTATCTTTCTTCTATTATTTAATTACTTATTTAACTTTTTGTAATTTAGTTGAACGCTGTTTTGGAGAAAAATATAAGTTGCTTAAAATATGCCTAGCATAGGTAAAACGCTATAAATATTAAATACAAGTATATTATTTAAATTATGTTGTTCAAATACTGTTACGTAATAATCACAAAACAAAAAAGTAGGCCTACTTCACTTCCTCACAATTTTTCTATTGTAACGCTAAAAATCGTGCAAAATATATTTTACTGATTCTTTAACGGGTAACTAGCTAGTGTTTCATAGAAGTTTTAATCCCAAAGTAAATATCAAAATATAGTTTCAGTGGTTACCATTTCAGTAGTATCCAATTCTTGGGAAAGGATTATGACGGAAAAAAATACCATTTGCAATAAAACGATAGAAGGAAAATCCGATTGGGAAGAACATTCACTTGGAAAAATGTTCTATGAAAAAATTGTCCTCGGGGAAAATATATTGAAAAATTAGGTGTAGGAAAATTTTATTAGGAAAACTGTAGGATATGAATAATTTACATGTGCCCTAATTGTCTGTTAATTATCGATTGTGTAGTTAAATTTAAAAAAAAGGACGACTTTGTCTACAACAGAGGAAAACTCAGAACTAGACTAGTAATCATTTATGTTATTAATAGGTTGAACATATCATGGGACAGCTAACATTCCCGATATTGCACACTTGAATTCAATTTTATTTTTGAAGCGTTCACTAGAGAATTTGTTGAAAATGTCGCGTCCGGTCTATTCGTGAAATACTAATGTTATTTATTCTCTTGGGAAAAATATACTGTAACGTATAACCTATGTAGTCACCATAAATCGAAAGCTAGTCATCCAGGAGAAATGCAATATTTGCGCTAAAGGGAATTGAACCAGAAGTAATAACTACAAATTGCATGATCAATTCCCTTTAGAGGCTCGCTGTTATGGTAAAGAGTGTTTAATAATGTATAATCACTCCCGGTATGATAAATAGATGTTAAATTCGTCGAACTAAATGTAACTTGTTTAGAAAACGTCCTGTGTAATCGTATTACTATTCCATATTATTTCATTTGAGATTGTCGTTAAATTACATTATGTGAATGAGAATAACGATTTTGGTATTTGACTTTTAAAATGTGGATGTTAAAATTTGTAATTTTGTTTTGAACACTTCCTTGTAATTTACTTCATACTGGAATTCTGGTAAAATAAATATCGAATTGGAAAATAAAGTCACTAAACACAGACTTTTTACCAATGACTTACTAGCTCAGCTGATGTAGTACTATATGACCCAATAATAGGCCTATGGGCAATGTGCAATGTACCAAGAACAGCCCGAAATTTTCTACACTGATCATGACACCGCCCGTGAGAGCTTACGCATATTCATTTATCTGTAGCAACAAAATGAAAATTATGCCTGTCTTCTCATTAACATAGAAGTAAGAAATGTATAATTTTTCACAAATAATTTTCACATTTTGGGTACTTTCTTAGGTAATTAATTAATTATACGATAAAAACTCTACATATTATTGTTGAAATAATACTTTATTAGAATAGTGTAAAAAAGAACTTCCGTATTCCTAGCAACAACTGTACTGAAGCTGAGGGAGTGCATTAAAACATTATCAGAGAAAAGGAAAGGACATATTATTTCCATGTAAATGAATGTGATATAATTTTTAACTTTAAAAAGATATCATTTTTGGGCACTTGCAAGGGTTCTAAGATTTTACAGTTTCGCAAATATAAAGTATATGACAATATTAAAAAAAGCAAACAAATTAAAATTAATACTAAAAAAACAAACAACTATATATAAAACAGAATTTTGATTTCACATTAAGGGTATGAACATGGAACTGGACAAGGATTAAAATGTTGAAATGCCGACGAATACAGTTTAACGTAATGTTTCGGTGTATCCTATTTCTCTCACACAGGAGCAGGATCCACAGAGAACAGAGTTTTACTACCATTTTCAGAGAAGGTAACGAGTTTTAATTCCCTTCCGATTCCATGTGCAGCGAACATAGGGATGCTTCAGTAGATATAAATTACTGTAATTTGTTGCGGATCAAAGAAAACGCATTTTAAACAGAATCATTGTTGAAAGAGTAGCTATATTTTACAAGGAGGGTTGTGGAAACCTTCAGCCTTATTAAAAGAGTATCTATTAGTGCATAAGAAATAAATTCCTTCACAAGCGCACAGGATTCACTACAGACAGAAGGGAACCTGATCCGATGCTCGGTCTGATAGAAATTCAAAGTAGTGTATCTGAATTCCTTAGGGAATGCTCAGTTTACAGGGTTTGTTATGTCCTTTGAAGTGTGAAAGCATTCCATTCATTATTAACAGATTTTGGCTCTTGAAAATAAAAATACAGAGTTATTTATCTCGAATATTTTACTCGATAATCAACTGGCAATGTTCTTGCTTCTATTTTCACTGCTGTCTTGAATTGAACTTAGCCTGCTTACTGCTATTATTACAAATAATTATTTGCTATTATAATAGCATCAGAATTATCGTTTTTCGTTATATCATTTATTTACCAGCTGCCATTGTGCATATTGGCGTGTGAATGGAGAAAACGGTTTAAGATTATTCAATCATGTAGTAGCCTAGTCTGTAGTAGTGGTGGTGGTAGGTCGACGATCCGTTAGAAACAATATTCAAAATCACTGCCCAAAGGCAGTTCCTTTCAGAATTTAGGCTACTGTAACATTTTAAATTAATTTTGTTTTTCAGAATAATAGTCTGTGATAAAGCGTTTTCGAGTTATCGCGCGTACAGACAGACGGACAGACATTTTTTCCGTCCATCATGTAATCTAAAAAAGTACCATTCTGGCACTTAATAAAATCATATTTCGCCATATTTAAGAAACAATTGACTTTTTGACCACGGTTTCTTGGGAAAGTTTGATAAGCATATGTGAAGGATTAAGTGGGATAGCTAGACTATTAACAGAACGAAATTACAACAAATGTCTCATACCTAAAGCAAGGCGTAATATAACGAATGTTTATTAATAATAGAGTACCCTATTTAAATGTTATAATAATATATTTAGTAAGCAATTCATTAGCAGTAATGTAAATAAATACCCTTCAGAAACTATAAATCACAGTTACTATTACTGTATGGGTTTAACAAAATACTGATAAATATTTATCATAATGTGCCTGGTAGCCTAAGTATTATAATATGTTTCATAAATAGGAATGTTACCATAAATAAGTTATTCTCTTAGGTTTTACAAAAAATCAACTTTTACTTTCCTTGAGCTATCTGAAAGTATAAAGTTTTCCCTGTGAATTGCTGATATCCATTTAAGACGTCTGGATTCATTTTTGGGAAATTTATACTCTTTGACAGACTCTTCGTTAACATTATTACTTTAGTACAGCCAGGAACACAACACTTTTAGACATTTTCTTTTTTTCTATATAAGGAGACAATTTTCATCCAGCATAATGTATCATGCATTTTCGCTAGCAAACGCGGCCTGCTTTGGATGATGTGTATATTTCGACGTCTTATCTGAGCTGGGAGGCCGTGATTATGGTTAGTGAAAGAAGGCAGAGCAACGCGTCTTTGTAGTGTAATGATGATTTGCCATTTAAAATTAGTCGTTACTCCGATACCGGTCAAACGATTTGGTCCACAATCAATAGGCTTCGTCCCATGGACATTATAAGTGCGTATACCCAGTTTCATGAACACCTGATAAATCGTATTCGAGTTATCTCGCGTACAGGTACACAGACAGACGGACAGACATTTTACAGTCCAGCACAGTCTCAGAAAGTGACATTCTGACACTTAATAATCCTGAAAAAAAATCACATCCCTCCATATCTGTATTTCTAGAAATATTACAGAAGTTACTCGAAAACAAATGCTTCCATAAATTTTAAACATTCATTTTCTGATCAGATCGTGTATATAAATTCAAAACAAAATGGGGGGATAAACCGCAACCCAATCTTACACCTTGATTTATTTGTATATATTTACTGTATCTCTCAAGTTCGACGTTTATGCTGATTGATTATCCTCTTAACTAATACTTTAATTTTAATAATAGTTTTATTTCGTAATATCGTGTATTATTTCCTTGTTATTACTTAACTGTTCCTGTCTGATGACCACTCTGAAAGCATCTGCTTCTCGCTACAATTTCATTGAAAGATAGGTAGTAACAACCTCTCAGCAAGAGGATTTAACCATTTTCCCAATTTAAACTGGATTTCAAATTACTGTTGTCGCAAATTAATGTTAATGGAACTGCGTGCTAACTCAGTTTAAAAATCTAGGTTAGGACATTTCACTGCTCTACCCATCGTACTCTTGTATTCAGCCACACATTGTGTTTGTAGTGAAAACAAATGTTAATTTGATCTGCTTGGTGTGCAAAATTTAGAAAGGATACTCTACCGTTCCTGTGTTTCGAAAGGACATGATTGCTTTACTATTATACAATAAAACACAAAAAAATCTGTGCGAACTTCAATTTCATTTTTAATTACTTTCCAGCGTAGCCTCTGTTCTGTCATTTTTATTTAATTAACTAAAGTATCGTCAGTCATCTGTACATAATTGAATTGTCGCTTCGACCTTAGAGAGGAAGATAGATGAGAGATTATTCAACTTCTGACTGTCCCTCATCGTGTGACGTTGCCATGGTAAACATACGAACAACAATTCATAAAAAAAAATGCTATTTTGTGCACTCAATTTGGTCTCACGTCTATTCTTCTCACATCTGGAATTCTGAAGTATCCTCTTATCTAAATGTAATTTTACACTTTTTCACTTTACGTTTCGTACATATAGAACCTCAGTAAATTGCTAGAGAGCGAATTAAAATGTTTAATTTTGAGTTATAAAATTAGGGTGCAACTTAGATTGTTCGTCAGAAAATATGTTTGAGACGGTAAAAAAAAATTCAGAGAAAAATTCGGTTCAGTAAATTGATTATAATAATATAATAAGCGAACACCTGCATTGTATAATGGTGACTGCTGACTACTGACATACATCCTACGAAGGTACGGGTACGATACTCGATATCTCCTGACTTTTTCTGAAATCACTAATTAGCCTCGAAAGAGCAACTGATCAATACTTGATAAAGAAGTAGCGACTCCGGTAAGAAACATCAGTGACGACCGTTCGAGGCGGCATATTAACCACATGCCCCAAATCCTGCCATCTATGAATGAAGTCATCAGACAGAGGTAAATAACATATCGGTTGCATGATAGGCCCTGTCACTCGATGTGATGTAGCCTAACTTAATCCCAACGAAAACATCACTAATAATTAATAAACTTAATGATGATTAATAAGATTTTTTCTTCGCAATTGTTTCAATTTTTATGTACATTTTAATATTCGGGAAGAAAAATAAGTTAGAATTTTCGTTTAAAGAAAAAAATAAAATTTTTATTATTTAAAAAAAAATCCAAGAAAATATAAGATTTTCGTGTCTATCATCATATTCTTCATAAAATTTAATACAGAAATGCATGTTCCTATTTCACTTAGGTCAAATTCTGAAAAATAGGCATATCAGGAAACAGCGCGGATTATCCATAAGAGCCGAAGTGCCTTCACTTGAAAAGGATAATAGTAATCTATCCCCTCAGTCTCGTCTCCACCAGCCTCTCTCTATTTATCTTTCTCAGCCTATTTCTTTCTATATTTCTATCTGCTTATCCCTTTCTCTTCATCTCTTTCCCTTTAACTATCCTTCTTTCTATACATCCTAGGCTACTCTCTCTTACTCCCTTTCACTCAATCTCATTTTCTTCTGTTTCAGTCCCATTATTCCTATTTTCGTTTGTTTTTATATTTTATTTTTTTATATTATTGTTATCATATACAACCTTATCCCTTAATAAAACTATCTTCATTAATTAAATTCACAAGGTACCTTTAAATTACCTATTATAACTTACTACGTTATTGATTTTTTTATTGATAATAATTCTCCTTATTCTCTCAATTTTCTTCTTAAAATGAAAAACACAACTACTTGGGATTACTTTGAAATCATAACATAATGATTTATTGTCTGTCTGTAAACAGCATATTATAAGAATAGCAAGCCAATAAAATGTATAGCTGTAATGCGAAGGATTAAACTTGGGTTTACCACATGTAAACTCTCTATAGGAGTCACAGCTGCTGAAGCGGATAGAGCGGAAGGACCTATGGATTTTTTATTTCTTTTACACTGTAAAATCCTGAAAAATGAACTCCAGCAATGATATTGACTTTTCTCTTAAAAGTTTTGAGCTATATACAGGTCTTGTAACTTCTACAGGAAATAAATTATAAGCTTTCCTTTGAAGTTCTGTAAAGCCGGATGTCTTGTAACTAAATGTAGTTTATTCGTTATCCTGAATTTATTATACCTCGTCTCATTTATAATTCTCAGTATTCTGTGTACCATCGTCCACAAATCAGGGTTGTATACTTATATAAAAATGTTACGGTTCATCTCTGTCTGTACAGATTTGTTGCAAAAACTACTATACTAATAGAACTGAAAATCTGCATGAACATAGTTTTTATACTCGGAAAGGTTACGGGACTATAGCCGTTCACTCACCTCCGATATTTTACCTAATATCATAATCGTTAACATTCAAAATCTGTTAAAATAAACACAAGCCATGACACGTACAATAAACAGATGCACATCAATATTTCAAGGCCTACTTTTGAAACCGGAAGACATATTTTTATTCTCTCTCTTTGGTCTCTTTCTTAAAAGCTTAAGTTAGTTTGTATTGTTGTGTGTGTTTACTTGTACAACCAACGCCACCTATTAACAAGAATATTCAATTGTAAAATTAATTGAATGTGCCCATGGCAACATTATGACATTACGACGCGCAGAGATATGATTTTTGTTTAGAAAGGTGGACAGAAGGGGATCATGAAAGCATGCCTAAATGGGAAAACATTGAATGATTTGGACGAAACTCAATAGGCCTTTGCGGGGATTTTTTGGGCTAGGGAACTCGAATCTAATGTCACTTTTTCCCTATGTGGCGCACTTTATACGTGAAATGCACCTGGATGATGGACACACCCCGGAGACATCCTGGAAGAGGGAGAAATGGTTTGAGAACATTCAAATTAAGGGAAATGTAACTCTTAGAAATACGTATTTTCATGAAAGAACGTGTAAATTTGAATGCCGAAAGGCAAGAAATAAATATTCTACCACTTATTTACTTCTTATAAAAATTTGCTGAAACTTAGTGGCAATATAAAGGCACAATTCCCCTTTATATCCTGAATTAATTTACCAAGATTTTTTAAATTGTTTTTTTGTATCAATAGGTAAGTTTTGGTGCAGAATAACCTCACAAAAAAGGAAAATAATTTTTACAGTGTTTTAGTGACTAATTATGCAGCTGGTACTTAAAAGTACCGACAGGAATACAGGAAAGAAGAAATTCAAGAACACACTTTTTTATTTGCATCACTCAAGATGATATTCTTGAAAACAATTCTTTTTCTCATTGCAGCATAGAAAAACATCGCAGAATGTACATTTTGAGTGAGGTTTGGACTGTACTTTTCGAATGGAGCACATCTCACATCTTCCCCTCTGCTGGACAAATTTAGGCCAATGAGCTCCTAGATTTTGTTTCCGGATGTCTTTGGGCACAGAAAATTTGCTCTTCCTTCTCTTCTTTGACTGTTGTTCTGGTGTGATGCTTACTGTAGGACGACCTCTCTTTTTCATCGGACTACTTCCTTGGGCTATGAGTCCCATTGCCAAATTCCTTCGAAATTCCAATAATGATATCTCCCCATGCATTTCTTTGTATATGACATATGCATTGACATATGCCATTTCAATCATTGCGAAGAACAGTCGGTGCCACCATTTCTTTGACTTCCTGTCCCTGTCATATAGTGAGCGCAGCATATCTGCCTTGTCTACTCCACCCATTGATGAGTTGTAGTCTCTTACTATCATAGGTGCTACAATGTCTTTTTCGTTCCATCTCTATCTCGACGACTCAAGGTAGTTTCCTCAGTCCCATGATAATTTGATAATAGATGGACACACTTGTTATCCTTCCATTTGAAGAAAGTAATTCCTTGGTCAGTTGAACGATGATCAATATCACCCCTCTTCATTTCCTTATCTTCCTGAAGCTTGGGAAGATGCTTCCTATTAGGACGAACAGTCCCACAGGCAAATATGTTATTTGCCTTCAGGTGTTCAAATAACTCTACAGATGTAAAATAATTGTCCATCATCACTGTATAGCCACCTCCTCTCAGAGAACTCGTCAGTCTATCCACAACACTACCTCCTAGTCCAAACATTTCTTTGGAAGTTCTGTCCCCATTGTCCTGCCTTTTTCCTTGGTACACGTATCCACTCATGTCAGCTCGACACCATATTTTGTACCCTCTTTGTATGGGCTTCATGGGGTTGTACTGTTTCAAAGATGAGCGACCTTTGAAAAGTACCATGCTTTCATCTATACTCTGTGTTGCATTAGGTAATCTCAAAAGCTGAAAATTTCGATTGAGATCATGAATAAAAGGTCGAAGTTTATAAAGTTTATCAGAATTATTTTCTGGCACAGCACTGTTGTCATTGACGTGAATATTTGCACGAATTTCAAAGTATCTATCACGCTGCATTGTTTTTGGAACAAGTGGAACTGCAATATCAACACCGCTCGACCAATAATGGTTTACATGAGGTAGACGATGGTACCCAAATAAAAACTGGAGTCCTAAAAATGCTTGCATTTCTCCTATTTCAATAGGTTTAACTCTCCTCTGTTTTTGTTGTATGTACAAATTAGTTTGAAAAACCAAATTTTCAATCGCACATTCTGGTACAACAGTGAGAAAAATATCAGCTGCTGTTTCTTTTCCAACAAAATGCTGCAGAACTGGGCCAACCTCCTTTGTAAATGCTGGCAAACTATTGGATAAGGTGGTCTTTTTCCACTTTCTTTCATACTGGGAGATTGGTACATCATCGTCACTTGAATCAGAATCTGGAATCAGCTGAACATTATCTAGTCCGGAGCAACCAGTAACAGCAACATTATTTTGAACTAGTCCGGAGCAACCAGGAACAGCAACATTGTTTTGCACTAATTCATCTTCAGAACTGCTCTCAAAAGGTGTATCTATATCAGACGGAAGATCTTCCTCCAGGGCAGAAATAATTTCTTCATCTGTCAGATATTTTTTGGGTAACCAATTTTTGTTCGGCATTCTTGCCTGAAAATAAATATTTTAGCATTAGAATTAACATTAGGCCAGATTGTGAAAACTAATGAAAATTAAAATAAGTGTTAATGATAAACAAATAGGTCTTATTTGGGGTAAAAGTTATTCCCTCCAATTTGTTTTTCACATCAACGTAATAATTATTAACACAAATATAAAAATAAGTATTATATTACTTCTACAAAAAAAATACTATCCTGTCCTGGCGGTACTTCCCAGTACCAGGATACATTTTTTACTCTATTATAAAAAATAAAACTGAATTTTACAAATAAAATGTAGAGAATGCTTACCTGTACAGTGTAGACGATATTAAAAAATAATAGCTTCCAGAAACTCGTGATAAACCACTAAATTAAATCAAATAAACAACACGTGCACTAACTCCCTTGAAAAATGGCTACCTAATGCTGCACGGCGAGAATAAAATGTCCACAGCATAAAGAAAAGAAATTCTTTCTGCAGCTGCCATCTGTTGGCTGTTACCAGAACTACGCTCTTCGTGTCCCTACAAGTACCGTCAGGAAAACCGATCATTTTATAAAGATATAAGCATTTGAATAAAGCGGTACTTTCAAGTACCGTCAGGATATAAAGGGTTAAAATAAACACAAGCCATGACACGTACAATAAACAGATGCACATCAATATTTCAAGGCCTACTTTTGAAACCGGAAGACATATTTTTATTCTCTCTCTTTGGTCTCTTTCTTAAAAGCTTAAGTTAGTTTGTATTGTTGTGTGTGTTTACTTGTACAACCAACGCCACCTATTAACAAGAATATTCAATTGTAAAATTAATTGAATGTGCCCATGGCAACATTATGACATTACGACGCGCAGAGATATGATTTTTGTTTAGAAAGGTGGACAGAAGGGGATCATGAAAGCATGCCTAAATGGGAAAACATTGAATGATTTGGACGAAACTCAATAGGCCTTTGCGGGGATTTTTTGGGCTAGGGAACTCGAATCTAATGTCACTTTTTCCCTATGTGGCGCACTTTATACGTGAAATGCACCTGGATGATGGACACACCCCGGAGACATCCTGGAAGAGGGAGAAATGGTTTGAGAACATTCAAATTAAGGGAAATGTAACTCTTAGAAATACGTATTTTCATGAAAGAACGTGTAAATTTGAATGCCGAAAGGCAAGAAATAAATATTCTACCACTTATTTACTTCTTATAAAAATTTGCTGAAACTTAGTGGCAATATAAAGGCACAATTCTTCTACATATACTATTTTTCTATTTCGAAAAGATTCAAGAATATTGAGAAAAAATGTTCAAACATGATATCTGCAGAAAGGTACAAATACTGCCTAGGAAATCTTTCCAGTTGTAGCTACTCAATGTTAACCTGAAAGTTTTAATTTGTCTTCAGTTATGGGCCTTGTGATTATGAAATTAATCTTATTGGTACAACTATCACTATCCGAATGAAGAAGACTTAACTTAATCACTACTGCATCTTGGTCTAAAAATGCAAAAGTAGCAACATAAGAGAAAAGCAATGCGCTAATTTCTAAAAATATTGTCTAGGCAAGCTAGGCCTGTAGTGGGCATATGAACAATAAATTGTTCCCTATTACATGGCCTTGAAGGCCCAGAGGATTCCAAAAGGTTGAGGCTCCCAGACAGTCGGCACATGAATGTGGTAAGGTGTTCAGCCTTACGCACTGGCCGCCTTTACCCCCAGGATTGCTCCTAGTACTCATTTCTGATAGAGGCTGAGTCGACCCCAGGGCCATAGTGCCACCAGAAGAATTAGGGCAATTGAAAAACTCCAATGACCTCATCGGAGATAGAACCCGCGACCTTCTGGTTTGTAGCTCAGCGCCTCAACTACTACGCTACGGCGTACCTCATATTATTAACAATACTATGGTTAAATTGTCTAAGAAGGTTTTTAAGCTCATTTACACCTTATTTGTTTTATCTTACATCATAATTTGCATTAACATCCACAGCAGATATTTTTTTCCATTTACTTCTATGGAAAAATTCGAGTAAATTTTCAAATTTATTTAAATAAGTGTACGGGTCTCCCTTTGGTAACCCATACAGCACCACAGCCACTAGAATGAAGTTTTCTAAAAGTAACTCTATTATTTCAAAATCTAGCTCACTGCAAAGGAAACCTAGATCAATTTCATCACTATTTTCAAAAATATTGTTCAGATATATTGCTACCACGCCATGATTACGGCAAACCCTACAGTAACTATTACACTTAAGCAAAAATCTTTCAACGTTTCAAAAGGCATTTCTTCATAATAAAATTCACACCATAGAAACCTCTACAAAGCGTAGAAGCTCTATAAAGAGTTTCTGTTTTTTTTTTTTTTTTTTACCCCCAGCGATTTTGGATGATTTTCACGCTGTTTGGCAATTAGATACGAAAGCAGATCTTCAGCTAGAAATAATATTTCTTCTGGAAAAGGTAATTTTCATCACTAGTTATACAGTGTGTCCCACGCAAGAGTTGGCCAATGACGCGGGTTCCTGCGGCACGGCGGGCACAGCTCCAACTCCCGAGCGATCGGGTGAAATATCTACGCTAATGAAGCCGCGATCGGTGTTATGATTCAGGTTCTCACATTTACAGTTAAAATTACAATGAAAATAAACACGTACCTCATCACAAGAGATGTTGGAAATGTTCTCCTCTCGCATCCACACAACACTGACACCATTTTAGGAAATTTTCTTTCACGCGCATAAGTTCAGCTTCCGAGACAGAGTTCATTTCTCTTGTGAGGCCTATGTGATATTGTCTTTAAGTTCTTCTAACAGTATGTGAATATTATTTATGGAGAAACTTGAAAAATAAAGTGTATAGGTCAACTTCCCGTACATTACAAAGGAAACGGGTGAAATATCTACGCTAATAAAGCCCGCTGTTGGTGTAATGGTTCAGGTTCTCACAAAGAAAAACATGTGATTTATTACATCATCTTGCAAGGACGCAAGACGTCGGTTTTTAGCAAAATTCCCAGGTGTACGTCCTCCAAGCAGAGAAGCCGTGCGAAAACTTGTAATCAAACTTCGGGAAACGGGTTCGATTCTCGATAGTAAACGAGGGACCAAGCGACGCGTACTTACTGAACAGAAATTAGATCAAACCCACACACATTAGAAGAACTTAAAGACAATATCAGAAGATAAATTAATTCTATCTCGGAAGCTGAACTTATGCGCGTGAAAGAAAATTTCTTAAAATGGTTCCAATGTTATGTGGATGCAAGAGGAGGACTTTTCCAACATCTCTTATGATGAGGTACGTGGTTATTTTCATTGTAATTCCAACTGTAAATGTGAGAACCTGAATCATAACACCGATCGCGGTTTCATTTGCGTAGATATTTCACCCGATCGCTCGGGAGTTGGAGCTGTGCCCGCCGCGCCGCAGGAACCCGCGTCATTGGCCAACTCTTGCGTGGGACACACTGTATATCGATCAAGGAAAGCCCATGCAAACGCTTTTTAACACATTCCATAGAAATTGGTTTTTCTTGTATTGATTGATCCAAACCTCCCAGTTGAAAATTGAGTCTTGTAGAAGGGAAGTGTTTTGGTATTCAGTTTGTGTACTGTTGTGATATAAATAATGCTACTATGATATTGTTAGGTGTACGGTATATACATGTGCCTACGGGTATCTGCTGGAACAGATATGTTTCTCTGATACATGGAAATTACCTTTCAGTACAGCATGCTCCTCTAGGGTAAATATCATCCGTTCTGAAATCTAGATTTGTCTGATAGCCACACGTAATGCAACAAATTTGATTGTACATGCGCATACAGTATCTGTATTGTAAAATTAACCTTTAGCGCATACATTCATAGCCACATAGGTTCGTGCATAGACCAGAGCAGCCATTAATTCCGTAGCCTATAGGTTATCTATCATCTCTATATTAGCTTATTTTATTTATTAGCCTATTACATTTTCCAAAATTAACAGATAGGCAATCACAGAAAATTAGTACTATGTTTCAGTCAAACTATACAACTATATCCCTGAACAATTAAAAACATTACCATTGGTGAAATTTAAGAAAAGTATTAAGCATGTGCCTGAGTGCCTATATTGCACTGATGACTTTTTCTATTAGTTGGAAATTGTATTGTTGATTAGGGAATTTATTATAGGCTTAGTTTTGTTATTTTGTATTAGGTCTTGTTCTATAATGTAGATTTAACTTATTTTATATCATACTTAATACATTATCTTGTAACTTTATTTGACGAAGTCCATGATTTTTTTGTAAATACTTAATGACGAATAAATTCTATTCTATTCTATTCTATATTTTCTGGTTTTATAGTTAGTCTAAAACAACTAAATTAACTAAAGAATGTAACAATTCGAATCAAGGGAACATGAATTAACGGCCATGCTGACCATATGTCCTCACTACTATCATCCAACAATTATGTCGAAGTATACAGGTAAAGAGAGAGCTGGCGCCGAATGTGAGGTGCGGTCCTTTCATAGGATGTACTGCCAAGGGTATTAATATAATTTACAGTATAAATACCATGAAACTGGATTTGTAGTTATTAGACCATCCTGGGTGTATATCAATCGCCCTTCATTGGAAAGTATATTAGCACGGGGTCTAGTTGAAAAGTAATAAAATAAATTATTCTAAGGTCTCTGTTGTGTTTGAATAAATTATAAATATTGAGGAGGTGCATGAATGGGTTGCTGCTCAGTCAAAAACTTTTCTTCTGTGAGCACCGGAAACTGCAATCGTTTTATAAACACACTAGCATCTTAATTAATATTAGTATAGGCTCTTTGCATAATGTACTATTTAAAGACACTAACAATATTATTAAATATTGAGATATCCTCAAAAAGTCTGCAAATTTTTCAAGTACGGTACTGAGTTGAGATGAATTTTTAATTACTTGAGTTCTGTTTGTTAGAACAAGGGAGAGTGGATTGGTACTTGAGTTGCAGTTAAAAAAGGATTACATTTTTCAGAAACTGTTCTACAAATATGAATATGACTAATTTACTTGTAAGCCTAATGATGGCACTGAGAGGTCTCTCGTTGCGACAGTAGTGAACTCTCTCAGAATACACAGCTTCAGGCATGTGGGTAATAGCCAATCAGTGGAACTGGCACTGTTACATTGCTTAATAATAATTTTCAGTTTGAGATGGTACGGGAAATGTCTTTGGCTTACGTTTTAGTTGTAAGGGATACCAAGCCATCTGAACTTACAATCCTGTAGAAAGCTACAGCATGGAGGAAGAGAGTATTCAATTTCCAGACGAATTCATTTCATTTGTGAAAAAATCGTGCTACCAAAAATGAAAAACTGAAAGTGAAAGCGCACAGGTATTTTCACTCTCGATTATTTACTCAACTGCTAGGTCTTTTATTTAAATAGTTTATTTAACATATTAAATTAACACTGTCTTCGTTGTTACATAAATTGCATTAATGAATTATATTAATAAAACAATCTTGTGCTGCCATATGGACATACCAATTCGAAATGAAACGAACCACAGATTCCTTAATCTTAACCAAATCATTCATAAATAATTAAAAAACTAAAACCCAGCTTTGAGGTACATTTCAGGAATAAATTTCGCCGCCCAGGGAAAAAGAGACCTCAGATTAAAGTTCCCTAGCCCAAAAAACCCGCATACTGAGTTTCGTCCAAATCATTCAATGTTTTCCCATTTAGGCATGCTTTCATGATCCCCTTCTACCCACCTTTTTTAAACAAAAATCTGATCTCTGCGAGTCGTAAAGAGATGAGTCAGTAAAGTAACCGAGCAAAGTCACCTTAAATAAATTTCACAATGAATACGGTCTTGTTAATAAGTGGCATTGGATGTACACAGAAACACAAGCTGAAATATTATATTACAGATGGATTGTTAGGACTTCTTTGTTTTGTGATATTTAAAAAACAGTACAATTCTTTTCATTTAGGACCTGTTATGAGTTCCGGTTGGCAAAAAACCATGTTATCTAGTGAAAATATCGCACTAAAAATAAATAATACTATTACGCCATATTCACTGAAAAAGAAAATCTAAATTACGTTAGCCTACAGCAACTTACTGTAGCTAAGTTTCAGTGTCCTTAATATTACAGGTATCTCCACCTTCAACAACATTTCAGAGTTTACTACAACAAAGGAGCTGTGAGAGAGCGTATCAGGTTTCGCTTTGATTTCTAAATTAATTCAGTTATTGTATTGTCTGTCTCTAGGCAGTGGTAGTACTGTTTAAAGGTGACGTATCCGAATTTCTACCCACCACAGACTCTGCTTGCTTGCTTGCTTTTACTACCGCGGTGTGAAATCCAATATTAGATATTACAAAGGCGGTGATGTTTATACCACCTCGTAAGTCTTTTGAGGGTTTGGTTGTCTGCGAAGAGAGATGGAAGTATGACGCGCGCTGAAGGCGTAGTGGTAGTTGTTTCTGCAATATTGAACATCATATATAGTCTAATATAACAGCGAATGTTTCTTCATATATTGTTTTAAGAAAGATTTTTAAAACTTTTTGTTATATAATAATAATAATAAGAAGAAACATTTATTTAGTAATTTATTTATACATTTTGGTGTATTAAAGGTATAAATTAGGTTAGTCATTTTATTTATATATTTTGGTACAATTTAGGGATTCTGGTGGGGTTTTTTTTATCACCTGTGAGAAAAATGTGGGTAACTTTGGGCCATCCTCTCCTTTTTCAGAATGAATGTATGTGTGAAGTGTGTGTCTCGCCCTGTGTGTTCGTGTTGTCCCGGAGGTGGCCCCGGCATTGAGCTGATCACTCATCCGGAGAGACCCTCCATGTCCTCTTCTGGTGAAATAGATATGTATGTGATCCAATAGATAATTCCTCTCCCGACATATCGCGGCCCTGTAACGCCCGGGCGTCGTAGGTCACTTAAATGCCCCTAAAATGGAGAGGTAAAACTGAGGAAAATAAGAACTTTTAAGGGTGTAAATTAGGTTATAACTTACATTTTTCGCAGCATTTTTTCTTGGGATTTAAAAGCCAAGGGCGGAATTGGAATTAAGGAAGTCATACACACAGGATAGAAGCAGCTCAGCTGAACAGATTAAAGCAAACAGTAGATAATGTAAAAAATAAAAATTTGTTTCTCATTTTGTGATTAAGAGTTAATTAGATTATTAGATCCGCAGAATTGCAACAGCGCACTGCCAGATCACCGATACGGAGGTAACAATTTTTTTTTTAGAAATATTGGCCTTGTGCGCTTTTGATACAATTAACTTGTATTCGATTACAAAATATAATTTTAGAATATTATTTTTAAGTAAGTGCCGTAGGCCTATTAAATTTAACAAAAGGAATTATTAATTGGCATATGTAGTTTGTATTTGGTAATTGCTAGAAATGCGCTTGTAAGCCAGTACTAAAATACTTTTAATTTATGGTCGGAAAATAATGTTCAACAATAATATTTACTTCAATGGTTAATTAACTAGAATCAGCTGAATTCATAAACAAAACCAGTTTTAATTACACGTTGTAATCAGTATAACTCGGCTGTTCTGGTAACCTCATGTTTAATTAAAGTAGGATTAGTAGACTTTCATAATATTATAAAACCAAATCAATTGTGAGGTTTGCATGCATTACGTACAACACCTAACTCTTTTGTGTAGTAATAGATTTTTACTTTATGTAAGGACACTCGGTACACAGTGAAATATTACCGTACATTTTGATATTACAAAATGTGAGGCAGAACAGTTTCTATGACATAAATGAACAAGTGACCTGAGCAGAAGAGACGACTGTGGAAGATTTTAATTAACTACGGTACATAGTTGAATGGAAATAGGTGTGCAGGTATTGACAATTTTATAATCAGAGCTAAAACTTGTTTGCAGTAAAAATACATGAAATATGCTCACATTATATGCATTTAAATATGAACATGAAATGGTAGGAAGAACAGATTTGGAGTAAATATTTTTCCGATTATTTATATATTTTTAAACGTATGACGTTAATTTAGCCTATTTAGTCATTTTATTAATTATGATTTCCTTCCTTTTATATTTAAGGTTACAGTGTCATTAGCCTATTAAAATCCCATCAGGAATTAAGATTTGTATTATAAAAACTGTGTCATTCAAAGGGAGACCATAACTCATAAGTAGTGTTTTTAAATGCATTTTACATAGTGTTTTGCGACAATTTTATAAGCTCTAAACTATAATCAATTTATGTTTCCTCGAAGGAGGAAGTTATAATATTATTTATATATCAATACCGGGCAGATCTTTGGACAATAACCTCTATCGGCGATGCCGTAGAGAGACTGAAACATTGGCACATGTCCTGGGATCCTGCCCGTATGGTGAGCTACTGAAAAACGCCAGGCATCATCAGATCCGAACTGAAATTGCAGACCTCTTACGTGAGAAAGGTTTTAAAGTCTTCGAGGAGGTCCATGGTGTGGCCACAAACGGAAGCCACCGTCATCTTGACATGCTTGTATACGCTGAAAATTCGTTAAAGGGATACATTCTTGACCCAACTATAAGATTTGAAAAACACAGAGGTCAACCAGAAGAGGTCAATAAAGAGAAACAACAAATATATGAACCTACAATTCCATACTACCTGGAAAAGTACCACCTGAAAGAAATAAAAATATGCGGCATGTTAATAGGAGCTCGAGGCACAATTCCACGCCATGTAGTTAACATCTGGAAACAATTTCAAGTAGACGTGCAGAAGCTGAATAATCTAGTTCTTCTTGCTTTGAAGGGATCGCTGCATATTTATAGGCATCATTGTTATAATTTGACATAGTGTTTTATAATTCCACTAGCTGAATAGGCCCGGCGTCGCCCGGGCTTTGTATTTTTTAATTTGAAATTAACTTATGAAGGACTTTATGTACAGTATGTAGAACTTGAAATGAAGGAAAAGATTTATCACACTCAAACTGTTCCATCAGAAAATGCTAGATATAGCTTTTTACGGCTCATAGAGGATGTCGAAAGCTGCATTCCGTTGCTTCTACACATCATGCTTGGGAGGGGTTGAAATAAGAAGAAACATAAATAAAATAAGATTGTATTGACTTGACGGAAAATTTTATTTCTCATTCTCATGTTATCATACAACCGTTTCGGGCTGAAATAAAAGAGAAATGCAGTACCACTTTCATACGTTCCTCCCCTAAAACCCGGGACATAATATACTGCGAGCGTAGGACTCAAAATGTTCCACCCCATGCTTAGGGCCTATGATAAACATCCCTATTTCTCAACTAATACAAAGCCTACAGCTATGGATAAGGTATAAGGGGAAAGGATTATTTACAGACTTCTGATATAGCATACTCACACACTTAAGTTGTCCCTTGCAATACGACCTATTCTTCGACATAAAAATGTGAAGTGAGAAAATATTTCTTATGTCGAGGGTAGAGAAAGTTATGTGACTGCATCACACTGTGCTTTATTTTCGTGGATTTCATTTTCAGTAATTATTTTCGCCAATATATCGATGAAATCATAATTCGTTAAAGTCCAGCATTATAATTATAGTCGCCAAAGCACAATGTTATCAAAGTAAACAATACACTGTTGTCATGTGAACTGAACAACATTAATTTTTTTTCAGTATAAAATTCTCAGAAATTATATAATTTTCAAGGGAAGGAGTATTTTGTTTGAATTTTAATGTTGACCGCTATACTTCCCGGGCTTAACTGGGTATGTGTGCAAAATTCCGTGTAAATTGGTAAAGAAATGTAGATTTGTATAAGGAACAAACATACATACATATCCACAAACACACATTCGACTTTATATATTAGATAGATTTCTGCTATATATTATGTTAATGCTTAATGTTTAACAATTCATTTATAGATAAGATTACGTTGTATATTTTACTGTCACTAGGTAGCCTACAGTGGTAGGAAGTGTTGAAAAAAAAAACATTATAGGCTACATTTTAAAAGGGAACGTAGTATGATTAAAACTTGCAATTTTTTTTCTGATGTACAAAATACAATAATACCCTCCTTCTTGGAGAAATGTGCAAACCTGATGTATAATAAATAAGTTTAAGTGCTCATTTAGATATTTTAATACGTCATATCTGAACTTCATTGTGTGGATGTGTTATAGTTACTTACGATGTAAGACCATTACATAGAACTTAACAGGCAAGCAAGAAGTTAACAAAACGAGCGCTGGCGGCTTTTGTTATTCGTGTGATGGTATAGATTGCATACAACGAACTCTAACGGTGGTGTTGCTAAGTAATAACTTTGTGAATCAATTGTGGCTTTAATACTAACAAGTTGTAAATCAATATGTTGAACCGGTGTATGAATATTTATTGTTCGGGTTTTAAAATTTTGGGGGGATACGCTGTGGCGTAGTGGTTGAGGCGGTGCGCTACAAACCGGAAGGTCGCGGGTTCGACCCCGACGAGGTTGTTGGAGTTTTTCAATTGGCCTAATCCTTCTGGTGGCACTATGGCCCTGGGGCCGACTCAGCCTCTAACAGAAATGAGTATCAGGAGCAATCCTGGGGGTAATGGCGGCCGGTGCGTAAGGCTGACAACCTTACCACCTTCATGCTCCGAATGTCTAAGATCTGGTAGCCTCAACCTACTGGAACCCTCTGGGCCTCCATGGCCTGTGTAGGGAATACTTTACCTTTACTTTGCTTTACTTTTAAAATTCTACTGATGCATCGGTAAAATTACTTAATGGTAAACAGGTTTAATCATCTATTTTAATTAAAAGAGACTGGATATTCAACTTTCCTACATCTTGGTGACGTGGACCAATGTTGCAGACATGACCCCAAACAAAGGATATCAAAATTAACCAAACTAAATGGTTCCGTATATTTTAAAATTTGTATCAATGTTAGCGAAATTTTTAACGGTCTATTTTACATTAATGTTAAGTAACCTATTGTTATTAATAGCTGGAGCTGAAGCGTGGATTTGAATATTATAAAGACAGGACTTTTATGCACTATGAAATGAACAAATTTGCACAAAGAAGATGAAAAAACACTACAGATATACACTACCAAAATTCAAAGTTACATTTTATTTCCATGTAGCAAAATGTACTACTAACAACCTTTTGAAATGGGGTGCATTACAATTTTACACTTAATGAAACATAACAGAACACGCCATTTCATAAAAGAACTGTGTACTGTAAGATACTACAGACCTAGACATAAAGTAAACCGAAGTCAGCTACTTTCTTATAAATTACGGTAATTTAGTCTCGGGACAATTTTGGAGGAGAGATTTGTAAAGGCCGTGTGACATTGTATTGAAATCTTCTGGTGTTTAGTGTTCTAAGAAATTTAGACTCAGGCCTGTACATAAGAGTTGGGGGTTTGGAATTGCAGTGTGGTAAGCTGATAACGCATGGCATTATGTAGAAAGGTTGCAAACCATTAGATCATTTCTGGGTATAGTCGGGTTATTGTAAGATCAGGGAAACCAAACTCTTAAGTGATAACTTTTATAAAATGCATCATTATGCGATTTAATACAAAATATGCACGCAAACTAGAAAAATGAAAGTGATATGCACGATAAACTTCAAAATATGCTTTATTTAACTTAATAACCCCCATGCATTAAGCATGAAATTGTCCATAAAAAGGTAAAAAACAAGCAAATATGCACGGAAAAAGAATGCATATTTAGATTCAAGAAGTCATGAAATGGATATTTAGCAAGTGAGATATTTGTAACAAGCTTCCAGATGACTGGAATTGACAAAATCGATCGAAAAGGAATATTAAAGTTTATTTTTTACTAAGTTACTTAAAATTTAGAGCAATTTATTAATGATTAATTTATTAAGATCGTATTTCACATTGTAAAGCCAAGCAGCTTCACTATTTGCTACTTATATTGTAAAAATAATCCTTAGATATGAAATAGATGATACCATTTAAAATTTACTTATCTTATGCGTTAAATTTTATAGGCAAATTCCCCTTTCCTGATAAATACTTCAGTTTACACATTTTATTGACTTGAATAATGAAATGGTTTATCACTTTACCAAATGTATTTTCCAACTACATGCCTGCTATTATTCGAATACAAAATACGTTATCTGTGAAAACTTTTTAATAGGAAACAATAGGCTAAACAATGTTTGATTAATAATTATAATTTTACATACAGAAATGTCCATGCTGTAAGAGAGATGAAAAATAAGAACAAGAACAGAGGTCAATTAAGCCACTGATACACTACAATACAAAAAATATTTTTCAAATAATTGTATAGAAGTGTTTCAACATTGCAGAACAGTTCTTGAAAATCTTCTCCATTACTGTGAACAAAAGTCACAGCACTTAAGATACTCTAGTAGAAGTAATTGTCTCTTGTACTGATTCTTTCGCAGTCTTTGAGTGGACACTTCAAAGAATCAGGGTGAAGATTCCTTTAAAGCAAAGAGCCACGAAGTTTTTAATGACTTTAATTAGATTAATTCCCTCGTAATTTAATTAAAGTACACAGTCTGCTACACAACAATTTTCTTTAGCTGTCAAAAGCATTTGGCCTTTTAGATTGTAGTTTTCCCTGAGCCAAGTAGCACTTAAAAGTAATCTTGTTTTTTTTAGCAGTGTTCGTTATCATTGTTATTAACCTTCAGAGTATAAACTAATGAATTTCCTTTGTGTTGGCATGCAAGCATTTCATGCCCGAGTAAATTTCCATTGTCCTTTTTAACTCTTGTTTACTACATTTTGTTTTATGTTTTATTGTATTTGTACACATTGCCATTTGAACAAAGACAGAAGAGTTGGATGCGGTTCATTGGATTGGAATAGCTTTGTTTTTAATCTTTTTAACCCGTGAGCTTTTAAATGTTACCTTTGAACATATTTGGTGCAGTGTCAAAACGACCGATGTGCAGATATTTTGCGTGACACATATACAGTAGTGAGGAATAAGAATATACAAAATAAAACCTCACTTTGGATGTGTTAGCATGGGTTGATGATTTGTTATTGGCCGGAAACCCAAGGAAATTGGATCATATGCCATGAATTATATTCCAAATGTACCTTTTCAGTCGAATTACATATTTTCGTTTAGTCATATACGTCAGTAAGGAAAGGCACAAGATCTGTACGATCTAGTTCTGCTGTTTGTATAATATGGAAGATCTACAAGGCAATTTCATCCAACCTTCCACTTAATGAGGTTTCATTCCCTCAATCCTTCGCTCCTGAACCTGAAACCGACCTGTGTTCATAGGTTAATGTTTTATTGCCAGACTTTCGACATCAAACCAATACGAGTCGGACCTATTGTTCATAGGCTATAATGCATATTGTAGGCTTGGATTCAAACCAATAAGAAATTGGCTTATCCAAGACTACTATTCAACACAAATGTAAAGGAGATTCAGTGCCAACTTTAATAAAGAAAAAAAAACAGTAGAAGAAATCAGAAGCATCATATAGTTTCCGTGCACTCTAGTGTATACTAGCCTATATTCTGAAGCTACACGATGGGCACGGCCTGCTATATATGTCGTCATAACTGGGTCGGGAGGCCTTGTCTATTGGTGGTTACGGTTGAGTACTACTGAGCTATACTCTTAGCCTATTTGCTGTAAGGTTATCCTTACAGGTATGATTACAGTTATCCTACCATCTACTGTGATTGTTTATAATATAAACTCGTTTGCCAGGAGACTAAACGAGTTTTCGTTTAATGCTCATTGTTGACCTATATGTTGACAATTAAAGTAGTTCTATCCTAATGTAAGAGGAACTGCTTTGTGTATATAGGACTCCGCCTTTGTCTTTCACTGTCATGGCCTAAGCTCTTTTGATGTATAGTCTCGAAGGTGCAGTGGCCAGGAGACCGACTGTAGGTGTGAGCCTTCTGGGTCGTAAGGTTTAGGATCGTATATTTTGTAAATTATTATACATCATTAATGATTTACGGATTAGTAGACTGTGAGTTCATGGCCTCGTGAGTACTATCATAAGATAGGCCTATAGAGTGAAAGCATTATTGGCATGCCCCTCATCCCATAACATTTGTTATTAAAACCACGGAATATAGGTATAATTTTTTTTCTCGAAACGTCATTTATGGCCGGTTTCTATAAACTCGCGAATTACCTATGGGTAAATTATCCAATGGACAGAATTTACACAAAAATAACACCACACAATCACAAATAATTTAAAGATAGCAATCACATACACTTGTGGCGAGTTTCTAGATAAATGTCCTCTGGGTGAGTATGAAAATGACAGACAAAAATGTTCCTACAAACTCGGGCTAGATCTTTCCAAGGGTAAATCTTCGGGTTAATTTATCCTTTCATGGTTGGCTGGATAAAATTTAACCTTTCATAGGATTACTAGTAATATTTAAACAATGAGAATCGAAGCCTTCTGAATTAAATTAACTGTACAACTCCAAGGCCTTGCTCATTATATCATTGTAGGTTAAATGGAACTAATTTGTCCATGGATAATTTACCCATAGGTAATTCACTAGTTTGTAGAAACCGGGCATTAATGGGATTAAAATAGAAACTACTAGTAGTACTACCTAGTAGAAATTGACTACGCGGATGCTCACGTCACCAATGAGAAATGCAATAGAAAATTGAGATTAAGGCCTAGTAGCGCCGAAGCTTTTCCTATAGCCTTCACAGTTAAACGTGTTTTCATCTTACAGAGGAAGATATTATTTATTAAAAATAATATCAGCTCCCTGCAGATATAGGCTGCCAACACAGACAGAGCGTAACGTATCCAAATCAACAATTAACACTGTTATAGATATAAGTTGTAACTATAAAGTCAAAGTTTTCCCATAATTATTAAACATTATTGACTACTGTGAAAATGGTGACGAAGAAGAGCGAGAGAACCACGTAGAGTGTCAATGACAATATCTTTGATTTTCTTTTGTTTCAGGTTGAACCTTTTTCAGGTTTGATACCAGGTCGTAGCTAATCGGATCGTCATGAATTTGATCCGTGTTTACTTCGACTGCATTTCTATACAATACCGAAACTGCTTGTAGTTAGGTGATGCGTTTAAGCCTCGGGGCTTTAACCAAATCATTAGTTAACAAATCAGTATAAATAAAATAGTTGATTTATATTTAACCCTGATACGACTATATGTAGGGGGTACGTAGTGGTTGAGGCGCTGCGCTACAAACCGGAAGGTCGCAGGTTCGATTCCCGATGAGGTCATTGAGATTTTTCAATTGGCCTAAGGCCCTGGTGTCAAATCAGCCTCTAACAGAAATGAGTACCAGGACCGTACCACCTTCACGTGGCGAATGTCCAAAATCTGGGAGCCTCAACCTCCTGGAATCCTCTGGACCTCCATGGCCTTTATAGGAATCACTTCACTTCACTTCACAACTATATGTAGGCCTAAAATAATATATTACCTTTGCATGGATTTATTTATGTCTGATCAATTAGAAATTACAGGTAACTAACTTTACTCTTATGAATTATTTATTGCCGTTTATGTCAGTCCACGATATTTTGTATTCATAATATGGCCTATACTCCTGACAATTGGAAGTGGAGTATGACCGTGGACTGTATGGCCTTCAATTCTCCCATCTGTCAAAGAAGTTGAAATAGGAAGCGATCGGTTGTGAGGCTCTTTTTTCCATGTGGGATATATCACCACGGAATTTGATTCAGTTTAAGATTGCCGTGCTGTTGAAATATAAGTTGTGGTAGGATTTCTAAATTATGTTAACAGACCGTTAAACGAAACTGGTACCATAAAAGTGACTTAAATTGAAGTATTGATACAACATATTTCCCGTGACACGACACAAATGAATCTATTCGATATTTAGGCCTAATCACATTTCGCGGTTCTTACGACATGTTTGAAGTCAATGTTTCACCCACCTTTTATGAGAGGTTTCTGGAGTTAGGGATTGTTGGTCTGAATCTGGTAGATGATTTTCTTTCAAATGCTGTAAAAAAATTAATGGGGTTAAGTCTGGAGAACTAGGTGGCCAAATGAATTTAACACATCTCAGCCAGGTGGTGACTGCATTGTGCTGGCGAAAATCTTACTGGTGGTAATTGGGAGAGCGCATAGGTCTACATCTCAACCATGTACAAAACGAGGTTATCAGATGACCAGGTGAGGATAAGGACTAAATATGGAGCAGGAAGGCCTCCATGTGGCACATGCAAGTACAGTGATTTTTTACCCGGCCCTGCTCAGAAAAATGCGCAGTAGCATGGACGAGTCTATGTTGAAATGCTGTCATTTGAAGGGGCGATGTTTCATTTGGTCGCCTATCTTCAAGAGAGTCACATTGCACTGACCATGATATACGGCTACGGATATCATGACGGTGGGAGAGGAAGACAGCTTGTCTTTCTGAACTGAACTCCCAAGATCAGTAAACTATACTGTAGTTTACAAGCCTTGCTGAACTCCCACTTCTGAATGCCCTTCTCCTCGCATGCGTTTCATCAGTGCCAGGAAAAAATGGAGCAAATGGAGTATTCGAAAAACTTTGCAGTTGTGTAAACTGTAGGTGTAATAGTTATTTCTGAGGAATGTTTTATCGTTTTGGATTCCGTTCGTCAGGATGACTTGCATAAATGATATTTTATTGCGCCTCTCTAACTTGAAGGGTACATAAATTTGAATTCCTATTTGCAAACGAACATTAAAACATTTATTTTTAGGTGTGTGCAGAAAATAGATAATTTTAATCAATTACTAATTTTGTGACAGTTGAATATATACTCGAGGAAGAAAGGCTTCGCTCGTTTTATTGTTTAAGTGAACAAGAAAGCATTAGATTTATGTTTTGATTTATTACTAAGACAGGAGCGTTTCGTTGGATTTGTACAGCTTTAATATCAGCTAATTGAAGGAGAGTGGGTGTGAAATCTAGCAGATAAAGATTACTGCTCCTTAAAGGATGCTTTATGTTACTGTTCTGCTAATTAAATTTCAAGAGAGTTGCCTGTGAAGCTTAAATTAAACCGAATGTTATTAACAGTTATGTTAAGTGAGTATCCAACTAGTTTTCGAAATAAATATGTATATAATAATAGCCCTTTACTCCTTGTTTTGCTTTTAGTTCTTATTATACGTTTTTGATTATCGATAATAATGTTGTTATACTTGTTAAGTAATGTTTGTGTTATATTTGCATAAAATTAAAGATATTATCTTACTTATTACGAATAATCAAAATCGAGTATCAGCATGATTATTTTTTAATTTTGAGCCTGTATATTTAAGCCAATTACCAAAATAATAATTAGGAATTCAATACAATTTTTTATCTAGGCCTAAGCCCTGTTTTAACTCGACCATTTGGCCTTCATCTGTAGATTGGCTTGTTACTACCAAACGAGTTGCGCGATTTTCTTCCAATTTGTCAAAATTGTTTCTTCAAGTCATTATAAACGACTTACGTGTTAGGATTTTTATTTTTTATTCCATTCAAAATGGTGACCGTTTTAGTGGAACCGTTTCATGTAATGTTCGGCTTTTCTCAATGATTCTAGCCAAATGGTTCATGCTATCCTTCTACTCTCGAGTGAAACATTTTCTACAACCTTGTTTCATTAATTTTTACGTAACTCTCATGGTTTAAAGGCATTAGTCTGTTTATCCGTAAACTTGTTTATTATTCAGTCACGACCAAACTCGTTCTTCGGTTATCTTCCAATTTGGAGTGAAAGTTCCTTGAAGTAATTAAAAACTACGTATGTGTTATGATTGCTATTTTTTATTCGTTTCAAAATGAAGAGCAGATCTTACCTTTTTTTCGATGACTGGTTGTACAATATAATACCTGATAAGTTATTGAAAATTGTTTACTGAAAATGTTGATTGTGTTGTAATAGGTATACTCGTATGCTCTGAACATCTTATAATAGACTAATATCGCCAGCCATTTGTTAGAATAATAACTGCGTTATTAAATACTGATATTTCACTAAACCATTTATTATTAGTAAGAATATTGAACTATTATGCCCAGCACAACAGAGTAAATTTTCATGTAGAGAACACAGCAGTGCAGGATCATGCTTAGGAATGTCTAGGCATCAACCTATTTAATTCAGAAGTGGACGAGATCTCTATTGATACACAAAACTCGGGCAATGAGCAAGTTTTTCTATTGGTTTATGTTGAATACACCTTAATTACCTCCAAGTCTTACTAGTTCTAAAGTCTTGGTACTTTTTGCATCAAAAGATTGTTATGAACAGAAATGATAAAGTATTTTCCAGAAATATATTCCGGTGAAATGGTGAAGAAATTACAGAACGGAAACTTCATCATCTTCCTTCTCCATTGGTGTGGTCAGCCAATCAGCTACACCCATCTTGTCCCTGTAATTATTCCCGCCAAATAAGCCGTGCGAGATTGTTTCCTTTTGATTATTATTAATTATTAAAATATAATTAGGTGTTCAATTCCTAAAACAACATTTTCAACCTTCAATATCGGTAAACTTTCGACGAGTAACTGATGAAGAGAGTGTTTATTAAATTTCAATTTTCTACACTGGCTCATTCTTCAACAGTCAACAAGAGCCTGATAAACTAAATTACATGAAATTGGTGGATGGGCCCATGAAAAGGATATGACGGTGAGTTGTACAGCCCAAAGGCTGATTTGATCTACGGGAAGAATCATTGGTTGAGAAATACAACCCGCCCACGGCGTTCTGAGCGAAATGATACCACGGTGGTTCCTATTGCCTTGCGGCAGTATGGATATAAAGATATATCGCTACATCCAGTCCTGAAACCAGCAAAGAAATTTCCCACTCATGAAAATCCCCAACCCGGCGAGGAATAGAACCTGGGCCGCCGGAATGAAAGATAAGCAGGCAACCAAAGGAGGACTGCAGTAGTAGACCTATTTACAATTCATTACCCTCCTCCATAAAACATTTTACGCACAGTGTTAAAAACATATTTTATTTGGCCCTTTTGCGTAGATTGGTAGTCAGCTATGTCCGTTTGCTGTACACTGAAAGAGTTAATAAACGTCTGTCAAAAAATATGCAAAAACTGCTCGTTGCCATTAAGTTTATTAAATGTCAAACAAACAACGAATAAAAATTCTCCTTCTACCTCTATTTTTTCTCATTGTTGTTCTAATAACCTCTGACCCATACTGTAATAATAATGTTCGTTCTTTCCTGAAACATTTCCAGGGTAAAACAATAGAAGAACGCAATATGACATTCATATGATCTACATATTCATAAAATTGCAGTCTGATTGTTATGGGAGACTCGTTCGCAGCAAAGAATTCATTTATATACAAATGAGCTGCGTAAATTGCCACGATATAGAGTATTCGATTCCCTCTTTCTCGTCTGGCTTACGTTTCTCACACAGTCAGTGAAAGCGCTAAACTCGTATCACACAACGAACGCAAAATGAATTATAGGCTATAACTGCAGTTTAAAACGGAGAGTTACAAAGCTAAAAGTATTGCTTCCACAATAGTAAAAGGAAATACTGTAGTTACAATTTTAAAATTATGTTTAAATTTAGGTTACTGTGCTATGGTCGGAGCTGTCAATTTGACACTGTTATATACGGGCTGTACGAGGAACCGTCCCTGGACTTGTGGCAACACATTGATCCGGGAGGATCTTTTATTATCCTAATACATGTGCTTTGCAGCCACGCTTCAGTAAAATCGCGGGTAGAATACTACATTATGAAACGAGCCTATAATGACATTTATTAAGACACGAGGATGTTTTTACGAAAAAGGCAAAGCTAGTTTCATAGTATTCTTAAGAATGTCTTAATTGCCATTTTAGTCAAGTTGGATGTGACTGTTTTATTAAACGGTAATTAAATGTTTAAGTATTCGGCTTTTAGAATACCTCGTAATTGATGAAGCAGATCGCCATCAACTGTTATAGTTCTCATGTTTCCGATAGATGGCAGGCTACAAGGCATTAAGGCCGCAGGACTTCTTTTCACGCACTAACGTCAATCAATGCACAATAAAACGCAGGATATCAGGATATAAACGCAATTTAATATAATATTAAAATTTGGACGAACAGGCTTTATTTTATTGTATTGTTTAATTACGCAGTTTCGTTTGCTGCTCTGAAGGTCTCAAGATCGTTCCTTGTTCTATAATAATCGATACCACCACTTGTGTTATAATGGAGATCTGTTTCGAAATTAATGTCGTCATGATTCCGTTACGTCACATGTAATAAGCGTGTAATAGTATGACCGAACAAAACAGTAGATTATACAACAAGCCTACAATTACATTTATTAATATGCGAGTTTCATAATTTTTATTCGAGTATCCTAATTACCATTATAGGCAAATTGCTTACGACTGTTTTCGTTAAACCATAATTAGTCTGAATGTTTAAATTTTGAGATTTTATATTCACACAATCAAACGATAACGAACCCGCCATGACCTTCGCATCAGATGGCTGTCGTAGTTCTTGTCTTCTTCGAGAGATCGCAGCTCTCATTGTCTGTTAAATCGAAGCTTCCTTTTGGTAATTTTATTGAAAATAACGAATTTTGACAACAAGAAATGAATTCATTTTAGTATGATATTAAAATTAACACGAACAAAATATATTTTATTTTAAATATAGGTTTCATCTGCAGTTTTCAGCTGCTACTCTCAAGGTCTCAAGAAAGTCTCGTGTTCGACAATAATCGATACCAAACCGATGTCATAATGGAATTCTGTATCGTTATGGATATCATTATGATACCGTTACATCACTCATAATAAGCCTATTATAGTTGAGTCGAGCAAACAATGTATTGCAAAGGTGTGTGAAATTTATTTCTGGGTAACAGATTTTTATATTTTAAGTAATTGTATAATTTAAGGTGAACTTGGTTAAACTTTTTAACTTATTGGACTGATACGCACTGTATCGTTTTGATAATGCGAATTAGCAATGCTGGAGCGCTTTCTACTGTGAAGGCAATTGATTCTTGTACTGCTAATGTTGAAATCAGGAAGATGTTGCATACGGTATTGTCGTATAGTGATGTGGTTTAAGCTGTGCTTGTACGTTTCAGATGTTTGTGTTGTCTCATTGCATATTGTTCGAATGTGTTGAGGGTAAGATCTTTATGGTTAAAGTGTAGGATTTCTATGTTTGTATCGATTGCCTGCGTATTCATGTTCTGCGTTTATCAGGTTGTTTGCATAGGCAGAATCTGATGTGTTCTGTGTATCGTGTTGCGAAATTCCGGCCTGTTTGTTCAATATTGAATTCTGGACATTTGTTACATTTAGTTTGTACACTGTCTCTGTGTTGCGTGTTGTTTGTAGGCGGAATTCTGTTGGATATTCTGTTCTTTGTTCTAAATGCTAGACAGAGACGTGTCTCTGATAATAAACTGTATAAATGGGAAAACTTTGTTTATTCCGCTTTCTCACACCAGTGTTAACTCAGTTTTTTCACATAATTTTTTTACTTGGGAGTTATCCGAGTGAAAGTAATGTAGCCTACTAATGAATTATCAGGCTTGCACCCGTATCAATGATATTTCAACCGAGCTCACAGAACATACTCCATTGCCATTTCCTGAAGAAATGTAAGACGATCAGATTTTACTAAGAAATTAAACTAATTATACATATGTATCAAACTGATATGACATAAAAACCATATACTTCAGAACATCTAATTAAATAGCTTTATGTTCAGCTCAAATATTGAAGTGTATCAAATATTAGATAGTAATTGAAACTGTAGGGCTACAGGATGATAAATCGATGCTTTAGAGATATGATTGCTTTTAGTGCTCACGATTTCATCTCTGCATTCGGCGAGTCAAACGTCGGCATTTCCTTTTGCGGTCTTGGCCGGCGGGAAAAGGCACATAAGTAAAAAAAAATTACGATGTTTAGTTTTCTAAACTATATTGAAGCACAGAGTGAGACGTACATTTCAGTATAATCAGCATTTTTAAATTCATCCTCATATCGCCATAGGAAAAATCACCCATAATTTTTTTAGAAATATTACTGGATTGGAAAAGGCACTTAAGTATTATGAGCAAATAGGCTGTACCTAAGCACATAGGCCAAAATCATAATACGTTTTCATATCTCAATGTCATCCAAGCAAATTAGAAGTAAGGGTCCATACAGTACAGATTCTGCCTATGAGACCGTTATTCCTGTCAACAAAATTCTCACCTACACATGTCAAGTGATTTATATACAGAGATTTATACAAGATGTATCCCCTTTAAAAGGGCATAGCGGAAGAGCCAGTTTGTATGAAGATTTATGCAATAGAGTTCTATGAACTAAAATATAAATATAAAAAAGTTACATGCCGATACCTGTCATATGTGAGATCGTTTGAAAACGACGATTCAATTTGCAAGTAACACAGAAGAAAATGAGAAAGTCATTAAAGACAGGGATTTTCATCATGCTCAGCACCAGAGAGATTATAATGGAAAAAGGAAAGATAAGGAGATGGTGAAAGTAAATGCAAAAATGAAGTGTTTTTCGTTTGACCTGCTACAGTGGCTCCCCACTCCAGCCCCTTTCATCATCTGTGGCTTTCTAGAAACTTCAGTTATAAACTTCTATACCGGCCGCAAAGGTTAAAAGCATATATGGATGGAGTTATGGAAACTGCAAAATACTATGCAGTGTAACCACTGTCATTGTCAACGCTAGAGGAGGGGCTTCAGGTTATATGTGGCATGAAACAATACGTGGAAGAGAAGTCTCTATAAGCACCTATCATTACCACCAAAAATAAAACATGTTATATTTTATTCTGATACATGTGGGGCAGGGGGAAATTTCACTGTTTTCATTGCTGCAGAAAAAGTACGGAAATTTTTATTTTAATAGATCTCAAATTCGTAATTCTAGGAAAGAGATACATGGCGGTGGATAGTGATAATTCAGTTATTGAGAACAAAGGCGAAAAACGGAAAACTAATGTCGAAATCTTCCTTCCATATCATTAGTTCCAGCTGGTAAGAGCAATAACAGTCTAAATTAATAAAAAGGCGTAGGAAGAGAACATACGCTTATTTATGTCACTACTTTAGGCGGAGCATTATAGGCCTATTTCTCATTTGATAAAACCCTACATGAATATCACGAATGCCATGATCGGGCTGGAAGAGAAAGTGCATCTGCGCAGGACATTATACCTTCGGAGAGTTATTGTAGCAGTTGCTTCAGAGTTGTTGAAATGGGCTGGCAATATTTCCTCTTTTTTTTTTTTTTTTTTTTTTTTTTTTTTTTTTTTTTTTTAAATTTACTAAAAGGACCCTATCTTTATGAGAAAACAAGACAAGCAGGGTTAGAATTTTCAAGTTGAATGGTGTGAGATGCTTGCGCTATTCATCTGATGAATTCTTGAACTAAAGTACAAAACTATCTTGGAGGAATGGACACCATTCCATTGTTGTGCGTCATTGGGAAAGGATAGAGTGTTTATAGTAAAACCAATCACAGAGAAACCAGTCCAAAAAATCTGAAAAATCTGAAAAAACTGATTTCTTTGTATCCATTCATTCCAACTTCATTCCGTCATAAACTCTATAAGGATTCGCCTGTAAACAACAGTACATGTGATAAAGACCCTGTGGGTTATTGAGGAAATCTTCAGTAACCGCGTTTTTGTAAGATATGTAATGTTCAAGATACCTTATAACTTTGTGCAGCATTCTTATAAGCTGGTAATAGCTTCAAATTAAAATATTATATAAAATTAAGTTGTACCTAATGACATAAATAAGTATTTTTTCTTGTTCTTAATCACTTAAGTCAAGTATTTTGTGTAGTTTTTAAAATATGAAAAATTATTGTACATTATTATTGAAGCATTGAAAAACTGGTACCACGTCACAATAAATGTCTTGAGAGCAATGTCGATTACGTTGAAAATTAGAGTAAGGTACTGCATCTTTGTAAATTAAGTTCTGTGTTGATATCTTTCGTTATTATTCAGTTATGCCAAATCGTTCTTTATTTTCTGGAGGACTAAACACTCGTGGCATTACTGTAGGTGGGATATATTTTTCATCGTAAGTAGGTACAAAAATAGCTAATTTGAAGTGACGTTTCGTTTACCTGCACGACGCCTCGACGTCTTTTTTGGAGCTGGGAATCCCTGTCATCTCTGCCTGGTCCAGGATGGGAGGTAACTGTTGTAAACAGGCCGTGAGATTTTTGGTGGCCTCACATCGCGGCTTGTTCCTCGTAATGTTGCTGATGATGGTGGCCGTCGTTATGCTCTCTTCTTCGCCTTCTGCCAAGGCGATCACAAGATGGTACAGAAGTAATACTGAAACAATTAGAAATAAATTTAAAATTAATTATTTTAATAAGGTATTGCCTGTGCATTTAGACGTGAACACTTGTATGCGCCGCAGAGATAGGGTGGGACGGAAGGGGAGTGTGTTGTTAGTATGGATCACGCGAGACTGATAGCACTGCGCATCGTGTTTACAGTGTTCACGTCTAAATGCACAGGCAATAATATAATAGTAATTTACTATGTAAGATCGTTATGTAGAACTTAACAGGCAAGCACGAAGTTCACAAAACGAACGCTAGGGGATTTTGTTAATCGTATGGCTATCGAACATAGTACGACGTTTTGCTTTATTTTGATTCGTAAATTTTAAAAAGAAAATAATTTCAGTTCGCTTGTGTTTAGAATAGTAACCAAAAAAGTTTTGGCGATTTCGAAAGTAGCGGAATTCAGGCAATTTTATTTGGGAACAATTTGTTTTAAAACTATTCACTGTTTGAAAGATTTGAACATCGCAGAAACAATTGCGTAAAAGATTGGCCTATTTGTAAAGAAATGTATATCTCTCTTGAAATTATAGAAAAGGCAATAAGGAACTAATATTGACAAATCCTTTGCTATGTTAAGGAATTGAAGATTTTTATCCCTCATTGAACAACAAGAAGTTTATGAATAGTGAAAACCGAATTAATGGGGGAAAAAATTAAGGTATAACTATTGCAAAAGTTTTATTATCTGGTTCTGTTAGAATCGTACAGCATCATATTAAATGGAAACATGCAATGAATTTCTTCTTGTATCTACATAAAACATAAGAAAAAAAAAAAAAAAATGTTATATAGTTATTCATTGCCCTACATTGTTTGAACAGTAAGCTGTATTTACGGGCATCCTGTATGTGTACAAGCAACTTTATTGTTCTTTTTTGCAATAAACGTTTTTACACAAATTACCACAAGAACGTAAACGGTTTAACTATTAATTTAATTTAATCCTATTCCCACATAAAGAATACATGCGAGATCCATTGTTATATAAAATAATAAGTTTTAAATTTAAAAAGTCTGATATAATGCACTCACATAACTTTCTCTATTCTAGGCATGGGCAGTATCATGTTCTCATTTCATACCCATATACTCACCACAGACAATCACACGAGATATTACGAGTTTACCAATAGATTCGCGGTTATTAATTACGTTCTTAAGTCATTTTTCTCTACTGATGTTTGATTCGACTGGATGTGTATGATTTGTATGATGTATACAAGTTTATAAATGTAATGTAAGAAAAAAAATTATGCGAACAAAATACAAAATCATTCACGTCATAGTTTTGTGTGTGCTGTGGCTGAGTAGACACACTAAGCACTGGAAAATAATATTTCTTTTCAAATAATTGTAACAGCCCACTAGTCGTTACAATAAAAGTACTTACAATTCGTCGATGTTTTTGGGCTGGCCTCGGCTCACTCAGTCGTTGCATCGAATTTTCTCTTCTTTAGTCTACAGGGAATATTTTAGTGGGGTATATTATGGGGGTCGTTATTACCAATTTAAATAATAACAGTGTATTTTAAACTGGTATGAAAATTGTTTATTCTATCCACCAACTATAAATGGGATGGGTTATAAATGTTAATTCCCTTGGGGTATTTCAGATGAAGGGCTGTTCGACGGAATGGTCTCCTTACTTCCCTCCTAAATTATCAAATAGTATCTAGTTTATCAAGCTGCAACCTGGTATATTTATCTGGTCACTTAAAAGTTCGTCGTTCCACAGTACTTACGGTATTTTCACTGATTCTAAGTTTGGTACTGGCTGTAATAAAGCCGTACCTAAAATGCCTACTATTCACTGACGTTAATTTAAATCAGACTTAGTACCGGGGTCAATCCCGATACTTATAATATAAATATTATAGAGGGCAGCCCTATGGCAACCTCTGTATTGAAGAGATATATGATCCCAGCCTACCGTATGTGCCGGTAGTCCACAGAATGAATGTTTTAACATGGTGACCATTCGCTTTCCCACTCATTCGTCCAAAAACCCCTATTTTATTAACAACAAATAAGAACTACTGTTAATACAAATTTTGTTCTTTTCACATATTACCTCTTTTCTCATTGGTTCTGAGTTTTTAGCATTTGCAGCTCCTACAACAAGACACGTTTTATGCCAACGTATTTTTAATTCCAGGAAATGGTATGGCATTCCTAGTATATGCATACAAGTACACTTTCCAATCTCCTTTACTCAGAATATGCTTTTCAGTAACTATAATCTCTTTTCAACATTTCTTTCTTCAATGCTGGACACCTAGCGTGCTTGAAATCCCCCGGAATTGGTCTGGCCCAGGCTGACTCATTCTACTGCACCTGCTTTCTGAATCTTTTAGTAATATCACTTCTCATGTTATTCTCTCTCTTACCTATATAATATTCACTATTTAATATTTCTTATTTATTTTTCTTAATTCCATGATTTATTCCCTATCATTGTAATTATGATATTTACATTATAAATGGCAGGTGTATCACTGCTGCTTACATAGCATAATTATAGGCTACTTAACAATGCCTAGGTTATGCTTTCTTATAATGCCCAAATGATTTATGAAGAAAGTATATTTCACAGAAGTGTTCTTTCTGAGTAAATTATTTATACTCCTACAACCTTATGTTTTGGTATTGTGCAATGTGAGTTTGTCTACCATGCAGTGACGTCTTCAATAACAGGTCAATAGCTTCAAGTCATTCATTCGAGATCCTATTCATTTGTACCTTATCTTACAAGCCTAGTGACATCCCTTTTATACCTGGTCTTGTTACTCTTAACCTAGGTCTATTCAAAACAACATTCTTCAGCATGCACTCACCCTCCGGCATACCTCTGTATTGACCTCACCATTTTCGTAATGCAGTTGTAACTTCCATAATATTACATGAACTGATTTATTCAATAGAATAAAACGCAACTAATTACACTTGAAAGCACTAATTAAAAGAACAAAATGAATGAATAATTAAATTGAATTATTACACTTGATTCTTACAACACCACGGATCCATTTATGGTTATCCATCTTAAAATTACATAACAATAATAAAATAAACAGCTGATTTATTTGCTGTAGTCCATCTTACAACTACATAACGTCAGATATATATCGAGAGCGGATTTCTTGCTCACCGTCCAAAATTAATTTTCTTATACACTCACGATTTCTCTTGTATAAGTCATCTCACACGCACTTGACTTACCGCGATCAGATACACTTTACAATTAAAATCATGCATCACTCCCAGTACCTTATGTGCGAAATGACGTACCCCTACTCTCATGTTGTCATGTCCCCCTTTATTCCTTATACGCTTAGAAGGATGCCGTGCCTATCTATTTTTTTTTTTCAGATTCTTCTATTTCTTTCTGCCTTGTAACTTATCCAATGAATAAATATAATTTCTTTCGTTTTCTTAATTCCCACATTCAATTATATCAACTGCAATAATTTTTTTTTTACGTTATTTTCTTTGACTCCTATCTAATTGATAATGATACTAGATGCATAGATGGATTATCCATTGATATTAGTATATTCATAGCATGAACAAAAGCCCTGGTGACTCATTTTACACCCCATATTCTTAATCAAAACATAAAAGAAAGCTGTTCTTTTTAAATGTTAGCTATCAATGTGATGCTGCTCACTTTTGTTTAAAAGAATTTCAAATTACTTCTTGTTTTCATCCTTATTTATATTCCTGCTATCCCCTTCGTCCTCATATTGATAATTTTCATCTACTTCTGTTCCACACAAGTTTAATTTACAATCCCTCTCAATTGCATCTATATCTTCACAATAAGCGTTACTAAACTCGACGACTTCAACACCTATTTCAAATTCAGATCGCGATCTCTCTGTCGCACCTGAAATACTATCTGTTGGGTTATTCTGACCTACAACATTCAATAATATAATCGGTTGGGTTTTTCTGACCTACAACCTTATTTAATTCATCAATAGTAACATTAATATTCTGACCTCTAGTCAGATTTTCAATTGTAAAGAACTCCTCCTAGATTGCTAATTTCTTTAGTAGAACAGTTTATATGAACATTTACATTACTTGTAAGAAAAGGGACTTCAATAATATTTTCATTGCGTTCGATCTTAAGATAATTATCTTCACATTTAAAATTCTTTTATTTTCAGTAAAATATCACAGCTTATTATGGTCGGTGCGCTAGATTTCAATTTTCCTGTCACCTATGCTTAAATGTACCATGATTCGCTTATCAACTTTATCCTCGTATCAATTTGTTATTTCATCCCATTAGCATGTTTCCAGAGCTTATCATGATTAACGTTTTGCTTACATTAGTTATATTTTTTTGTTGGATTCAGAAAGCTTGTATTATTATTATTTAATTCTGTGGGTAATTTATATGCATTACTGTTTCAAATTTTCATTTTTTTTTTTTATCTCTTTGTAAACACGACTCCTATAAGCTATATTCCTCTAGTTCCCATTTAAATCGTCACTCTGCTCGTGGTCATTCACTTCCCCGTTTACATCATTATTATTATTATGGTATTCATTTGCCTCTGGATTCATTGATGTCCTATCCCCTGTCATGCTACCATTCTGATTACGATCTTCACTTTGTTGAAATCGGACATACCTGCCTCCTCTTAAAGTACCGTTTCTGAAATTCTGACTTGTACTTCCTGATTCATTTTGTTCAAATGCCATGTGATTTACCGACGTGTGCGCGGGCCTTGACCTATTTCTGTCGTAGTTAGCATGGATATCGCCTGCGGCTCGGGTCTGGTCATTACCTCTATAGTTATTCCCGCTACCTGTATTATTTCTTCCATTTGCTGCATAATTAGTAGCTGGATGAGCTTGATTATTTCTACTGTAGTTTCCTTGCCTCTGTTCTCGGTTCCCCGTAAAATCTGAATTGCGTCTAGCCATCTCTCCGTTCTGATTATTATAATTATTCCTATTGCTAGCAGAATATTGCAGGCCATTTTCATATTGATTATAACTCTTATTTCTTTGGTCTGTTGGTTCCTTTACATCATAACTTCTACACAATTTTATTCCTTCCTCATATTCTGTTAATATGGCTAACATCTCGGCGTACGTGCTGGGTTTTGCTATAGTTAAATGATGATACACTTCTCTTCCGAAATGCTTCATACATATTTGTAGCACGTCCAACTCGCTTAATGTTGTTTTTAGGGACCTGGCAGTCTTAATTACACGCATAAAATATTCGGTCATTGATAAGTTTGCTTGTGGGTTATACCGCCCTGAGTACAATTCGGCCCTGGCCTTACTCTGCCTACTCTGACTCCAGTAACGTTCAAAAAAGAGTTTTCTGAATTCAGGATATCCTACTCCTTCTGATAAAATAAATTCACACCAATCCCTGCATCTTCCTACCATTCCTTTTTGCACTATCATCATTTTATATTCTTCAGGTATGGCTTTTAATTTGAAATAGGCCTCCATTTCACTGATAAATGAATGCGGGTTTGACAAATTTTCGTCATTATATTTTGGCAAAGCAAATTCTCCAAGAATCTGATTTAGTGGCATATTAGTTTGATTATTTATAGGACTAACAAGATGAGTAACTAGGCCTACCTCACTTCGCACAGTTTCCGAGTCGTTGATAACGCTGGAAGCTACCTGTCCTCCGCTAATTGGTTCAATACACTGCAAATTTGCATTGTTTACAACATTTAATTGTGGAGTACAGACTTCTCTAATATCAGCATCGCCTCGCTTATCAGGGATGTCACTATCTGCTTTGTGAATTTTCTCAGTAACATTACCTAACTCTTTAGTAATATTGTTCTGCACTACAATAACTTTATTAATTTCCTGGCTCAGTTTCATCTCTATGTCCCTAACCTGCCCTTGGAATTTATTGCTAAGCTCTCCAATTTCATTCGAAAATACTTTTACTAAGCTCCCTTCTATATTTTTATTCTTTTCTTTAATTTCAGTTTTCAATCCTTCAATCTTTTTGTCCATAGCATTTACAGTACTACCTAGTTTTTGTGAAAATTCCTGATCTTTATTTACAAAATCATTTTCCACCTTTTTCTTATGAGCTTCTACTATACTTTCTATAGTATCAATTCTACAATTTATCCTGACATTATTCCCCTGACTTTCCTTATCCAATTTTTCAAGTCTCGCTTCATTATGTTTTATGCTTTCGGACATTTTCCCAACTATTTCCTTAAATTCCTCTGAATTCTTCTCAATATTTTCTAGTTTCCTATCAATGTGTTCTACCATTTTCTTATCGCGTTCTTCTGCATTTTTATCTAATTTCTCTGCCATTTTCCTATTATTTTCCTCTACATTTTTATCTAATTTCTCTGCCATTTTCCTATTATTTTCCTCTACCATTTTCCTATTCTGTTCGAATAGTGCCCCTAACCAAGAAGGCATTGCTTCCACTGCAACCTCGCTATTTGTTTGCTTGGTCTCTACCTGTTTCTGAATGACTTGAGCTAACGGTTCCTCATCGCTATCCCCGTTATCAATTCTTTCCTTCCCCATTACTTCATTTATATTCTGTACTATTTCGTTGTTATCATTAACTATGCTCTCAATCTCCTCCCTAGTCAATAAATCCTGTCCTTCCTGTGATTCTAAGCGATCCATCTTTTTCTTAACTATTTTTCCACTACGCAATGTTATCATTACTCATTCCTAGCCTCATCTATACCCGTCACTGCACTATAATCACTTTGATAATAATTCATGCACCTTACCTTGAGTTTTACATATAAATTTCACCACAGTACAAATAAACAAACAAGTACATACCCTCTTATGAACTAGCATGCACATGTAAATATTACCCTATTATCAATAGAATTACAAAAAAAATTTTATAATCTTCTCTCTTCTCTCCCCTTATCTTGAACTGCCCACTCCTAAAACTCGTATATCGGGTACAACTGCTATCCTGTCTTCCTTATCTTGAATTAATCTGTTAATATGAAGTCTCACTTGCGTAATTATGATGTCAATTAATTGTTCCAGCTGACCCACGTACCGTAATCACTGTATGCAGCCCTTGCTTAATCTTGTCTTCTTAATTTCGCCCCCACAATATTACTTTTTCGGCCCACGTTGTTAGCGCTATGTATGTAACAGCCCACTAGTCGTTACAATAAAAGTACTTACAATTCGTCGATGTTTTTGGGCTGGCCTCGGCTCACTCAGTCGTTGCATCGAATTTTCTCTTCTTTAGTCTACAGGGAATATTTTAGTGGGGTATATTATGGGGGTCGTTATTACCAATTTAAATAATAACAGTGTATTTTAAACTGGTATGAAAATTGTTTATTCTATCCACCAACTATAAATGGGATGGGTTATAAATGTTAATTCCCTTGGGGTATTTCAGATGAAGGGCTGTTCGACGGAATGGTCTCCTTACTTCCCTCCTAAATTATCAAATAGTATCTAGTTTATCAAGCTGCAACCTGGTATATTTATCTGGTCACTTAAAAGTTCGTCGTTCCACAGTACTTACGGTATTTTCACTGATTCTAAGTTTGGTACTGGCTGTAATAAAGCCGTACCTAAAATGCCTACTATTCACTGACGTTAATTTAAATCAGACTTAGTACCGGGGTCAATCCCGATACTTATAATATAAATATTATAGAGGGCAGCCCTATGGCAACCTCTGTATTGAAGAGATATATGATCCCAGCCTACCGTATGTGCCGGTAGTCCACAGAATGAATGTTTTAACATGGTGACCATTCGCTTTCCCACTCATTCGTCCAAAAACCCCTATTTTATTAACAACAAATAAGAACTACTGTTAATACAAATTTTGTTCTTTTCACATATTACCTCTTTTCTCATTGGTTCTGAGTTTTTAGCATTTGCAGCTCCTACAACAAGACACGTTTTATGCCAACGTATTTTTAATTCCAGGAAATGGTATGGCATTCCTAGTATATGCATACAAGTACACTTTCCAATCTCCTTTACCCAGAATATGCTTTTCAGTAACTATAATCTCTTTTCAACATTTCTTTCTTCAATGCTGGACACCTAGCGTGCTTGAAATCCCCCGGAATTGGTCTGGCCCAGGCTGACTCATTCTACTGCACCTGCTTTCTGAATCTTTTAGTAATATCACTTCTCATGTTATTCTCTCTCTTACCTATATAATATTCACTATTTAATATTTCTTATTTATTTTTCTTAATTCCATGATTTATTCCCTATCATTGTAATTATGATATTTACATTATAAATGGCAGGTGTATCACTGCTGCTTACATAGCATAATTATAGGCTACTTAACAATGCCTAGGTTATGCTTTCTTATAATCATACCAACATTATGAATTTAGCTAAATTTTAGCTTGAACAAATTGCTAGTAGGTCTATAGAATAGCGCTATTATGTAGGGACTCAGTTGTGAAAGCCTCACATAAAGGAGGAATTAAATGATGGGTAGGGAGTATGCTATGTCAGAAGTTTGTAAATAGTTATTTACCAAATTATAATTCTACCCTTCGATGCCTTTTTTCATTACTGTTGGCTTGACAATGGAAATTATATTATAGTATACCGGTATATATTCCTATTACAAACCCTCTTTCTGTGCACATTTCATATGGTAGGCCTACTTAATTTCAACAACCCAGCAGAATACCTCATAATTATTTCTGGAAGGTATTGATTGTTTACTGGTTAACTTATTTAATATTCACCATTTTATCTCTTTTGCTTTGAATATGCAGTTAGTATATACAAAACATTTCTCTAATTGCAGATAGTTGCGAAGCCTCATGGACTCCCCATCATTGAAGTCGAGTTTTACTTTTTCGGTGTTTATCGGTGTATAATAGTGATGAGTGTACAAACTTTCCTATATCAAGAAAAAAAAGAAGACTAGAAGATGGTGTCTGTGTTTTTATTAAGTGTTTGTGACATCAAGAAAAAACTTTTCTAAATCAAGAACAAGCTGAGGAAGACCACAATAAGATTTAGACCTTCACTTCATAAATCTGTACCTTGGTATGGAATTGTGAAGTGAAGTTTGTGTATGCTCAATTTCTAATACTGCTGGACACCTCAAGGTATTAACGAAAGTAGTACTTAGAAAGGAGTATAGATAGGGGCCTCTTTTCAGAGGTGAAGAGCGGTCTTGGTGCTGACCGAGGCCACTGATCACCAGAAGACCAGCAATTCTCTCATCAAAATCAGGTAAAGAATATGTAGGCCTATACTAAGCATGATCAATTGAAAATTATTTTAATTCTATTTTTAAATACTTAAAATAGAGTTAACAAATTTAATTAAATGTAGCAAATAGTCTCTAAATTAGAATGAATTATTGTTTCCTTATCTGTAGTCATTTTAATTCTTGTAACTTTCCCGGCGGCGGGGGAACGAAATGGTTCAATAGCTGAGGTACCGGAAGGTCGTGGGTTTGATCCCAATTGAGGTCTGGTGGCACAACTATCTGGGGTCGACTTAGCCTCAAACAGTTAATGAATATTGAGAACAATCCTAGGGATAAAGAGAAGAGTGTGTAAAGTTTACCATCTTACCATTTTCATGATTCAAATGTCTAAATCTGGGAACCCTAAGAGCTGCCACGGCTTACGTAGGACACACTTTGCTTTATTTTCTGTATGTTTCATTCTACGTTCCAAGCATAATGAAAAAATACTTTTGTATTTCCTATAATGTGTGTGTGTAGCTGCACGTAGGCCTAATATCAGTAAGCCAATAGTATTGTCATAAAAGAGATCGAAAATGGCAGAATAGTAATCCTAATATGCCTAATGATCAAGTATGGTTCACAATTCTCGTTAATAAATAAAAATATATTAATATACTTTAATAAATGTCGTGGTGAGAATAATGTGTATATATATTCCATGGGATGTGCAGATTTTAGATCCATATGCTTAAACTCATGAATCGACTTCGGAAGTTTATGTTCTTAACCTTTGCAGTGCACCAAGCTATTACCGTGTGTTTACTTGTTTCTTTTGTCTTGGCTAGTGTCCTAGGTTGAATTCAAGGGCAGTTCTTTGTACTTCACTTTTCCATCGACTAAGCAAGGTGTGATTTAGCTATAGACAGAGAGAATGTAACCTATAAGAACCTAAAAATCCGAGGTCTACTCATAATTATAATTTATTGTTTCCATAGCAAACTTCTGCTCTTGTCTAATCTTTTGATTGCTAAGAAAATTTTAAATGAAACTTCGTAAAATCCTTGCAATATACGCGTGTAATAATTATAAACAATACCTAAGGACAGTCTATCAAACTGGGAGAAAAACAGAGCTCTTTTGCTAATAGATAATATCTGTAAGCTTCAATACTAAACACCACTAAATGGCATATTTAGATGGAAACGTTTGGCATCTTCCTTTCTCAGTTTCACCTTTCACATTTTCAAAATTGTTTGACTGAGTCTGTAATATATGTGTACTTTTTATTATTATGCATCACAAATCTTGCAGTTTAATCATCCATGTATATATTTATGAAACTAATGAACAACATAGGCTATAGCCCTAGCATACCTGCACTTGGTGAAATAGTGCTCCATGTATAAGATAATAATAATCAGGGCCCGGATTCTGATGACCTAAAATTGTTTGAAAAATGACCCACAAAAGACCCTAAATTATAAAGAAAATTACTTAATAATTGTGAAGACTGAACTAAAAATTGATATTTCATTTATAAAAAAAAATATTATTGTACACAATTGTAAAAACTGTAAATGCAGAAAGGATTTTGTAGGTCTAAAAACTTTGTTCTTTGTTCTTGATTGGAGCATCTAAGAAGAAAAGTAAGATAACTGTTCTTAAAGTAGATCCTACAAAAATGTTGCATTGTAGTAACCTCGTAATTTATTTAAGTAATACCCGTATGGAAAAAAAAAAAGGAACTGAGGCACTGGCGAGTCAAACTTCGACATTTCCTTTTGCGGTCTGCCGGAATAATATATTGTTGTTTATTGAGGGTGAACAGTAGTTTGCCCTCTCAAATTCAAGCAGGTGCCAAGTCAATCTAATAACTATAGTAATATAATACAAAATTTTGGCGTTTCTTTGATTCTCGTTTCCGACTGAGACACGACAACACTTCAATACTGAGTGTGTCCTTCTTGCATTAAACATACAACACTTCAAAGACAGCACCGCTGAGAACGACAATTAATAATTATACTTAATGTAAATCCTTGGAAATGACTAAATAAGGAAGCAAATGACACGAAAATGACAAAATAATGACGTAAAATTGAAATAAATCCCCTGAAATATAAAATTGCATAAATTGACAAAAAATGACCTAATAAAAATGCATTTATGTAATCTAGAGGCCATGATTAGGATTTATCTACAAGTTGGCAATGTCTATGCAGCATCAATAAAAACATGACATGTCATCAGAATCCGGGCCCTGATGATGATGATGATAATAATAATAATAATAATAATAATAATAATAATAATAGATAATATCAGAGGAACATTAAATTGGAGACTAGTTCTGCCACAAATCTCTCCAGGTGTCATTAAGTTCAGCACAGGAGATCAGTCTGTCACTGTGTTAACATATCTGATTGCTATTGACAGTCTGTTCCCTATGGATGTATAATATTATAGATAGATCTGGCAGGTTTGCTATTAACGTGGATTCTAATCTAATTAAATAAATGGAATATGTGCTCCACTAGGTTGCACACTGATGTGTCACTTGATCAAGTGCGGGCTTATATCCCAGTAGTCTCATCTTTCATTCGAATTTCACATCTCTTACAGCTGCTGGAAAATGACCCCTCAAGGTATATTAATCATTCGTTAACACCATCAACCACTTCATGTGACGATAATGGTTTTCTTTATTAAAATATTATGAAAGATCATCCTTTCTCGGTGGAAGTTAAACATCATTTCAACGAGAGGACATAACGAAAAACCGAATATGTTTTTTTAAATCCATAATAGTTTTTTTAGTTTCTTTAAATCCATAATGAAAATATAAGTTTTGGGGTGTATTGCAATTCAAAAGTGATAATTGCGTCAATGGAGATTCTCGCCTTCAAGTTCGTATTTTCAAACTGTTCTTCGATTCTATAATACATATAACGCATGTGTATTGCATACTGTTTTTTCTACGAAAGCAATTAAGCTGAAAGAAAAAGTTCAAATAATTAACCTCTAACAACAGTTGTTTTGATGATGAAAGGGGTATCAACTTTAAGTCTTAATTAAATTTTTATCTTGATGGCGATCTATTCATAGATGACTTATTTCATAGATGACTTACGTGTAGGCACATCATAACTTAGCTGCAGAGATTTAAACCGTAAGTGACTGTTCTAAAATAAAAAGATACTAAGACACAATTAAGATTGAAAATATAAAATATATTATTTGTTTAAGGACAATAATGAGCCTTGGAAACGATATAGCTATTTCTGATATTTGGAAAGTTTTAAGATACTGGTGCGCGATTTTTTGAACACGGTAGTGGTAAGCATTTTGTTGCTTTAATAAAACATTCTTTCCAAAAGTGTTTAAAAAATTTTGGGGGGGTTCAAATTGCTCCTTGCACACCAATTTTTTCTTATAATTGTTTTACTGTTTTCTTGTTAGTGTCTGAAGATATTCTTAGAGTCTTGCAACACGGCCTATTACTGTAGGCCTATATAATAAAGTGAAGTGAGAAAAGTGTATTGCCATGCTTAGGGTAAAGAAATTACGTTTTTGCATTAAATCAATTTTTTTTAGATTGATCGTCTTTCGGTGATTTTAAAATATGAGTTATACTTCATAAGTGCTGAAACTTTTATTTTAAAAACATTTTCATAATAAATGTTCTGAATGATATTAAAAGCTAATCATTTCATACAGAGACTTAGGTTTAGATCTTGCCTTTGCGAACTCCGCACACTACCGTAAAGCCGGGCGCAAGTTGAGACGCAGTTTGGTGAGGTGAGGTGAGGTGACTCACCGTGAATTTTGTGAAACACAGAAATAAATACAACAGCGAATGTTCGCACGCAGGGTGAGGTGACGCAGTTGCAGCGCGTCCGTGAGCTGCGAAGGTCTGTGACCATGCTAAATTTCTCACTAGTGACTACGACCTGCGCGGGCTGAGCGCAAGTTGAGACGCAGTTTGGTGAGGTGAGGTGACTCATCGTGAATTTTTGTGAAACACAGAAATAAATACAACAGCGCAGGCTCGCACAAAGGGTGAGGTGACGCAATTGCATCGCGTCTGTGAGCTGCGAAGGTTTGTGATCGTACCACAGTTTTTCACTAGTGACTACGACCTGCGCGTGAAAAGTTGTGTTTGTCCACCATGGAGGAGAAATTAATCGAAGCAGTGCGAGCAAGAAAGATTTTATATGACACGTCCCATGCTGATTACTTGAAAGCAAAATTAAAATTGCAGATTTGGGACGAAATTTCTAAGGAAATTGGATTGAAATGTGGTAAATTTTTATAATTTTGTTTACGTAAACAAGATTATTTATTTATTTATTTAACCTGGCGGAGTTAAGGTCATAAGGCCTTCTCTACCACTGAGCCAGGGCAAAAACATGAAAAACATAATGATAATAATAATAATAATAATGATTAATAATAAATTAATACAAGAATACATGAATACAAGAAACGTACATTAAATACAAAGAAAAAATTAGAACATAAGTACTTGAATAATATGAATATGTAATACAAATGACTAAAATAAAAAGATGAAAGAAATAAAATAAAAGAAATAAAAAAGATGAAGTCGAAACAAATACATTCTTAGTTATTACAAAATATAATGAAAATTAAAATATATATTACTAATTAGCATCAATTCCTAAATGTTATTGTTATTATGAGGGTACAGGGGAAATCGGTAGTAGTCCGTGTTATTTGACTTTGAGGTAGTAATGCCTTCTAGTAAATTTGTAATGTTGGAATTAGTTTAGGGGTAAAGCGGCAATATTATAGGTAAAATAAATTATATAAAGGATCGTATTCCATGCAGTTGTAGAGGTGAAATATTGATGTCCGCTCTTCTCTTCAACTCATCATATTTATTGTTTATCAGTTTGTTTTTATGGTCTTTTCAATCAAAAGCGTTTCTTGCACTAATTTCTATACAATGTGTTCAATTTGTTCTTCTATAAATGCCTCTTTTTTTACCACTGCTGTTTTCCGCTGTACCCTTTATCTGTTTTAGAAAACATTTTATATACAGTAGACTTCCTGCGAATATATATATATATATATAAATAAATATATATATATACTAAACAGATATATGTCATAACTAGTATGAACTGTAATAATGCATGACAAGAATTAATTAGTTGGGAAGTTTCAGATTTGTAAGTAAAAATAAAATGAAGACATATTCTTGAAATGTATTTTCAACGTTTATAAATGTTTTATAATTATGTACAGTAAAATAAATACATTTCTCCATGTTAAGGAACAGACGATTTGAAATGATACATTATCTCAGAATGATTTTGTTTACTACGAACTACCAATTAGTTTTATCACTTTATCATGATTAACTTTTTCACGATTTTCCGTTCAGAGTTGGGGTTTAAACCTTTCCTTAAAGAAACTTAGTATCTAACCGGAATTTGAAAAGTAACTTTAATTGAAATTTCAATGCTTGAGAAAAGAAATGGTGTTACAGTGACGTTACAAAATAAGAAATATTAGACAACGTAAGTTATTACATTTATTAAAAAGTATATATGTATTATGTCTTAAAGATGAATTTTTATATCGTCATTATTATGAGACATAGGATCCGAGGCACCTTATGATTGGAACTAAGTTAGGTTGATGTGGCATGGAGTTGCGATGAGTCATCGTACTGGATACAGTCTCGTTGAAGACACAAAGAAAAACTTATTACCGCTTTAGGTAAAACCGAGGCTTCTTGTATAACGGTAGCTCAATCCCTGATTTCGAAAGTTATTTGAAACTTTAAAGTTTATAATGGACAATTTTGGGTGTGTAAACAGAAATTATGCAGTGTTTTGATACAAAATAGTGGGTTAAAAACGATGCGTTACATAGTAAATAAATTTAAAAACATACAACAAATATCGTACTAGCAGTCGAAATATTTATGTACACCATTAACATCCTTGCGATGTCGAATTCGTCCTTAAGGATGAATTCTCTTTTCTTTAAATAATTACTTTTTGGAAGCTTTTCGTGTAATGTTGAAATTACTTGTTCTTCGAGTTCATCTGACTCTGATTCTGAACTTAGTAATGATCTATGTACATGGCAGCCATCGCGCACATTGCTCACTGTCTCGTAAACACGCAGTTGTGATAGAACTGCTTCCCAACTTTCGCTCTCCCAGCGTGCAGTTGATTGAATCCTGCTTCCCGGCGTCACTCTGCGTCACCTCACCTCACCAAACTGCGTCTCAACTTGCGCCCGGCCTAATACTGTGTACTGTGTACTGGAATAATCTATAATAAGGGGAGAGGAAATTGCGTTTCCCATAAGATTTTTAAGACTGAGTGACAATCACAATCATCTCGAAGTCGTATAGCGTATTGAGATTGTTGGTATGGTATGGTAAGGTGGATCTTTATTCTTACATACATATTAAATACATTATCTATAGAATAAATCCAACGCACGGGCCTAGACGGCCGTTCGTGCTGTAACTATGCACATTTTTGGACAAAGGAAAAAAAGAAAGAAAGAAAAAAAGTAACACTAATAATACAAAACAATATAATACGAAAACTTATAATATAGTATTGCTATACAAAAAGATTGAGAAAAGAAAGAAAAAAATTGTACTAATGACAGAAAAGATATGACAATAATAATACAATATAATACATAATAATACACAGACAAAGATTACTCCCCCTGCCCCTCCCTCCCATCCTTTTCTACCCTGAGCTGTCGGACTTTAGACATGAATTTCCCCACCCCTGCGGAGAATTTTGTATCACTCAACAGCTCGAATATCGCCATGTGACCTCTTCTAGAGACGACAAAAGAGTCTGGCAGATATCGTTGCCTAAGCATCTCAGTGACTTCACATTCAGAGAAAATATGTTGTGCTGTCTCATCCTTGTCGCATAGTGGGCATATTCTGGAATGGTGTGATGGAGCCACAAAGAATCTGCGAGACTGTGCGATGTGCTGGAATTCACTGTTTCTGAAATACACATCCAGCAATAATAATTAGGGACGAAGTTCAGTGAACTGTTCTAGAAATATCTAGCCACATATCTCACCTGTGGTCTATATGCAAAGAGCAGAGTTGTGAGCAAATTTTGAGGCATGCAGCGGGTGGGAGTTCGTTTACAGCAGTGAAATGTGAGTTTTGAACGATTCGAGAATATTGGTTACAGTCAGCTGAGCAGAAGAGTACATGGATCATAGTGAACACCAGACAGAAACAGGGATATATAAATTTAAAAAAAAAAAAAAAGAAACGCAAACTCTTATACCCTCTTTCTTTCACATTATTTAAACTCTGCAAGGGGTACCATTGTAATTAAACATTTTAAGAACTATTATGCTCTTGAAAGAAACATTATATTTTAATTACTTCATTTATGATTATTTTGTCAAACAAAATAGGCTACTTTGGAAAAATATTAGGAAAATACGGTGCCATCAAGAAGTCACTCCGCAACACTTGCTAAGGCGAGAATCCGCTAAGAAACGGAATTCGGTTGGCAGTGCTAGCGTATGATTAATGTTTTGCTAGAAGCATTTATGAAGTAAGAACTAAAAGTAACATAAAAATCGTTCATTTACAGAAGATGTTGAAAATGTTGACCAGAGAACACCTTGTTTACCTACCGTGATTTATTGCCGTTATTTATTCCTGTTTCGTAATTTTAATATAATTGTATTAAAATAGAATATAAATTAAACAGACGCTATAAACACATTAACCATGGAAAGCAGACACAAGTAAATAATAAATTTATAAGCTTACTACGAGTCTGAAAGGAAAATAATATGGAGAAACACCAACCTTCTCCTGGGTGGCGAATATGACCAGAGGAGCTGAGAATTTTTGATAGCACCATACTCCATTAAAAGAAAACTTACAGTATTTTCGAATTGAAAAAGCAATCAAAACATTTATTGAAAGTATTTTTTTCGTGTGATCCTTAAGTGAAAATCATCATAGCATTAATAGAAAACTTTCCAAATCAAAACATAGAATATAGAGTTCAATTTTAAGTTAGTGAGATTTGCTGTAGCTTTGTTCAATTTAGAACTAACATTGTAAATAGTCAAGAGCAACATTCACTAGATACCCCTACGAGCAAATTTTGGAATATAAAACAGGCTAAAATTATGACAGGTGTCATAAATTGCCGATATTCATCGGTACGGCGGAGATGGCGGAGGAGGCAACCTTACTGCTGTGGTCAACAGCGGAACCCACTGCCTTGTGGGATGAGGAGGGATCCTCGAAGGCTAGGGGACCGTCCCCGACAGAAAAGGTAGCCGTCCAACTGGCTACAAAGGGCAACCCCCTGTTGGTTGCACGTTGGGTTAGCAGCCCGCTGCGGAAAAAAGCTCAGCTACGAAAATGTCGACTGATAGAGGAAGCCGGACTGACCTAACGATGACAACCAGGCAAGGAAAACGGAAAAACGAGATGAGATTTGCAACATGGAATGTCTTAAGCCTTAACAGGGTGGGGGCTCTTAGGAATTTGAAGGACCAACTCGAGGAGTATGATATTGGTGTGGCAGCCTTACAAGAAATTAGGTGGAAAGATAGCTGTATATCAGATTTTGGGAAGTACACACTATTTAATAGCGGCAACGGAACAGCAAATTTAGGAACGGGTTTTATGGTACAGAGAAGGTTCAAACCAGCAGTATTAAATTTCGATCCAATAAATGGTCGCTTGTGTACTTTGAGGCTTAAAATGAAATTCTTTAATCTAACCATAATTTGTGCGCATGCACCAATAGAAGATGCAGAGGATGAAGAAAAAGACATCTTTTACAACCAGTTAGAAAGAGCATATAACAAACTAGCAGCAAATGATGTGAAGATAATTTTGGGTGACATGAATGCCAAGTTGGGAAGAGAAAGAATTTTTGAGCCTTATCTAGGAAAGCATAGCTTACATGAAGAATGCAATGAAAATGGATTAAAACTAGTGGATTTTGCGATGAGTAAGAACCTTTCAATAGCCAGCACACATTTTCAACACAAAAATGTGCACAAAGGAACCTGGAGATCGCCTGATGGGAACACAGTCAATCAAATTGACCATGTATTGATCCAAAAAAGACATGGTTCGAGTATAAAGGATGTGAGGACATGCAGAAGAGCGGATGTGGGCACGGATCACTTTATGGTATTAGTGAAATACAAGCAGCGAATATCCACAAAATGGAACAAGAAAGTTGATAAACTACCAAAATTCAATGTCACTCCAATTATTAACGACCTGGAGTTGAGAATGGACCTTCAACAGAATTTAAATCAGGAAGTAAATAATATAGATGTAGATGAAAATACAGGAATAGAAGAACACTGGAATAAAATACAGAGCACGATAATGCAGGTATTGGATGACAAACTTGGATATGAACCAGTAGCACAAAAGAAGGAATGGTTTGATAGCGACTGCGAGAAAGTCATAAGAGAGAGAAACGAGGCTAGAATGAAAATGCTACAAAGGGAAACAAGAAGCGCAAGAAAATTATACGAGGATAAGAGGAAAATTGTGAAGAAGGAATGCAGGAAGAAGAAACGAGAATTTGAAAAAAATAGATTGATGGAACTAAATAACTGCCATAATACGAAAGAGGTGCGGAAAATGTACAAAGGAATGAAGGAAATAAAGAAAGGTTGGCAACCACAAAGTAACCTATGCAGGGATAAAGCAGGGAACCTTATTGGAGATCAAAATGCGATTTTAGAAAGATGGGAAGAATATTTTAAAGAACTCCTTAATCCCAACTCTAATTTTAACGAAGAAGTAAATAAAATAATCAATGGACCAGATGGAAATGACCAGGAAGTACCTGAGCCAACAATGGAAGAAGTAGAGGGGATCATCAGAAAGATGAATAACCATAGAGCACCGGGAGAGGACAGGATCCCAATAGAAGTTTTTAAATATGGAGGGTCAGGGATCTTAAAAGAGATATATAAACTGATATTAAAAATCTGGATAAAAGAAGAAATGCCTGCAGCATGAAATACATCCATAATAATACCTTTACATAAGAAAAATGATAGGACAGTCTGCGCGAATTACAGAGGGATCTCATTGCTCAATGTCGCTTATAAAATACTAGCCGGAGTAATAAACACTAAATTGAAGCCATATGTCGAAGAAATCCTAGGAGAGTACCAATGTGGGTTTAGAGGAGGAAGATCGACAACAGATCAGATGTTTGCGTTAAGACTCATCATGGAAAAATGTTATGAATATAACACCACAATACATCAGTTATTTGTCGATTTTAAAGCTGCATACGACAGCATCAATAGGGAGCAGCTTTTCGCAGCAATGTTGGAGTTGGGTGTGCCCAAGAAGTTAGTTAATCTAACCCAAATGACTCTTAAGGGAACAAAGAGTAAAGTGAAAACACAAGGACTTTTCTCAAACGAATTCACAATACGACAAGGATTAAAGCAAGGAGATTCTTTATCTGGCACCCTATTCAATCTAGCATTGGAAATAGTAATAAGGAAGATCGGAATTAACCCAGGAGGAACAATTTTCAACAGAACAACTCAAAATTTAGCTTTCGCTGATGACATTTGTATGTTGGGAATTGGCACAAAGTACTTGAATGGGAATCTGAAAGTGTTGGAAGAGGAAGCTGCAAAGATGGGACTCACCATAAATAAAGAAAAAACCAAATACATGGTGAATACAAGAAATATAACAAGATGGAAGAATGTTACACATTTCGAAGGATATGAGAGGGTTGAACAATTCAAATATTTAGGCGGCATTATCACAGAAAATAACGTCATTAAGGAGGAAATTAAAGCTAGATTAGCAGCAGGAAATAAGTGTTACTATAGCTTCCAAAAATTTTTGAGATCCTCATTGGTAACAATTAAGCTCAAATTACTGGCATACAAAACCATAATAAGTAGTAATGTATGGTTCAGAAACCTGGTCATTATCAAAAAAAGATGAAAGCCTCCTCAATACATGGGAAAGGAAGGTCCTCAGAAGGATATTTGGTGCAGTATGCATTAATGGCGAATGGAGAATAAGAACAAATAGGGAATTGCAAGAACTTTACAAAGCTCCAACAATAGTAGCGGACATTAAGGCTCGCAGATTGAGATGGTTAGGACATGTGGAAAGGATGGGTGATCACAGAATCCAGAAGAAAATATTAAATACTAAACCAGAAAGAGGTCGATTGGTCGGTCGCCCGAGACACAGATGGATGGACAATGTACAGCAGGATCTGTGCAGTTTGGGGATCCGGAACTGGAGGCAGTTGGCAACGTTGAGGCAAGAATGGCGGAAGCAAGTAGTCGATAAGGCCCTGGTTCTCCACGGACCGTAGCGCCGGAAATGATGATGATGATGTCATAAATTGCCTCAGAAGTCTCGTAGAAAAGAAGACATTCAAATCAATGTTATATTTAATTAAGTAATAATATAATAATACATTTAAGTTTTTGTTTAAAGTAATAATTTAACATTTAAAACAAATTATATCCTTTTACGAGTATAATCGAGGGCCAGATGAAAAATAACCTTGAGGACCATATACTGTGTAGACTGTTGAGTACGTAGATTAACATATTTTTGATATCATTTATTAGAATCGTGGGCTAAGTATTGTTTCCAAATTCCTTACTCTAAAGCTGTCGGATTTCTTCCTAAATCGTGAACTGTACACGAAAAACAGTATTAGTTCATTGTTGATGTAACACCCTTAAGACCAAACGAAGTGCCCGGATAACGTCTGAAGCATCTTTTTAACCGTGATCAAAGGTACACAGCAAGAACTGGGGCATAAAGCCACGTCACCACCATAACAATTAATTTCTTAGAATTTATTTTACGCGAAACTGGACACTGTATTATTATAGCTTTTATTGTAGAAGAATATTCCCATCGTGTGTGGAATGTAGGACAATATGTCTCACCGGGCTTAAGTCTGGCAACATATCAAGTGGTTGTATTGTATGTCGCATCCAATCTGTTGCATGCTGTTCAGTTGATATACAACAGCTTGTTTCTATACAATATATTATTCCCTCTGAGCCCCTAATACTAGCTATTGTCAATCTGTTGTCATTGAGTCACGTATACACATGAGGCTACTATGTTACGTGTATGGGATTCCCGTATCATATTACAAGATATAGAGTTTTTTTTGCAATTTTTTTAGGTGATTTAGTTTTTCCGTTTCGTCGAAATTAGAGGTCAGTGCTTGTCGTAGAAGGGATTATACAAGGGAGGGCAAATCTCTGGCATTCAACTAGATCAGTGCCAAAGAATGATAATGGAGCTATATCAAGGCCAGGAAAATTACTCTTCACTTGAAGAAGGGTACATGGGAGATCTCCGAAAGAAATAGCCCACAATCAACTTTGTACATCACAAATTGTTCCAAGAAAACAAGGTTAGAACCCTTTTGATCATGCTGGAAAGTATATTCTCTAGTATTTCGGTCATAAAATCTCTTGTTCATATTACAATATGTTACTGTTAAAAATATATTGTATACTTTAAAAATATAGTTGGAGGTAACCGGTAAAAATCGTAAGGTGCTGGGTCAGAATTGTAGGGAGGGTTGTCGAATTGTTCCCAAACAAATGATGCAATGAAATCTTGAGTTTGTTTGGCTGTGTGTGGGTGGGCATTTCCCATGAATCAAGAGGATTTCACCTTGAAATTTTTCTTGAAGTTGCTAAAATTAACAAAAGAATTGAATAAGCTTGATCCAAAACTTGAGCAGTGTTTCAGGTCAGCAGTAAGGTAGAGTTTTGTTTCATAAAGATGACTGAAACTATTTCCTCTCGTAAGTCATATCTAAAATTAATTAGGTTTGTATGAACATTTGTTAGTATAATATAATATGAGCATATTTTATATTTTGTGTTAGAAAGCCATTTTAGCTCTTTGTAATGAAATTATTACTTTATAATTCAAATTTTGAGTCACAGTTAAAAAATCTAAACATAAAAGCTGTTGGATGTAGAATGTGATAAATTCGTATTATGCAGAGTAATGAAAAACTTTCAGGTAGCAAAAGAGCTAATTATACGACAGTCTCCATTTTAATAAAGCAAGGTACTGTAGAAAAACGATCTACAATATTCAAGAAGAAAAAAAAAGTTACTGTTTAGATATAAAAACAGAGGCATGATATTAAAAGGCACATCGTCAGCGGTAACTGGGCACAAAAACGAAAATAAGAGGAGGAACAATGTATTAATTAAGGGAACCCACAAATTATACTCGTATTTTCACTGAGTGCTGAAAGGCGGTAGACCTTCATTAAAACGCTTTGTAAATAACGAAATAGATTCATAGTGTAGGCCTAATTAGTCGTGAAATAGTCTCTTCATTGTTACGCCAACCTTCATTCATGTAATTAGTCTTGAAACAGTCTCTTCATTGTTGCGTTCTGTTTCGCAGATTGATGTGCTAGCACTATAATGAAATGGTAGGGTAGAATTAAGCGTGTAACGAATAATTAAAACCACGAAAATGAACTTGTACGACGTTACATAGATGATAAATGCCCTTCTAGCTTCCTAATGCAACCCTCATTACTCTTTTGGTGAAGTAGTTGCTGCCCCTGAACTTGTACGGCGTTACATACGTGATAAATCCCCTTATAGCCTCCTAATGCACTATTAGTAAGTGAGGTAGCCTATGGCAGGGCAATCGATGTACTATAAGTTACTGTATCAATAATTTCGCCATCGGCGATACTCGGGCTTGGTACGACATTTCATTAGTTTTTTTTAATTAACCTCTTTGGTATAACAATAATACCGTGTTATGAATATTTTATTTGTTACTGTACGAGATGTAAAATGCTTCTTCACCACACATATAAGTTATTTTCATATTTCTGTTCCTCATATGCAGCTTATACGTACCTAATCGTGGTGTTCATTAATATAATTATATTTTTTTAATTCAAAGAAGCTGTTTCAGTGTTCACTTCTTGTAAATGTACTTAAAAGAACAAGTGCATGTGGGTGCAATAAAATGAAAGTGATAAAAATAAAACGATGAAACTATGACGATAGATGGTTGCGATTAGTTGAAAATCCACATACTCTTATGGTTGATTGGTCGCAGCTTAGGATGGAACTGGCCGAGGGAGTAAGGGGAGTACTCTGATGGGGTAGACGGCTGTATATAGAATAATATGTAAAATATATTTGGTGGGTGTGTTTAAGGGTATTGCTGGTGTATGTGCTATTTTTGGAGGGGAATGTGTTTGTGTGTGTGATGTTTTGTTTGTATATTTACTAGTTTTAAACTGTTTGTCTGTGTGTTTTTAGTTTTACTTTTAGGGTACATTTTTGCTTGTGCACAGTTAAAGCATGAACAGCCTAAGGGCTCATGCAACGAATAATGTAAAAAGATAGTTTTCCTTGTTAACAATAAAAGCACTTCATTCATTCATTCAATTAATAGTCAAATTAAAATTTTTAAAGCAAGGAGATATAAATATAAAGCTATTGATGAGCAGTAGCACGCTTTCCTTCCAGTCGATTCTCGACTGGGAATTTTCTAGAAGGAGAAGATTTCCTTCCTGGGTTCAGTACTGGGTGTTGCGTTGTGCATCTCCATTAATAGCAATGGAAACAACAGCGCTATCGCCCTGCCTTGTACGCCGTGGAAGGGCAGTGGTTCTTTCCCCGGCCCCGGATTCCCACAGGTATCGCCTATTCACAGGTATCATCATCATCATCATCATGAAAGCGATATAAAGCTGTTTGTTGAGATAACGAAGTTACACTGTAGGTCTATAGTGTGAACACAAATAATCTGAATACTCATGGTCTCTCTTTCTCTCACTCGCACTCTCACTCTCACTCTCACTCTCTCTCTCTCTCTCTCTCTCTCTCTCTCTCCCTCTCTCACACACACATACATATAAACAAACAAACATAAACTTGAATACTCGGTAGCATAATATATGTTATCAAAGATATAATTTTGGTTTGAGCAAAAAATCAGACTAATAAGTGTTTAAATCCAGAGCAACATTATATTATAAACATTAAAATGATATTTACTATTTAACTTAAAACGTCTACCTTTCAATGTGAACCAATAAAATAAGAATGAGTAAACCGTTCATTCTATTGAAGTACGCCAAAGAAAAAAGTCACACTTTATTACATTTTCTACCGACATAGTTAGAAATCGAGAACGTGCATTCGATAATTATCCTGCAGGATGTTTTAAAGTTTTCAGTCAAGTTCAGACTTTTCACGACCAAATTGATCTGCTAATCTGTACAGTTATATCACTTCCTCTCTACATTTTTAAGCTTATATTTCATATTATGAAAATGCATGGTTAATGTGAATACGATGCATGGAATATTACATGTACAGAAATCTTGCCCGTCCCTATTGAATGAAGTATGCCATCTAAATGAACACCACCGCTGCATTTATATAAGTGCTTATGGAATACAAATAGCATGGTGAATGCCATTAATGCAGGATTTGTACATACTCACATGTACAAGAACATACATAGAAACACCTGTTACGTGTAAAAGCTGCACTCCCATAGCTTTGGATTGCCAATTTACACCACTATATTCGGTCATTCATCTAATAGGCTTTTAATCTGTTTACATTACGGTGGATATGAGCTCATTGCACGGTTTAGTTTTTTAAGCCTATTAGTTGATTCACACATTGCTGAAATAAAAATGCTGGTGGTCAGCCTTCCTCGTTGACACATGGTGCAGTAGGTTCAAATCTACCACTAGTTGCAGAAATACGAGGAGCTATTTAAAAATCGAGTTATTTGTGTATTTAAGATTTAGGTAGAGCTACAGACAATCATAATGTACAGGACATAAATTGCCGACCATTAAACAATATGGTTGGTACTCGGATGTAAATGGAATGAGATTCAGATGCGAATTAATTGTGATCTTTCAAAATAAACGAAATAAAGTAGGCTTAACACTAAGCCATATCTATCCGCGAAAACCAGAATCACGCTGAGGTCAGGGATTGGCAAATTACTGTAGCCTGCATTTCATTTCATAAGTTAGTATGATGCACTTTTCGCAATAATAATAATAATAACACTAATAATAAATGTGAGACTAATAGTCTAAAAATAATGATTAAGTTACAATGACAATGATGATTGTTAATTTGCAAAGCATAAAGTTAGTTTTGTCCGATGTATGTGTTATTTTTCACATGTAGTATTCAAATGTTGGTGGAGTCCGGAAAGTACCGTTATTAATAACTTCCGCTTTCTGAGTGTTTTATATATTATAAAATGTTAAATTGTTCATATAGTAGAATTTAATGTTATGCCGACTGGAAAAAGTGAATGACGACGTTATCCAGAGAACTGTGAAAATAATTCGATCAAATTTTCATAGTGGACTGGTTTATCACTGAATACCTAATTTATGGTTCCAAGACATTTCCGTAGTTTAACTGCAAGAATCATTTTATAACCAGATGATTATAAACTCTTAAGAGTTTGTGCACTGCTTAAATAGCTTGTAATAGTTGTAATAGTTTGAAACGTTCCAATAGTAATGGAATATGCTGTGATATGAATTATTATTTATGTTATTTTGAACACTAGACCATTCCATGGTATCTCTTAATATAGACCAGCACGCCTTCTGAATCACATGCAGCCTGCGTTCCATAGTTTACAGACCCATGTCTTTAAGATCCATAATCTTGTGTTTGACGTTTCGGCTCCGATCGACTTTGACTGCGTCATCGTCTCTTGTTTGAGTTGCAAAGTTCGTTGCCGCGTGTAAAATGAGTGTATTCGCTCCCACGGAGTATTACAGCAGCCACAGAATCAACACAAATTTGCATATCGACTCCAAATTTATTAAAACTTAGACACCATATCAGAACAATGAAGAATTGATCTGCATTGTTATAAAAACTCGATCTAATAATTTAAACAAAGTAATAAAACAGTCTACAGAGCAGATCATGTGAAATTACCAATAAGCCTAGTGAGTTAGAGAATGAAACTACTAAGACTTGAAATTAACCAAAATATTAGACGTAACAGGGCATTTGTATATTTTCAAACTATCCTAAACGAAGTTTGTAATGTCACAGTTTCAACGATAAAGTGACTGCTGTTGTTTTAACAAGAAGTATATATATTTTTTAATTTTTTAAACTACTGGATATTGAAAACGTCCTAAAAATTTAATTAAACAGTGAAGAACATGGGGAACCTCCTGCATTTGACCTTCAGATACTTCACTGCTGAGTTTTATGAGAGAAGTGAAACTTGGTGATATCCTGATTGAGGATAAATACTTTATTTTAAAATTCTGTAGCTTGTTTGTTGTACAAATAATGAAAGTACGAACTAATAGACGTATTTTTAGCTTAAGTAATTCTCTTGGAAATGGAATAATAAAATATTACTAAACAATGTTTTTGTATGTCATACCACATGATATAATGTGAGATATAATTGGCTACATTGCAGCGTTTCGCTATTGGTAGAAACCTTTCGTTCCAACAACGTTAAAAAGGCCACTCCTACTATCACACAAATTAATAAAGGAAGAACCTCTCTTCTCTAATGCCCAAAAATTCCCCCAAAATCCTTTTTATTTTAATACTCTTGCTAGGACAAGCAGATTTTCTTTTGACAGAAATTCGCTGCTGCATTCATTGTCAAATATATATAGAAGACAAAGTGCAAAGGAGGTGAAAAACCGAGTAAATTTGTTATTTTAAAATCATATAGAACATTTTTATCTTTATTCAAGTAGACTTAACATGCAATATAATGTTACGAACAGTTCGGGGAACTTCTGACACCTGATTCTTGAATCCGTAACAGTCTATCCGTGCTGACGCTCTACCAAATGACCTATTCAAAGTTCTTGACACGGGGCAGATGGAATATTCCTCTTTTGATACCCTTAATGCTAGACCTCCATGGAAACCATATTTAAAGGCCAGTACCCGCCAAAAGAATTTTGGTTTTGTTCTCGGAATTTATTTTGAATTAACCTAGCCTTAGGTAATCATTGTTAAAATTTACTTGGGTTACAGAAGGCGTAATGCTTTTCTGTGTGAAGTTTAATATAACTACTTCATATGACTGAAAGAGCAGTAAGACATATATGCATATAAACTTTACTGGGAGGTTTATGGTCCATCGTAAACTAACATTTCCCACATCCACTTGATGTGATGAGTTTGGCAAGATCCTAACTTTAAGACAAATTTACTCTCCCGCTCTCATCCTCCCCTTGCTATTTATTTCGTTTTGCTTTTCAATCTTCAATATTTTAAAATGTCAAATTCACTGTACCGTATCAGTGATATTTTAATTAAAATGTCTCGCATTACTTTAACATGTTCGTCTTTCTTAATCTGTAGTTTCAATGGAATTTTAATTAACTAACTTCTAATTTCGAACATTTTCACGCATGAGATATCAAGAAATAGGTTAATACGAGAAATCAATTAAAGGTAAACTATTAGAACACTATTTATTTATATTAATAAATTACCTCTAGAAAGTATCATTTTTAAGTATTTGTGTTTTCCAGATTTTTCATTTATATTACTTGAAAAAATACGTACATAACATCACAATGGAAGTTGTAACCTCTGCTGAAAGACTTTTCTCCCATGAAAATCTACGAATCCTGGCAAGCAACACCAGTATGTTTAAGCGTTGCGCTTTAATATCCACTGACCATGATGTGAACGCTGTACATTTTATATAAACAAAAAACTATGTTTAAAAAAATTAATCTTCGTGGAAAAATCGTCTAGCAAAAGCGGATTTCATGTTTGAAATAAAATCCTTCCACATACAGTAGATCATAAATCCGCTCCCGTAGTTTTGTTGTACCACATTTACACTGCAACACGCGCTATACGCTAAACTTTAAAGTGGATAGTTCGTAGGAACATCAGAAATTCTACATACATAATGTCATTAGAAGTTAGTAAACTCTTCAGAAAGTTCAGCCGTTTCCCAGTTTCAGTATACCCTTCTATGGCTTCCAGATGAACCGAACGTTTCCGTAAAATTAGGCCTATAGGGTTGCTTATTGAAAATGAATATGCAAATATGTAGCTTATTAAAGATTAATTGAATTAAGAAGTACTGATATTATGTTTTCTGGCTCTTTAAATTTGTAATCGGGCTCTTGAACCAAAGATTAATGTATTCAAGCCGTGTCATGGTAAAAACAAGCTTGAACGTAGGTAAAACCTTCCTTTGTGGTGCGAAATTAGTAAGAGTGTTCTTAAAGTAACGTAACTACAAATGATCATAAGATGCTGAAGGTTTTGATCGAACGGTACTTGAAATAGATGGAGAAGAAAATTAATAATTCAATTACTACTTTATTTTTCTTGACTAATAACTAGGGATGAGTCGATACCAGATTTTCTCGATACTCTATACTCGATACCGATATATGATTTTTTCCGCGATACTCGATACCGTCAACATTTCCAATTTCAATAAATAGATACATTAAAAATTAAAAGCTGCGAGAATTGTGTAATTCCAACTATATTAATTAAGTGTGCATATTTATTGAGGCAAAATTTAATATTATCAGTAGCCTATAATTATTTTTAAATTCTACATTAAAACTAAAATTAGTTTTTGAAACAGTCCACTTACAAGTTTTCTTAAAAAATTACAATGGGATTTGGACAGTCGGCTTGCTTGTTAGTTGTTACTGAAACGTTTGATAGGAAACGAAACAATTAAGAATCTCTTCTGTTTGGATTTTAAAAGTCGGAAAGTCTTTATTTATGACTATACAAATGTCACAGAGTGGTTTTCTCCATTTCAAGGAGAAATAGAAGTAATTACTATTTTTAGTAGACTACTAAAACAGAAAGAGATCGCATTTCCTTAAATTGCAGAAATACCAAAGTATGGAAAAAGTACCGAGCGAGTTTTTTTGAAGTATCGCTCGATGCCGATACCATGCAAGTATCGAGAGTATCGAGGTATCGAAATTATGGAAGCCCCATCCCTAGTAATAACATATTTTTGACACCCTATTTCCTGAAGTAACCCCTACTAATACTGACGTTATTCGTAATCCTGTATGTACCATCGTATTATTCCATACGAAATAACACAAAAGCGTTTCGTTTATGTTCCATACAATACTCGACCATCTGCTATGTTTACTCTGCACGTAGTCAGGTTTGTGATATTGGCGACATTGCATTCTTGATCCCAATCGGTGCGGCCTGGCTGGATCGGTGATCAAGGAATTCTTCTCTTTAGTGGTCGCTATTATCTTGTATCGTTGCTCCAACATAATATTCGAAGTTTTAGATTGTAGTGATCTGTTGTAAACCATACACCACCAACATCAAACGTAAACATAAACAAACCATATACTTCAGCATATATTTATTGAATAGCCTATACGCCACCTACAACCTTGCAGTCTCGACAATGGAACGGTCTTCCACACGACGTCAGAGCCTGTAGGACCATATCATCGTTCAAATATAAATTACTAAGTTATTTACATATTCCTGAAAATGCTTAGCTTAATTATTTATTTATTTTTATTAATATATATTATATATATTTAATTATTTTACTTTACTTTAGAATAGTGATGTCAATTTGTATATCCTTATATCCTTGCAATTACGTTGTAAAAAGTATTAATCAGGTGTCTATTTCTGTAAATAATTATTATTAATGTGTCTCAATACTTCTTATTTATTTTGAGTAATAATACTTATAAGACCACTTATTGTATAATCAATTTGTTGTATTTCTTTCTTTCTTTCTTTCTTTCTTTTTTTCTTTCTTTCTTTCTTTTTTTTCTTTCTTTCTTCTTCTCCTGGTTGAGTGGAAGATACGGCCTTTCGGCCTTAACTCTGCCAGGTAAAATAAAATATTATTATTATTATTATTATTACGTTAAATTAGGTCGGAAGATTGGGCTTTTGTCTATTTCTTGTTTTATGTACATAGCTGACATAGATTTTCATGAGAGGACGATTTGAATGCGTACCAATTGGTGTGTTTGAATTGGCATTCTCATGACTGGATGAATTGAGTACGTATATTAACCCACAGGATGCGATGCGACGGGTCATAATGGGAATAAACGATGGAGTGTACAGTACAATAAACGGAAACAAGTTTTAGTTGCAAAAATAAATAACTCGCGTTTAGTCAAACAGTGCTCCAATCCTCTGATAACATAACGTTGCAGTATATATGTGAATTGTGTAAGTTACAAACACATTTACTGTTGGGCTAAAATGTCATAAATTACTGTAAGCACTAGTATCCAATGTAGCATTATTTCACAGACCATCTGTGTTCACTAGAAAAGCTGCAATTTGTTCTCTTAAAAATATTGTACAGACGCACATATGCAAGCTGTAGATAAATTCTTATGATAGGACGACTTACAATACAGGTACGCTCACATTCTCATAAAAGGAAGCTTTGGAAATATTGACAAAACAACCTCCTGTATTTACAGGCTGCCATTAAAGACCAGGTAATACTAAGTAATACAATGTTACATGTATGTCTATTGTATTAAATTTAAAGTGTGTCTGTCCGTCTGTCTATCTGTCCGTGTGCCTGTACGCGCGATAACTCAAATGTTCTTTATCGGATTTTCATGAAACTTGGTGTACGAATTTATAATGTCCATGGAAAGTAGCCTATTGATTTTGGACCAAATCGGTTGACCGGTAACCGTACCGGAGTAATGCCCAATTTAGTGTCTTTTTATGATAATATATTTGAAAGAATTTTAGGATTTTCATGAGACTTTGTATATGCATTTATAACGTCCATGGGAAGAAGCATATTGATATTGGATCAAATCGGTTGACCGATCGGCCCAATTAAGTGCCTATTTTTTGTAACAAATTAGAAAGAATTTCTCATTGCAACACCCATATATTCCTTCACATATGCTTATCAAACTATACCTTTGTCCTTCTGTAAGCTCTGCTTAGTGGACCGATCTGGAGCTTAACTCTGAAATTGATTGCAAAAATAACTTATTTTCTGCATATCATAATTGCAATTATCACTGATTAAACAAAAGCATTCAGGCACTTGGTTACATCAGTTTACCTGATTTTATTAAATATGCAAAACCGAAGAAAACTAGGAGTGTAAGCTCTAGTTTTAAGTGATACTTTAACATTGAAACCTGTTTTATTGCTCTGAAGAAATCTCAAACAGGGATGGGTTTCGAGACTTACCATATTTCGCTGTTCCTTACACCACAGCGCACCTAACTGATTCCACACATGTTTTATCCATGAACTCTCTTCCCTTTTCACGTTATTTCTCCACTGTCGCCTGCGCTAATAGAATACGACCAAACTCGTTTCTTGAAACTCTCAGAGACCTCAAAATCCATCCCTAATGTTCCAAATATTAATATCTCTCAAATCAAGCTGTATCATGCAATCCATTAAAGTAGTAAATTTACGATCACTTGGATTGTGTAGTTACGTTTTTAGAAATTAAAATTTATTAATGAGGTAAGAATATGATAATAATAATAATAATAACACTAATAATAATAATAATAATCATAATACTCATAATGATCATAATAGGCGGATAATCATAACAACAATAATAATGTTAATAATAATAATAATGACAATAACAATAACAATAGTAATAAAAACTTGTATCATCATTTCCCAAATACAATATCCAATTTTATATCTTTGATTTTCCAGAGGAGCATTTCCTATTTTGATCTTTACAATATAAAGTTTAGAAAATTTATATAAAATACTATGATCTAAAAAATTACATTTTCTTAAAACGAAGTTACATAGTTATTAGTAAAGAAAACAAAACAAATAATTAACTATGATTATTTTAATTATAGAAATTTATTTCTAATGAGTTAAATTAATCCATAAGCACCTCGCCTTGGAGGAAGGCTTGATAAAAAACATATTTTGGGTTTCAGAGAAATCCGTGAAAGTTCTGTTCTCTGTAAAAAAATAAAAAAATATATATATAAAAAATAAACTCTCTTAGCGAATAAGGAGGCCCAAGACAAAAATGTGACAATCTGTAAACACAGTCAGTAGTGGTGCATCTGTTTCATACACCAATTTTTATAAAATAATTAATATAACTAAATATCTCTACATTGCATATTTCACAGCAAATACAGTTTTAAATACTGATCTAGTGAATCGTCTGTGATACTTACGAAGTGCAGTAATTTTCCCACCTTTACCCTCATGACATCAGCAATAAGTCAAACACGACAATTGATCATTTCTCGAAACTATTCAATTTCGCAACCATCCTAGCAAATTTAACAAAATGTTGAACATAACATGATATAAGCAGAGACAAGCTGTCTATACACTTGCCTAGACCGATAATATTCACGGTGGCAGGTGTCACATGCCATCCGTTATCCGGGGTGAAAAGAGAGAAAATACGTTTAACCTCATCCACAGATGACGTTTACAGACTCCAGATTATAAATCGACTTCTGTCAGTCACTCAGTCCACAAGTTGAAAAGAGTAGACAATTCTAATACCGTGAGACTTTTCGACGTCTCGGTTCAGAATGTCTGAAAATATTATGTAATCTGAATTAAACCAAGACGTCTACCTTTTTTGTAAAAATGGAAATTTTAAAGATATCGAAATAAATTCAGCATTGCTTAGCCTACTTTTAGTTAAATATTTCCACATAAATCGTAATAATAATAATAATAATAATAATTAGTAGTAGTAATAATAATATGGTAATAATAATAATGAATTATAATAATAATAATTTATTCTCAAGCATTTAAGGCTTAAATTATAATTTCAGAATACAACTAGATTTTACCTAAATTTTCTAAATTTTCGTTTCTTCAGGTTATTGAGTTGAATTTGAACAATCAAACATATTGCAAAAACTTTGTATAAGAAGACATTTTTTAAAATGAGCAAATTATTATATCACCCATAACTCTAAGTACTCAAATATTATTACATCTAGTTTGATTAAAACCTTATATCAGCTTCATGTAAGTTACCAAATGGAGGGCATATGTAAAATTGTAGCCTATCTAGTTTTGTAGTTGAGGACAATATTATTATTATTTAACACCTTAAAGATTGTGTTTCTTGTGCTAAGTTAGGTCTTTATTAGTAACTTAGAGATCCCGTGGAATTATCCCTTGTAAAGAGAAATCCCTTAAAATTGCATGATTTTCTTTAAGCGCTAAACAGCTTGTTATGCATATCGGGTTCCAAAAAAAAAAAACAAGACGATAATAAATTCCTTTTGCTTTATCCAAGGTAAACTTATTTACAGTTCTTTATAGTTCAGTTGTCCTTCAATTATTGGTGGAGCATAAATAATTGTGAGTTACGTATCCGGAATTTCCTTTTAATTAAGAGAGATTAACCCCACACTGCGTTAAATACTTGTTGTATAAGAAGTTTCTAAAACATTAAACTGTGAACCTGAATCTTCTAATGAAACAATCTCAACAGCAATCCAAGCATGACCTACCATGTAAATCTTCATTAAAGTAAGTCTTTAAGTAAATGGTTTTAAAAAGTCGAAAACAAGGGCGTGGTAACTTCGAACAAAGGATTAAAAATATAATTACTAAAAAACAAACTCCATGAAAACTTCATGACTTAACATAAAAATTTATAATGCTTAATTAATTTCACAAAGACTTCTCCTCTACAGCGATACCAAATTAGTTGTAGCATACTGCATAATGAAGTAAAATAAAGATTAAAAGTTGTTTTCAAGAACAGAAGAATAGGCTATGTATAACATATTAATTAGGGTATTTTTTCAAAGAAAACATATCGATATTCTTCATAATTCTACAGTAAGTAGATCACTTTAAAATAAAAAAGTAATTAACTAGTGGGAACTTTTATGGTGAGTGTAGAGTGATATTTTATTAGTCTGTGAGCCTGTAGTATACAGTACATTTTGAAATCTTTACACAAATGTTCTTTTAAAGACGGCGTTAGTTTGTCGAAAACATATTGAAATGGAGTACCGGTTTATGCTATACCCGGAATATTCAAACCTATGTACTGTACCTGCAAGTACTAATATGGTATGAAAAATTTAGATTAATTATATTTTCCCCACTTCTTTAATTACGTAACATTTTTATTATGAATATATTGTTCACAATTTATTTGTGGTTAAGACTCAAGTAAGTTATAGGAACAAGATAATATGTTTAAAAACATTTATATTAGCTTAATACATGCCGGTAATATGTATTATTATTATTATTATTATTATTATTATTATTATTATTGCTGTTATTTATTATATATTTACTTGTACAAAGAACAAATAGTTGTTATCCCTTCACAAAGTGTACAAAATAAAATTACAATTAGTATTATATAGTCGAGTGCTCTGATTTTTAAACTTCGGTTAAATTATAAAATGGATTTAACAATCAACCGGTGGTAGATAATTTTTATTAACTCTTTAAGCTAGCGTCAATATCACTGCAGGGCACCGTGTTAGATATACGTACAGAAACCGAGTTTATAGAAGACATGACAAAATTGAGTCTATTCTGTTTAGGATGCAATTAATATTTATCATGAACTTGGTCCATTATTAAGATAATAAATATATATATATATGTATGTATAGATTTATGGTTGTTAAAATTTCGGCTTTTGTGGGTACTAAAATTAACAATTATGATGACCTTCTTTTGAAACACAAGTATTACATTCATATTATATGTAGTCCATGAGGATGTTACCAGTCTGGCCAAAGAAGGAAATATTAGAAGAGTGGACATCATTGAAATTGATAGTAAACACCAAAAAAACTCGAATCATCGACCCAACCGTCATATTTTAAGCAAACAAAACATCAGATAGTTCACAATGAAAAATGCGGCACTTATTCCTATATTCCAACTGTGAACTAGTTCGATTCGGTGAAAAGGGTTTCCTCAATCCAGATGACGGGGTTTGTGATGAGGGCAAGATGCACCATTCCCAAATTTGTTGCCAACTTCTGCTACGAATATGATTTCACTGCAGATATCATAAGAGAAATATTGGCTTCAATGGGCTTCTTATTGAATCTACGATATCTTAAATACGACCCTAAATGACAGAATTGATTGTGATTAAACATCCATAATGTATGTCTGTATAAATTTTTTACTGTTTTGTATTCCATGGCTTATAGGAAAAAAGGAACATGTCCTTTGGAAATTATTAATAAAATTGGCGAAATTAAAAGAGAACGATGATACATAAAACGATTGTTTCATCCTGGTAATAAAACCTAAAAAATAAATATTCTAAGAACCTAATCCATCCACTAACTACGCAGGAATCCGTATTTGAAAATTCTTTACGCAGGTTCATGCTAATTCTGTACTTATGAGTGCGTGTTTCTGGGAAGAGGTGCTGTTCTCCATGATTCACTGCGAACTCTGCATAACTCAGTGTGACAGGGACTAATTGAAGCATACCAGTGTAGGCGTCGCGACCTATATCTTCCTTGTATACCTCCTCTCCTACTTCACTAGTATTCGTATTCACTTCTGTGGAGAAATAACATCAACACTTGTTTTTCAAACTGCATAATGAATGGCGTAAGGGAAACCTTTGTGTCTAAAGCAATTTAAGGGAATTAATTAATTCAGTCTTTTATAACAAACAGAAGCACCTGTACTTACATATGTGTGTGTTTATATATATATATATATATATATATATATATATATATATATGTATATATAAATCTATCGGAAGAGATAGAACAAGAGTCTACAATAACATTTAGGAATTGATGCTAATTAGTAAAACTTGTTTTTGAAAATCTTCATTATATTTTGTAATAACTAAGAATGTACTTGTTTAGTTTTTAATCTTTTTTATCTCTTTATTTTAGTCATTTGTATTATATATTATTCAAGTACTTAATATTTGAATTTTTTCTTTATATTTAATGTACGTTACTTGTATTCAGGTATATCATTTCTTGTTTTAATTCATTATTATTACAGTATTATTATTATTATTACAGTATTATCATCATCATTAATATTATTATTATTATTATTATTATGTATTTCATGTTTTTTCCCTGGCTGAGTGGTAGCGACGGCCTTATGGCCTTAACTCCGCCAGGTTAAATAAATAAATAAATAAAATGAAGAATTATACATAGTGTATATCGATAACAGGCATTGTGATTAAATCTGCCTAGGAACATCTTAATTTAAATCTCTATCATTCAATCATTGAAAAAAGTTATTTTGTCAGTAAGTAATGAACGCAATGGAGATGTTGTGACACCTTCTTTTCAGCCTTTCACAATAAATCTCTTTACATTCCCTACTGATTATTCCGTTACAAGCTGTAATTTCTAGAAAAGCTGAACTGTTAAATATTCACTTTGACGTGTTTTATTTTAAATCCTACTAAATGTATCAAAAGGGATTTTGACTATAAAAAGATTGCGAGAGAATGTTTCCTTTGATCGACATACGTGTGACGTGTTAGTGGGTTTGTTGAACTCATACAGAACCATTATGTTTTCACTCTTCCAGATAGACTTTGATATTACATATAGGTCATTCTGATCCCTTCTATCTACTCCTACAACAAGACTCATCTTTTTGACGTCAATGAAAAATCTGTGACATTAAAAATGGTTTGAAACCTATGTTTACTGGTATTAAAACAGAATGTAATTATCATGGGTCGACATTGTTCTTTGCTTCAATCATGACGCAAAAATATCATAAGTCAAGTATAAATCCCTAGAAATATCTTCATTACTGATGAACACAGTTTCCCAACACAACCTCATACGTCATTATGGGGCTATTCTGAACTTCGATATCTACCCAGAGAGGAAGAAATGTGAGAATTCATGAAACTACAAAAAGAACAGTCTTATATTAAAGAACTACGTTCCCAAACGAACAACATAATTATTTAAAGCACACGTTTCTGAAATGTAGTTATTTTTCAATTAGTGCGAGTTATAAAAAGTAGTTGAAGAACGCATATCATACATTTTTTCTACGAAAGTACCAAGTTATAGTAAATAAATGTTTTGAATGGGATTGGGAGGCATGTGGTCACCATGCTATCACCCACGACCGTTAATAATGGTCACCATGACCGGAGCCACTACTTTTTAAAAAGTAGCTTCTCAGTATGAATCACGAGGCTGAGTGCACCCCGTTCCAGACCTCCCTACCTCAGAAAAATCCGAGGAGGTACCGGGGATCGAACGAACCCAGGCCTGCGGACCCGTAGACAGTGCCGCTAACCACGAGACCATGCAGGCGGCCCCTATCTTTAACTACTTTTCTCTAAATTAGACCAAATTATATATTTATTTATTATTAAAACCTATTTCACCCGAAGGTATATTAGGGTTAGAATACATTTTCAAATATTTACAATATATGTCTAGAATTTTAATCTGAGCTCAGGCTACAAAGAAAAAGTCAATGTATTACATAAAGAAATAACCATTAACAAAAGGGAGGCAAAAAATATATAAGTTACAAAGATGAAATAAACATTAACAAGAGAGAAATAAACATTAACAAACAATGTAACTCATATTGTTTTCTACCAACCTTCTGTATAAACTAAGCCTCCTGATGCACTTATAAATTTTTAATTCCCACTTTTCTGTAAATGTAATACGAAATACTTAGCCTACGTTTAGCAGCACTAACAAATTTGTTTTCAATTGAATTTTCACCATAAAAGCTATATTTTAATTTATTATCTTCTAACACTTCGGTATTTTCATTTTTTCCGGTATAAACTTTTTCTGTAAAAAAAAGTAGATGCTAGCAGAGTCTACCTTGTTATACTATTTTCATTTGCCTTATTTTTATTTGAAATTATTTTTTCCATTACAGCTTTCTCCCAAGGGATTTCACTAAACTTGTATATTATGAGGGTAGAAAAGGGGCTATAATTGAATAGCTGAGAAGAGAATATTGCTTCTGGCAACGACTAGCGATAGTGGAAGCAGAGCCAAGATGCGGTCTCTTTTGCTTTCATGGTGTATTATATCCCTGACGTTCGTGAAATTATTAAAGATGTGTTTTCTTTACTATATTGTATATTATGAATTAAATGGAATAAAAACAAAATACTTTATTTTATTTTGTTGTGACGAGCCAGAATACACTTTAGTATAACGCAAAGAATTAACATAGGACTACGGTAATATTATCTCACTGTTCATTTCCACGCAGAAAAGTTTGTGGCCCTTTTTTGGTTTAATTTAAGACCTTTCAGTTCAGTTTGGATAATTATGCTGCTGTGTATAAGATTGTTGGCACTGGTATATGTCTAACGTTACTCAACGGGCCGTCCTAACCCAAACACCAGAACCCATGCATATTGGAGCATGAAGATTAAGAATAATGACTACATCGGCAAACCGCCAAAGCTTCTGTGAAGCACAACCTGGAATGTGGTATCCGATTGAGTCCATTTATGTTCAGTTTATGTTTTTGTTTTTACTTTATGACGGACGTATTATTCTTGAAGTTATTTAATTTTGCTGTCATGAAATTGTCATAACACAATCTCGAGCGCTGATCATTGGCCAACAAAATTTTGCACTTCTATCAACTGATATTAACTAATTTGTTGGTGATGATTTCAGATCTGAGATTAGTTTTTTCAATCGACATGTGTCAAAATTTCAATATTTTATTTTTTCTCATAGCGTTTGTGGAAGGAAATTTGATCCAACTCACTTAAAGTTACTGGGCAATACACATTAAATTGCAATGCAGTCTACATTTCTTCATTAGTTCTAATATATACTGAAACCCATTCAATCATAAATTCTCTAAAAATTAGCTGAGAATAAAGATTTAATTGCAATACAGCCTAAATTTCTTCAATAATACAAACTGAAACCCTTACGATCACAAACTCTCTTAAAATTACCTGATCAAAAACATTTAATTGCAGTATAGTCTAAATTTCTTCAGTGGTACAAACTGAAAAACGTAGTCATAAACTCTCTTAAAACTAACTGATTAATAAATATTCAATTGCGATATAGTCTAAAATTTTTAAGTGTACAAACTGAAATATAATCAGTCATAGCTGATTGCTATATAACATATTTGTTACTATGAGGGCAAAGTGCTTACGATCAAAGCAGAATTTTCCGTTCCTAAATCTTGCTTTAGATCTTGCTTTTGTGAGCTGTTTCAGGGCAACCTAGATCATGCACAAGGTTATTCGTCTCGGGCTGATTAGTACTTCTGAGTAGTTAAGGGTTCTTCTGTACCAGAAGAATACACATCACTTGCTATTCTTTCAGTCTTATCACTTGTCTCCGAATTTGTATCCTCATCTTTAGATGTAGTAAACCCTTTCAAAAATGAAACTGGAATGCACAGGTAAAATTGTTGAAAGAATACCAAGATTGAAAAAAAAAAACTGTTGGCCAGTGAATAGTATCAGCTCTAAAGATCTGATATTGTTAAATACCTCTTAATTCTACATTCCAGAAGTGTGGTAGGAATTGAAACGTACTGGAGGATGCACAGGATTGCTCTGAGTCTACCTCAGGGCCAAAGTGTCACCAGAAGGATTAGTCCAATTGAAAAACCTCAACCTCATTGGGGATCGAACCCGTGACCTTCTGGTTTGTAGCGCACGGCGTACCTCATATTAAAAGGAGATTGAATATTATTTTGAATTTTTATATAGCACCATCTAATTTGTAACAAAATATTAAAACGAAATACTTTGGAGGTATTTTAACTGGTTGTAAGCTTTAACGGTTTTATGCCGGTTGTCGACCAAGAGTTAAGCTAAGTTAGTTTAGCTTAGCTCACATGCAGTGCGGGATTTCATATGTAGTTGTGCCGACAAAACTACATATGAAATCCTGCAAAACTATATATGAAATCCCTCACTGTATGTGAGCTAAACTAAGCTAAGTTAGCTTAGCTCTTGGTCGACAACCGGCATTAACATTCAAAAGCCAACAAACTGAATTATTTATTACTACAGAAGCTAAAGCAACGATAATTAAATACAGGGAACCAAAACCAATCAATGCCGTGTGGTAAATTCAAATTATGTCGATAACTTTCGGATATTTCCGAACGTTTCCTATTAAATACGAATATTCAACCATCTTATAATACAGAAGTGACTGTGGCAATATGTACTGTTGCATTTTATTTTTAATTCGGAAACTAAAATAATAAAAGTAAACATGACAGCCGTTTTTCGAAACAATGGAATTCTGACATGTTTTCCCCTCTCCGTATTTTTTCTTCCACGTTTCGGTTCGTATTAGCTGTAGTTTACATTCTTAATAATATTAAAATTAGTAACGTAATGCTATAATTATCTGGCAAATAACCGAAGGTTTGAGAATATTATAGGAGAAAAATTCCTCCGACACTGGGACTTGAACCCAGGTCTGTCTGTGAGGTAGACCATTAGGGCAATCAGTCATAGGAGAGAGGTTCCATCTGGCACTGTGAATTGAACTCCGGCTTAGCTCAGTTGGTAGAGCATTGGCGCGAATAGCCAAAGTACTGGGTTCAAGTCCCAGTGTCGGAGAAATTTTTCTCCTATAATATTCTCATGTATTGTCCAACGGAGACAATAATCTGTGGTTCATGAAAGTTTACATATCTAACCGAAGGTTTATTTTATGTTTTGGAGGCAAGATATTATATTTTTCGTATTCAGTATTCGTTACAATCGTCGCCCGGGTTCGGTTCCTCTCTCAGATACATTCCCTTCAACCATTGGAACTCGAGTTCATAGAAATACGTTTTATTTTCCGGATATTCCTATACTAAGAGCTATAAGTGGAATTAGATTTTCTCATAGCGGATGTGTTATCTATGCAGAGGATGAAGGATAACTGGGGCATAATATGAATATGCGAACATATGCATGAACTGTGACTCAGATCAAAAGCAATTTAACTCCTGCTCATTCACTGTGCATTATATTACTGCAATTCCTATGAGCTTTTGCGAATTGCATACTGCATGCTGTCACAATATTGCTCATCCGCAGATGCTTAGGCTACCACAGTTTATGCATTGTATTGTCAAGGTGTTCGAACGAATTTCAATCGTTATTTTTATGGAATAATGAATAATTAAATTGCCTTAAGTATTAGAATTTTAGAAGCACATCGTTATAATTGTCAGTAATACAAATAAATTCTCATTTTACTTTTATAAATTCCAAATATATCAACATATAAATTAAATTATTAATGAATCATTAAATTGCCTTAGGTATTAGAATTTTAGAAGAACATCGTTAAAATTGTCGGTAATACAAATAAATTCTCATTTTACTTTTATAAATTCCAAATATATCAACATGTAAATTTAATTATGCTTCTCTTAGACCAAGATTAGAATTTTGTTGTAAGCCTTCTATTTGGAATTCACTAACAAATAATTATAAGAATTTTCTTTAAAAAGGTATATTTAAAAAACCTAAAAATATGTAAATTATTATCCGCGATAAGTAAGTTATTAACCCTTTTAGACTAGAAGGAAGTTGAGAAAAATATCGAATGAAAACATCAGTGGACTCTAAGCTGGAAGTCGATGAGGAAAATTTCAGTCAAATAGCTATTATCCCTGAATGACAAATGTAACATTTGAATAAAAATCTTCTCGTTTTACATAAAGTAATACTATAGTAATCTTACGTCTCTGCTTTTAAGTAATTTTTAGACGACGCATTTATACGTCAGTAGAAGTGGGTTAATTTATGTTTTAAAATTTCAATGCATTTTCCACTACAGAAGAACTTATTATTTATTTCTACGTAAATAAAAAATAAATGGAACTGATGACAGAATTATAAAAAAACTATGCTATGTTCCTCATATTGCTGATTATAAAACTCTAACTATAAAATTCTCTTTATTTTGCTTACGGACTCGCACTAAATTCTCCAGTATATAGAATTTATATCATTACAATAAACTGCGTCCTACATAAGATGCACGTACAGAGTCTCCAACTTGAACATTATTATTGGGAGCACAAGGATTGGATTATTAGTTATACATAGGCCTAGTTATTATATATAACCTTAAACATGATGCAAGTAAAATAATGAGTGAGGGGCAGAAAGTACCTTGACTGCCCCCAAAGTCAGTGCCTATGTAGAGATATGTTTAATTTGAGTTTATACTAATATATTTATCTTTGTTTTTATATCTTTTATAAAAATATTACGTGAATTGTTCACGTTTTTAATAATTTTTTCACAAAGAATCTTTGGAAATTGTTACTCTCACTGGCGTCCACAGTGCTGTCATTAATGTGTACTGAATTTAAACAATAACATGATTGCATCCAGAAAGTGCTATCATTAGTGTGTTCTGAATTTTAAGAAATAATTTTACCGCATCCAAAAAATTGCTTTTATTAATGGGTACTGCACTTTAATAAGTAGCCTTGTAACTTTAATTTAATAACAATTTTACTGCATCAAAAAGTGTGCAGCCCATGACGTCAAAGCAGATACCATATTGGTCTTCTTAAGTAAAGAAGTTCCCACCCCTGACTTCAAGTAATGTTCAATTAACTATAAGAGCGTTCTATGTGCGTCTTACAACAACTCCGTACCTTAAGAGCCAATGAAAGAAACTGCTGTACTTGAAATTAATGAAGAGAAAATTTAATGATGTGACACAGTTCCAACTCTGAAGACATTACCTGTGAAGTTCAAGAAATGGCCTCCTCTAAAGTTTCCATAGTAACTTTATGTTAATTTAAGGAAATTTGAATATAAATAGTTCAGAATTAAGTAGAAGTTTGTGAAAGTAATTATTTTCTTTGCAACAACGACGTAACTGCTTAAAGAAAAACAACTACAGGTAATTAAATCTAATTTTATATTCATATAAAGTATCTAGTTCAGTTGAAAATTTTCTTAGTTGTAAAACATAAAATATATAAGTAAACAAATACATTTTTAATTAAGACAGAAACTCGTCCACCCCTACGGTGGCGAAGAAATTGGAATTGGATAGTCGAAAATTCACTGACATTGCATTCTTCTAAAACAAACAAATTGAATTGCTGGCACAATACGAACGGAAGAGATTTTTAAAGCTAGAAAACCCCTATGGCGGAAACTAGTTATAAGTAAAATATTTATTTTAACAGTAAATAGCCTACTGTCAAAACAAACTTCCATTTACATACCAGCACCATAGCCTTTACTGTTTGCGGTGGAAGGATTCTTGCCCTGAATTTTACCACAAACCCTTATTTTAACCAAGTTTTTGTCAAGTTCTTTTCTGATATGTTTTTCTTTTGAGTGATTTTCATAAATAGTTCGACCGCTATGAAGACCAAGTCACCCTTCCTAGAAGTTAATGACGCTAATTGCCTAACTGGGGAATGCTTAATGCTGAGAGTCATATATCATTAAAATAAAAATTTATAAGAACCGTTTTTGCTAAACATTCTTAAATCTTCCATAGCTAAGTGTAAATTAAATTAAATTAAATTAATAACTACTTAATACGATACTATTTAATAAGTGGAGAAAATGTCCACCGCTGTGACATAGGGCTGCGTTCGTTCCCCTCACGCAGCGGGCTAGGATTCGATTCTTGATCTGGCCAAGTTTCCTAGGTGGGGTTGATTTCCCGGTTTTTTCCCCTCACCTATGAGACGAATATCGGGAAACTTTATCCCCTCGTGGTTCCCGGATGTAATGTGGCCGTCATTATCGCCTTCATACCTTCCGCACCTTCCGCACTTAGAATGAGTGTGTGGATGCGTTTGTGGCTGGTGTGTATCGTCCTATTCGTTTGTGTTGTCTCGGAGAAGGCCCCGGCATTTGGCTGATCACTCGTCCGGGGACGCATTTCATGACCTTATCTGGTCAAAAAATATGTAGCCTACGTGATTCATAGAAACTTCCTCCCACTATAGGTTGCGGTCCTGTAAGGCCCGGGTGGCGTGGGCAGCATAAACTTCCCTACTTCGGGGGATATAACACTCTGAGAAAGAAGCAGAAGTGTGGGCAATAATCTGTAACAAGTATTCTCCGAATGAGTAATGCATACTTATTTCTGCACTTACTCAGATGCAGAATGAAGTACAGTGGATGTAGCTCTCAAGTACTGGGCAGGAGATATGGAATGGATGTTAAGGGTCTCTTCATATATTGCGCACACATAGACAGCATCCTTTGAGATTCAATTAGCCAGCTAGAGTTGTGGTGAGTTGTGAAGTTTATTCATGCCCCCTGATTGTAAAGTTCAGAGTAACTTTCCTTAATGAAATGTGTACATTACACTTGACGGATCCGCAGTCACTTTCACTGAGTTAAAAGTACGAAATCAAGCATTGGAAGAAGGAAATCCTTATGGAAGGAAATCCTTATGGAAGGAAGGAGTTTTCTTCTTCTAAACACTAATGCAACTCATTTTTATTACCTGCTTTCATAGTCACAGTTTTACCACTAGAAGCTTTTCCTTTTTCAAGGTATCAAACACACAAAGGTTTTTATTTGTTTTTTCCTTGTGTACTGTTTTGTGTTGTGTAATTCATTCCACGCAATGTTAGTGACTCTAGAACGTAGGGAGGGTTTTATTTAAAAATATTGAATTATTCGAGACTGTGTGAGTGACTGGTATGTCTCATTCTATGTGTTCGTGTTGTCTCGGAGGTGGCAGCGGCATTGTTCTGATCACTCATCCGGGAGGCCCTCCATGTCCTTGTTTGGTCAAAAAAGTATGTATTTGATTCAAAGACATCCCTCTCCCGACAAGTCGCGGTCCTGTGAGGCCTAGGCGTCAGGACTTATAAACGTCCTTAAAACGAGAGAGGTTAAACTGAAGAAAGAAGAAAAATTGTACAGTAATTAAAATTATTTTCTGATAAATGTGAAATGATTAATCGAGATGACTCATATTTGGTTTACCGGTAGTTTATAAATTATTTGGCTCAGCCGGTATCATACAGTTAATTCCTTATAGCAGAAATGCAGACGTAATAGTGAGCTTTAAAAGTGACATAACCTGAAATGAGCATCGAATCATCTCGACATGATGTTTTATATTTGAAAATTATGGTTGCATTCTGTAATATTTCATGTGCCTTTATTCTTTAAAGCCCAGCGTGGATCGTTAAATTTAGTACGGTAACGGTACGAACTAATCGACACGTCCACTTTCTTTTATGATCTTCCACGGACAGTTTATGAATGTTCAAAGTAAGATACCTGAATTAAATGTCTATCGCGTTCAAGAACATTACTCGTACGTCCCAAGACTGAGTCTCGGGTTCAATTTCCAATACCTCTTCGGATTTCTCTGAGATAAGGGTTCTGGAATAGGGTAGGCCTACACTCAGTCCCACTAGAATAACCGAGGAACTGTTTGATGAAGTTGATGGCAGGCTTTTTTTCCCTATGGGATGTAGTGCAACGGGTATGATCAGACAATTTCTGTAATTAACTTATTACTATTTGCTGATATGGTATAAACTACATATCGTCGTAAGATATCAGCAAATAAATTTCTCCTACAAGAGTGAGATGAAATGGCAGAGTCGGAAATTGAAAAGGAAGAAACTTGAAAGGATGAAGAAAGTAAATATTTATTTTCGTTTAATAAAAGCACATATACCTAGAGACGTTATAGTTGTAGTTTCATGAGATATCATTTCGTTCTTTAGCGCATGAGAGACAGCTCTGTATTCAGCCGACGTCTGTTATTCTTTGCTAATAGAAAACCCGTATGAAAAGGGAAAATCTGCATTATGAAAAGTAATTTGTATTAGAATAGAAAATGTCCCATTGAAAGTTGTTAAATAATAAAATTGCTATTATCATGGTTATCGAGTTTAGCCGCGTCATAATTATTAAATCAGGTCGCGGCCCTGTAAGGTCCGGGTGGCTTGGGTCGCTTAGATCTTAAAAGGGAGAGGTAAAACTAAGACAAAGAAAAAAGAAAGAAATTATTATTAATGTTAAAATTTAACATTAATATTTAATGTTATGTCGGGCTTGAGGACATGTGAACAGGTGAGTAAATTAACATTGCGTTCCTCACATAACATATAAACCCGTGCCAGATTGCTAAGATAACAGTTAACACACTGATAAATCATTTATTTCTTCTGTAGGCCTATTTCTTAATTTCACAATAAATTTCAATTATTCTTGGAATTTTTTTCAGTAATCGTATTAAATACAAGATGAATTTTTGCAAAGTACAAGTCTCCTGTATTTCAGTCATAAGCTTGATGACTGGATCCTCAGACATCATACTTCGCCTCCATGTCGACGTTTGTAGAAAATTTGGCTTGGAGAACAGCCTTATTAACATCTATTTTGAATTAATTAAATATTCATTCTCCTCTTTATCTGTAATTAATTTTTCACCTTAAAAAATTTAATCTGTATGCTATTAATTTCTGACATTGAGGCCAATGAAAATATTAATTTTCTGTAATGGCAATCCTATCATCCTTTATATTAAGTTTTTTTTTCATGGAAATCTCGCTTATCGGGAGAGCTGAATAGTAAAGTAAAATGGGATATACTATCAATTTAAGGGTTAAAACTTCCTGGATCAGTGTTGACTTGTTATCACGAAAGATGTAGGTACTGCATGTCGAATCCTTCCACATTATAATCTATAGTGTCTAGTGCCCTATTTACAACACAAGTGACATAAGAAAGGCATAAGTGCTAATGCAATGTTTGGACTGCCTTACAAAGCTTAACATTACGGCAGAACATTAACATGTTTAAATTATTAAAAAGAAAAAAACTTCATAGAGCTTATAGAAAGTTGAACAGCTAATAATAGTTTTCAGTCATTGAAATAGATTAATAGTAACTTTACTGTTACTGTATCAATAGAATAAAATAAAATGCAGATCTATGATTAAAACCATTAGCTCAACAACTTCAATTTTATTTCATAAAATAAAATAAAATGAAATAAAATAAAATGTATACCAATACAATTTTGCCTATATTTTTCAACCAATCATTTCAGATAGATAACCTCTTTGTACTATTAATTAATTATTTAATTAATGTATAATCTTTTACATATTGTGCATTTGGAATTATGTTTCTCCATATTCGGAAACTGGTGTCATTTTCTTACGAATATTTCTGTGATAGCTTTTACATAGTTCTTTTATACTGTACGTAATGTTTTTATGGATTTGTGGAACAGTTTGTTCGTGCAAAACTACTTGTGGAAGCCGTATATTAGTTATAATGTTGGAATTTTGAAAATTCACATTGCCTTTCCCTTAATTTTATTTCGAAATACCTGTATTTTTTTCGGGAATCGAGAGAATGACGAGAAATCCTTAGATAGCCGGACATTGTAAAGCAAATGTTTTTAGCCTTCGGGCATTGAAGATACGTGCCCCTCAAGTTGTCAACAGAGAAAAATGGAATGCGTTAATTTAATCCTGGTCTCGTATCAAAAGTATCAGACAGGAACATCCAAGAAAAGTGTAATAACATATTAATTTCACTAAAGCAGTAATGTATTAAGTTTAAATAGTTATCCACTTCCTTTTAACTACTATAACAGCCAGCGGTGTGGAGAAGTTACCTAAGTCCCTACGTTTATTGACTCATATTGATCAGGCTTTCGATAATGGCCTGGTGATAATCTCCTGACACTTAGAGCACACAACGCCCCTACGACATAGTTATTGCATAAGTCAATCGACTCCACGCGACGCAGATTAATGACAATGCTACTTGATACTGGTGTAAATAGAGTGTCAAAGCAGGTATTAAGGCAACGCTCTCCGCCGCATATCCCTGAGGTATTATTTCCCTAAACATATAGGGTAAACCTTCAGTGACTTCTCAGTAGGGCCCGGATTTTGATTCCGTTAAGAATACTAAAAATGAGCTTAAAATATGATTTTATGCCTTTAAAATTAATTAAAAATGACTTAAAAATTATACTTATTTGTCGATCTCCTTGAACTTAGACTATCACTCACACTAAATAACGAATTACAGTAAGTTACAAACACCTTTTGAAAGTTTTCAAATATGAATTACTGTCGATTGAAGAAACCAGTAAAATCTTCCCCGCTATGGGCTGCCATCAGTGACCCTTAATCCACAGTTTCTCAGAATCTGCTGAGAGTAAAAGTTTGGAAGTAGAAAGAAACAACTCATAACACATTTGTCTCGAACCCAAATGTCGAAATGAATACGAAATATTTTGGAAAGTTGTTATTCAGTATACAATTGAATTATACATAATTTATTAGTGTGTTATTGGCTATGGTATCCAAACAGGAAAAAATATAGATAGCATCTAGCATTCTGCGTACCAGTACCACGATTTTGGACGCAACAGTGAACTGTGGTACTGGTATGTGATGTGCTCCAGTTGGCTATATGTAGAGTGCAACGAGAAAAGTTCAGCTCTCAGTTGTCAAAAGTAACACTTCCGTTTAAAAGCAAAGTTAATCCAGTAATTGTTAACAATTTAATTAATAATTAACTTTAATTACTTAAGTAATTGGACCACATTTTGTAGAAAGGAACCAACCCACATGAGTTTTAAGCTAAAAAACAGGCATTTAAAGTTAAATAAAAAGCCACCTGGAACTTTTCAGGGTGTTTTTGTTTGCTTCATAGATATCATATAAATGGATGAAGAGGGTTGGTTAGTTTGCACAACGTAAATATATAGTCCAGTAGCAAAAATTTAACATCTAGCCTACTCCAGTTTTTATTTTTTTTAATTTTTTAATTTTGTAATTTGTGGGTTGGTTCCTTTCTGCAGAATGTGGTCCAATTGGAATTTAAATTTGTTTTGCATTCTGCATAAGGTAGAAAATACATCCTGGCTAAAGTACACTATTGACATAGTTGGTGCAAATAAATGCATTCTTAGATGTGTGCGTACCCACTAGGATGGGTAATGGTACCCAGTCTCCCTTTCCCCTTTTTTATTTTTAATTGAAGATAATATGATATGCTTCCACACAAGCATTCCAGCTCCCTGCACAAAATTCTTAGATGAATTGTGCATGACACACTGATTATATGATAATCGGTCTAGAGTATGGTGTGCCTCGTGTCCGGTTTCAGCTAAATTGAATGCGCATTCTCATGCTGTTTGCGCCTCGTTTCTGTAGTTACGGACACTAAAACATGCCCATTTAATAGAAGCCCGGTGTAGCATCCGGAACACATTTACGTGTGGTAATATGACGGAGTAGAGACCTAGCAAGAGAGAATTTGCATTGCTAATTCAAATGATGTAGCAGGAGCTTTAGTCACGTTTGATTAATGCGAAGATGCGAATCATCGTGTCAGTGTGTCATAAACACCGCACTCTGGCGCCACCGCCATATTTTTTTTTCTTTTCCGTTTGTCATCTCCGAAAGTGGAAGTACCCCGATTTGCAGTATAACATAATCATATTTTATTAGCTTAACGGCCAGTGCATTATCTTGTTCACAAAATAAGTAAATCACAAGCTATTTTCACTGAAAGCTGAACTAATGCAACTCCGAACAAGCTTTGGTTTCATGAATGTTTTATACGTTCGAAAAATGTAATTATAAAAGCAAACAGTAGTTACATAAACATATTTTATATCATGTTAAACTATAAATCTCACCAAAAGAACACGGATTTTTAAAGCGATTACCAAGCTATGTAATTTCACAGAATACGTACCATCTGAATTAAGTAAGTACGAACAAATTGATACTATAAATACTGATATTCAAAAAACTTTTGATAAAGTAAATCACGACTACCGGTACTTATTAAAAAAAAAGAACTTTTATGGATTTTACCGAAATTATATAAACTTTTCAGTTCATGTGTAAACAGCATATCCCAAAAAGGTCATTTTTCATACGAATTTGCCGTCAATTCAGGTGTACCACTTCGATCAAATATGGGTCCTCTACTATTTTTATTATTTTTAAACGATTTGCCTGGTATAATTCAGTATTAAAATGTGTTAACTATTGCTGATGTCAAATTATATAAATCTGTAAAATCAGCTGAAGACTGTTATAATCTTCAAACTGATATTAATTCGGTATTTGATATTGTCTTTAAGATCTTCTAACAGTATGTGACTATTATTTATGGGGGAACTTGAAAATTAAGTGTATAGTTCAAACCCCCATACATTAAAAGAACTTAAAGACAATATCACCAGAGAAATTAACTCTATCTCGGAAGCTGAATTTATGCGCGTAAGACAAAAATTCCTAAAAAGGTGCCAGTGTTGGGTGGATGCAAGAGGAGGACATTTCCAACATCCCTTGTGATGAGGTACATGGTTATTTTCATTGTAATTCCAATTGTAAATATGATAACCTGAACCATTACACCGTTCGCGGCTTTATTTGCGTAGATATTTCACCCAATCGCTTGGCAGTTGGAGCTGTGCCCGCCGCGTCGCAGAAATCCGCATTATTGGCCAACTCTTGCGTGGGACTCACTGTATATGTGTGTATGTGTGTACCCAATAAAACAAGTAGGTTAGGAAAACTATGTTTTATTCCTGGAGTAAACATAGACATGCATAAAAATTCACCAATGAACAGAAGTCTGAATAGGTACAATCAAATCCACCCACTTATTATAGATATATTTGGAATACATCTTTTATAATTTAATATAAAAAATGATATAATGGCAGACAAGTAATGTAATTGATTTTTAGATGAATGTAAAGAATACTTAGTAAAAATAGAAGAATTTAAGTAGGATGTTAATTATTCATTCTTTTTATGAACTATAATTCAAAATAAATATAATCGGGGTATGGATTTTCTCAAAATAAATACAATCGCAACTTTGTAGCTGAAAGTTTATTGATAAAATCCGGACCACCTGTTATATTACCTATGATACATTTTAGGTGCATTATGTTACCCCGGCAACATAAGGGTTGAGGGTGAAACATCTGATAAATAGTAATGAACAACGAGAATGATGATGGAAGAAAACACTTTAATTTTCAATATCGTAAGCTTAAATTCCGACAGAGATACTTTCAATATCTTAATCTAGAAGTTCGACAGAGATACTAGATGACAGATCGATCTATGTATGACATACTTTAAAACTCTGTTTTGCTACCTGTACAATATGATTTCAACTTTTGTACTTTTTCCCATATCAAACCATTGCATGGAATATCTCACATTTCTGTTTCCTGCAACAAAACATAAAATCTGAATATTTATGGCTCCCCTTGCTCCCATTTATTTCATTTATATTTGTCCGTGAATGACGTTGACATTACATTGTAGAAGTGTGTTTTTTCCTAACAACATTTTGTTCACAAAGTTCGAACGTAGCATTGCCCTTTGGCGTTAACGTATAAATCAATATTTACCAGTGCATTTCAAAATAAATTTATCAACTCTGTATTTACTTTTATATAAGACCTGTTTCCTGTGTATTTTAAATCAATATAAGCTAGAAGTGTTATAATTGTGTAATTTTTGGATGGAATGGGTCAAGTCATACAGTATGCAATAAAATAAGTATGATGCCATATTTGTGGGAAGCTGTAAATCAGCGATAAATCAAGAAGAGAATACCGTAATAGTACGTGCCTTTTAAATAACATTCATGAATATTTTCGCTTACTCACAGAAATATTAAACATCCTTTAACACAGTGGAACATCTCGCTATTGAATCTTATAACTCGTAATTCCTTAAATGAAACGAAATTATTAAATTCAGCGTCAATTTGTTAAGATTCTTGACATAAGATCGGGTTATCAATAATAATAATAATAATAATAATAATAATAATAATAATAATAATAATAAAAATTAATAATAATTAACCAATGAAAAATGGTGATGATATCTTGAAGATGTTGTTGTGACAATTCATCATTCTCGGAATAGTTTGGAAGATGAATCAACACAGGAAAGCTTTTAACTTATCGGGACACTCAATTTAGGGGTTACTCAAAGGCCACAAATAACCGTGAAAGTGTTAGATTTCCCCAGGGCTATCGAGAATCGATTTGGATTTTCTTGAAGGATTTTGGACTGCAGCTGACGATTCCCAAGTCGCTGTATGTGTGGATTACATGTACATTTATCTCACGAGTCCAGGCGAGCAAACCACTTACTTGACTAACTTTTCGTATTTCCGGCTGTGTACAAATTTTCATGCAACAGGATATTTTTTGACATCGTGATTACCGTAATATAATATTATGTTCAATCAGTGCGCTGGAGGACTTACAGAGTGAAATTTATGATTTTCTATCCATTATGAAGAGATATATAGACCTATATTTGATACTTCATGTACTTAGTTATAAGACATCCCTCCGGCTTAGGGTGTTTAGGGAATATTGAGAAAGATCTTTAGATATCCTTTTTTTTTTATTTACTGGCGTATCCTTATGCAAACAAAAAAGCAGATAATTATTCTGCAGGTCGATTAGAATGAGTTGCTTACCTTTAAATAATTGCCCTCTAAACTTATACTTTCCTAGACTAATGCGTATGATATTGAAAATAATTGTACAAATGTATATGAGTTATAAATTATTATTGATAATTAATTATCTAATAGTGACATTAATAAATGAAATATCAATCTGTAATTTAATATAATTTATGTTTCTTAAACAAGTTTACAAACGGGATTATTATTATTCTTGTTGTTTTTATTATTATTATTATCATTATTATTATTATTATTAACGCATAAAATTATTTATTTGGTTCCCTTCGGAAAATTATGTACATTAGCGATGATGTTTGTATGCTTGATTTCGTATTCCTCACAACATGAAAACCTGAAATCATGAAGATTATCCTTCTTTAGTATTATTTTAAGATTCATTTTCTATATATCTTAATTAGCCTACTATTATTGAACTTCAATATCGATGGGTAATATCATTTTTATAAAATATTAGGGGATGATAGAAGCGATGAACTGGCAGAAAGTATTGTTTAAAACCTAAAATATAGTTATGGTCTGTGTCCTTATTAAAGACCACTAATTTACATAACTTTAAATAAATTTAGTATACAATAACATTTAGGAATTGATGCTAATTAGTAAGAAATATTTTAATTTTCATTATATTTTGTAATAACTAAAAATGTATTTGTTTAGACTTTCATCTTTTTTTATTTCTTTATTTTTAGTCATTTGTATTATATATTCATGTTATTCAAGTACTCATGTTCGAATTTTTTCTTTGTATTTAATCTGCGTTCCTTGTATTCATGTATATCAGTTCTTTTTTAAATTTATTATTAATCATCATTATTATTATCACTATGTATTTCATGCTTTTGCCCTGGCTGAGTGGTAGAGAAGGCCTTATGGCCTTAACTCCGCCAGGTTAAATAAATAAATATTGTAATACACAAACTACTTCACATAAAGCACTTGTAAAAAAACTCTTAACAAGGAAGAGGTTCTTTTATAAATTAATTTAAATAGTAATATATATTAGACAGAATAGTTGATAATTTTAGATGGAGGATATACGTCCTGAGCATAAACCCTTCGACTTTTCTTATACATTTTCTTCACAGTCTGAAGTTTCTTTCAAAGAAGAGTAGGTCGGCTGCTACGTCAAAAGCAATTCTTCCGTTTTTCCACTTTATTGACCATTGTCCAACTTAAATGACGCAGGGCGAAGTGTGATTTGAACGTCACGACATGTGGTTTCTTGTTCTGAAATACAATTGAAATAAACATCTGTGTTTTCCCCCAACGTATTGACAGAAAAATTAAAACATATGCTATTTTCTGCATCGCAACTTTCATGGAGAAAGCCATAGGCTATTAGAACTGTAACAGCGGAGCCTATTAATTTCTATGACCCGATGTTTCATATTGCTGTGTAGAAAACTTTTGCACATATGCATATTTTGTACAGTTCTTAGCTATCAACATTCTTGTTCCATTCCAATACTTTTTTGCCTCACACGTTTTTCTATCATAAATAATGTTTTCACAAATAATATGCAAACTGGTTTTAACCATTTATACTTGCTCTGTATAATTGTTAACATAACATACTACAACTCTCCAGTTTGTGCAACTAATTGTATTATACTACCCAATATCGAACTATGTTGCGACACAAATCTAAACTCCCCCAAAAATCTCCAAAAATTCATAAGTTAATTATAATTTTATTACTACGAGTATATGAACTGTACATCTCAGCTTCCTTCTACATTCCTTCTATCTTTCTCCTTGCCGGAATTAGTGTTATTACAAATAATGGCGGAACACTATATTCAGACGTATTATACATACTCTCATATAACTTGGAAATGAAATTCATTGAGGGTTAGATTACTTATTTATTAATTAATTCATCATCTCCGAAGCGTGTTACGTTCAAAAAGGTTAATGAAATTAACAACATGTCGTGACTTACAATGTCAGTTGAGTGAATCTGTGAGGATTTTTTGTCAATTTATAGTAAAATGTTTACATTATTATAAAATTTAAATGAAAATGTTAATAAAATCAAGTACCGTGCTTTGAACTATGAATCATTTTAAAAGTTCATGAAGTAAAAAAAATAATTATGAAATAAGTGCCTTTAAAAAGATATAGTAAAAATAATTCTTATTATTACAATATTAAAAAAAAAAAACTTAGGCCTAGTTGAAGGCAATTAAGTCAGTTCTCTTTGTTTATCATTGTACTGAAATATTTCTTTGCTGATTAATAGGTCTATGTCTTCTCTGTGTCCTTCTCCTCAGAATGTTTTTATTCAAGGAATTATCTTTTTGTAAGAATGGACTGTGTCAATTACTGTATTTTGAAAACATTATTGGTATATATATATATATATATATATATATATATATATATATATATATAATTTATTTAGATTGACTAAGAACATTTATTCTAAATAAACTAATGTGTTTCATAATTTTCCTTTGTTTCAGGAGACACGAAGAAATTGAGGTAAGTTATTACTGTAGACTAAATTAAGTTCCCTATAACACTAATAACCTGTTTATGAAATAATTGAACATATTTAGTACTAGACCAAAATAAATATTGTCTTTTTTGACAATATTATTAGAGCAGTTGGTTGCAAATGTAGGCTACAGTTTTCAGAAATAAGTGGGAAGTCAATTAATAAACACTAAAACAAATTAAGAACTAGATGGTAAATTTCTACCATCTTAACTTTCTTCACAGAGAGTAGTTAAAATGCCACAAGAACGGAAATCCTAAAAATAAATAAAAATACTATCCTCGTTCTATTACGAACATGCGTTTGTTGTAGTACCATTATTTATGCTTTATGACATATTTATAGCCCATAATTGTTTTCTTCGTGACATTTGTGGTAAAAAAACATAATTTTGAAAAAAGCATATACCTAGGCTATTTAACCCTCGTATGATTTTCTGGAAAGCGCTATTTTTTGTTTTCCACTAAAAAAATGACTGTAAGAGCCACCGATATGCGTACTCTTATTATAAATTTTATTTTTCACGTGATTTATCATGTTCTGGCTCCGCTGTGCGCACAGGGCACATACAGAGGGAAATACGCGTAGACATTTTCCTTAAACTTAGAAAACCCAAAATGTGCTGAAACTTTTTAATGTGAATTTCGGGGTCGAGCTCAATAATATCTCTACCATTAGCGTCTAATGTAGTAGGAGTATAACAAGTAATAATAGTTAACAGAAATAAGCTTCCAGAAGTGTGGTGAATAAGAAAATTCTGAACGATTTTACCTTATTCCAATAAAGCTTGTGAATTGTCTATTAGTCTGTGGAAAACTCGTTAAGTAATAGATCAACTATATTGCACCATTAAGAAGGCGAGGGGCTGTAAAAGAGAGATAAATGAATTTCACACTTCGAAAGTTATTCATTAAACCGTGTTTTCAGAAGGCATTATGTCACTGACAACTTTGAATATGAATTAAGTTATGAATATTTCAAGCCCGGATATTGTGATTAGCGCTGAATTTACATTAAGTAAAAGTTGGCCAAATTAAGTTCCTTTTCAATAAATATTTATAGGAAACTCTTCATTTAACTGGAGAGGAAGAAGCGTTTTGTTTTTCAGCTGATGCGATCAGGTCGTAGAATATTATATATTACCACCGTAAGTCTGCAACATGAAGAGATAATTAACTATTTCGTTTTCATTTATTTTTACTGCAGGTGAACTTTTTAATTTATACTGAAAAATATAGTAATTAGGTGATTCTGATCTACTGTGATTTGTTCAATCAGTTTCAACAAGTAAAGCAAAGTAAAATAGTCCCTATATAGACCCTGAAGGCCCTTAGTTTCCCAGGAGGTTGAGACTCCCAGATGTTTATACATTAGGAATAGCCTTACGTACCTACCAACTTTACCCCCACGATTACGCCTGGTACTCATTTCTTATTTAGAGGCTGAGAAGACCACAAGCTTATAGTGCCACCAGAAGGATTAGCCCAATCGAAAAAAAATCCCAACATGGATCGAACTTGAGACCTTACGGTTTGTAGCACTGAATTCTGCTGTATATATAACATAATTAAAAATAACAATATATAATTAGCAACGAACGTCATGTTTTATGTCACCCTACATATAAAGTGAAAATTGATTACGAAATAGATCACTTTTACGGCTGATTTCCCTTAACCGTGAATATGATTATTCTGTTACATTAACATGGACATCAGGCCTGAGTGACCGCTCAGAATTAATGGGCTTTTAAGAATGAAAAAAATATGAATTTTAATTGTTATTCAAGCAAATTTTATTCATAAATGTTTAATTATCGAAGCATTATTCTTATACAATCATTTTGTGGGGATTTTCAGGGCACACATCTGAGTTACTACACTACAAATGTAATGTACAGTTTCGAAGATTTATTAAGTATCGACATTCACACCATTCCCAACCAGATATTAATCACAGTTAACCATTGCAAATGGCTGTGTTCAAAATTGCAGTACCTTAACTTACAACATGTTTTTATTTTACTCCATAAAAATGCACAATTATTAGAAACAATTGACAATCAATAGTTCCATGAACTACCCTACTACATAGACACACATCCCGATATGGCCTCGCAGGTAAAAGGAGTATAAACACAGCTGAACTTTAAAAATGAGACATAAAGTCATTCTTTCAAGATATTCAATGCAATATTTCACTTGAAAAATTTCTTCATAACTGTCATCACATAGACTTAAATCTCTCCCTTAAAAATGAGACATAAAGCCATTCTTTCAAAATATTCAATGCAAAATTTCACTCAAAAACATTTCTTCATAACTGTCATCACATAGTCTTAAAACTCTCGGCTTACAGGTTTTCATGGTTCCGCCCATTCACTCATTGTTTTTCACAAAATAGTAAACTGAAAAAAAAAAAAAAAAACTTACATAACCATGTGCGTCAGGTTTCATAGACCGCTAAAAAAATATACTGTTTTCTTGCATGGCTCCATTAACAAAGATGGGTAAGTAACACGTAGACCATGTGATGATAGAGAACTTCAGAAGGAAAGGTAGTGTAAATAACACACTCGTGAAGATTAAATCCACACAGTAGCAGTTATTTATGTTTTTATTGCCGTCATAGAGACGTCACGTCCGTGATTAATGGTTATGCTGGTTCTCCATTGAGTATCTTTTAACAACAACCTGTCACCTTTAAATTCATCATAGTCAGTTTGCAAATCTAGTCGGGAAAAAATAAATTTAAGTCGCACCTTGGATGAATGTTCCCACCCACCACTCCCTCGCGATGCACTTTCTTTTATACCACTTCTTCTGTCCTCATATTACGTAGAAACTCGTGATTGGACGTTGGTAGTGTGACGTCATACCGGTAAACAAAAGTTGACAGGCTTACTAACCTCTGGAAGATATAATATGCCACATTTTCGAAACCTACAAACAGTGTATCGTACATTATTCGAAAATGCAAGGGCGCTTCGCTTCGGCTGCCGCCTCCGCTCGCGCACTTAACTATGTCGATAGTGTTATGCATTATTTAGACTATGTGAAGAGGTGATTGTGGTCTGATCGGGAGTGCCGATTTTGGTTGGTAGTTGGTAGCTGGTATTTGGCAAGATCAGGAGTTTGGAGAGAAGGAACGATCGGGAGTGCCGAGATAACAAGCGTGTGGTCGCCAATAGCAACGCATTGTTCGGAGCGTAAGGGGCGACTTACTCTTATCTTTCGCCGTCTAGTCAAGTAGAACACATTATTTCTGTAAACATGTAAATATCAACATGCTAGAGTTGACATGTTGGTGTTAAATGTTAATCAATGGACACCCAGCTCTATTGTTACTGCTTTAGAGGATATTGTTAATAACTGTGATCAGACTATGATGAATTTTCCATAGTTAATGCCAAATTTTCAATTTTATCCCATTGTAGATGACATAGAAACTCATGTTTGGAGTTAACAATCCATTCAGATTTTATTGAAAGAATCGTATTAAGCTGTCATAAGCAGGGTGATTTCATTATCATTTCCTAAGAATAGCCAGAGTTAATATGGAATCCATTGAATTTATAGGTATTCGGATAAAACTGTTACAGAAATATTTATGTTCAAGCAAGACGACTGTTGTTATTTCTAATGTAAAAGGCAATAAATCGGATGTTTAGCCTAAAAGATACCCATACTGAATTTATATTGGTGCTCCAAGATAATTAAATATTAATGTAATCCAAAACATTAACTAATTACACAAATTACTGTTTTTTTCCTTTCCTCCTTTTGCTAGGAGAAAAACATAGAAACCCTCTAACTCCCAGTGGTGCAGTCCCAAAATTATTTTCTGTTATTTTCGTGAAACTTTTAGAGGAAGAAATATTTTAATTTTTGGCCTACACAGGAGCAATTAATATGGGCTATTTACTAATAAACTTATCTTATTTCTCCAATAAATTTAGTAAAATATTTGCTGATTTCAAAGTGAGAAATAACAGAGAATGTGTACCCATAATTTGAAATAAAAGTGTCATATAACTGGAGTCAAGGCATTAGCTACATTTTAGCGACCGCGTTTGTACACAAGGGATGGTACGCATAAAGTCGTAGTCAATGCTTTTACTTTACCCATAGGAAAAGGTACAAATAAAAGCATAAACTTCATATCATTTTCATAAACACAATATTTCTTCTGCTACGAAGGGAATGCTAGCATTGCGTAGGTTTTACTTTCCGATAATAATCTATTTTGTACTCTTCGAAGATTTCTGTTACTATTGGCTACTAACCAAATGCTGAGCATGATTGTGATTGTGGCGAGAAAGCATTAACCATAATTTTCGTTATTTTTCATCTATTTTCTATAACTATACCTCCTTTATATCGTATTTGTAAAAACGCAGCCATGCAAATTACCACCAACCATTTACTAAGCAATCGAAGCCACAAACAATGCATTCTACGATTTTTCGTAGTAAAACCTACAAAGTAGATTTGATCTTGTTAATATATACTCCACCTATGCTCAGTATGTTTTAAAATTTTAAGACATCTAACCTATTTTAAAACATAATTTATCCCTTGACATTTATATACCTATTATATGTTTTATAGACCTGAAGATGACGAAATTAACGTCGAAACGCGTCGTGTAAGAAGACATCTGCATTTTAACACAAGACTTGAAAAATTTTAAGGATGTCTTAAAATTTTAATACATACTGAGCATAGGTGGAGTATATATTAACAAAATCAAATTATACAGCTCAGTAGGAAATTGAAAATAATCGAAAAAAAATCTACAAAGTCGAGTTCTATACTACACTTGATGCAAACATTTCATAGTTTATTCTAAGGCTTCAGGCAAATCTGATCATGGCCAACACTCTCTATATTTTGCTAAGAGGAATAGCTTTCCCTAACATTTTTATACATACAAATCTTAGTAGGTAGTAAAAGTATCTACTACCATTTTATGCATTCCACCCAAGGATGTAGTGAAACTTAGATTGAAGCCCGTTCTATTTTGACTCGACAGTAACATTTTCTAAAAGACTTGGTTCTTGCTGCTTACTCTAAAAATAGTCTACATAGCCTCTTCATATTGTGTCACCAAATCTTTTGTACATAGGTTACTCACGAATTGGTCTTTCAAGTCAATTGGCAAATACGTAAATAAATAAATAATTAAATGATTAAATAGTCTAAATAAATAGTTATGTAAATAGATTAATAAAAACGATAAATTTTTAAATAGACAAATATGTAGGCCTAAATAGGTAAATAGACTAAAATAGCCTAAATTAATAAAACGTCATGGAAGGTATGCATACGCATAGAAGCATAAGTGAGATTAAGGAGAGGATACATGGCGTATTTCGACCACACCCCTGCTAAACTCCTTAGTAAAAACCGATGGTCGTGCTACATTTCCAAACTCTGTGCGCACGCCACTGATAACTAATTTAGTTCACACCATAGGATCATGACCTTCTAATTGACAGTCGAGTTCCTTGATTGAAATTTAATTCGTTGCTTGCGAAATTAAATTTTCCGGAACTTTCAAAGCTCCATTTCTAATTTCTTCATACATTTACGTCACTAATTAAAACCTGAAAGTAATCTGCACCAACGGTTTGACTTAAATACTATCGCTTTAGCTTCCTTCTCGGTATAAGTAAGAATATAGGTACAGGGTTTTCTGTGGAGTAGTGGTTATACCCTTTTATAAAGTAAGGAAAGAAAACTAACCTTCTTCAACACACTGGTAGACTTTGTGGAAACAGTTAAAAGATTTATATGTAAACGAAGCTTATTACCAACATAACACAAATTAGGATTGTCTTTTAGACAAATGCAATGATTTATAAAAATACATAATAGGCCTAATCATAACTGGCAGCGTAGAGTTTGGAATTAAAAATTCCGTTTAAATGCTGTTCAATAGGCCTACTTTTTGTCTTCAAAACAATAATTAAGTGCATTTAGAATCGTATAACCTTTATGTACAGTAGGATTATTAAAATCACGTGTTAATATTCTTATAATTTCAGGCGTAAAATCATGTATAGGCCTTGAATCTGAGTATAGAGAAAATTAAAAGGCAAGTTTATTAGTAATAGTCAGTATACTGATGTACGTATATAAGAGAAATGTGATATTAAGCTTTATTAAAATTACTTTATGTAAGTATAGTATACATGTAAGTAGAGCGTAAGCGGTATAAATTGTGATTATATAAGCACATCTCAGATGTGCACAGTTCTTAACCTAATGTTTGTAATCCCCAAATGTCACTGTAACAATAAAGTTGTGTTACGAGTCTTATTTGGAACATTAATTAGGCCTATTAAAAAGACCGCTAAGTATGTACTATATAAATCAAATTATATTGCCTGGAGATATTGTCGTCTTGTTATGATACGTTGAGTAGGCTTATACAGATCGTTGAAACGGTGTTCTGTTGGAAATACTGGTTATACCTTTTCTGGTGCTTCGTCAGAAGAATTCTTGTTGGTGTCTTGTAGTGAATTATGTTTCCCTAAGGTTGCTCGGTATGTTGTACACTTAATTCAGAAGTTGCATTTCGACATGTTCCTGACATATCATCTTCAATTCCTAATAAAATCAGAGTATGACCGTAGGAGGAAATTAGAAAAAATAATGAATAGTGTAAGATGTAAATGTATTATAGAAAGATACTAATCTTAGTAATGCTGAACACGAAGAAAATGTTTTTATGGGGGATGAGTGCGTTCGTAAATGATCTCAAGTAGCGATTGTGTTCTATGTGGTTCTCATTTAATATTATATGTCGGTGTCTGTATATTTCTAGCTATTATAGCGTATTTAATTTTGGTTCTTTGTCTTGATTGTGAAGAATCTGCATAGTATTATCAATATTCAACAGCCGATGTTTGTCCTTAGATGAACATAAAGTTTATCAATCATTTAGGGAAGCTTATAATAATTACTTCACGTTAAGCAATAACTCCAAACTTCAGTAGTTGTCAAACCCCTTAATGAAGTATTCTCTCTCTTTTGACGCTAACTTGAAATATTTCATTAAAAATTAACGACAAGCATTAACATTAGGACCTTCATCCTTAATAGAATACTTTCAGATGTTGCCTCTATTTGTTTCTAGATCGACTTCTGTACGAAACCTAGCTGGGGTACTACTTTTTGACATGCATCCTGATAATATGTATTCTGTTCAGAATTCTTGCATCTCCAGAATATATTGAAATTATCCTCTGTTTTATCCCTTGAAATTTGCTTGAAACACTCTGCCTTAAGGCAGATATTAACATGAGAAAATGTCTTTCCACATACCTGATTCCAAGCAGTAGACCTATTGATATAATATTTACCACTCTGCCTAGCCTAGTAGTGCAGTTACAGAACCTAGTGTCGTCATGTAAACCAGACCAGTATCAATAATTATTGTTTACTGAAATCGTAAATGGTATGATCGGTATACTGGATTTGCTTGACAAGTTGTCTCATCATTACGTTATTAAATTATTACTGTCACCATCAAGGAGACTATTCATATATTATGTAGCCTATTGTATTTAATGCATTATTACTTAAAATTTTATTCGTGAAAAACCTCACTATTATACCATTCGTCGTTTCAAATGTTTATGCTAATTTCTTCATTGTAGATGACATCCGTGCATGCTGTTTCATCGTACTTGTAAAAAGTGAATACTATACCGTATTTTGTTTTTGTTTTATTTTATTTCGTACTTATTTACAAGAAATAGAGCAGGTCAGCAAATGTATGTTTAACTAAATTCACACGCAAACCCTGAATGTTGTGTAAACACTACATGTTCTGAACTGTTATTTGCTTAACAAGATCAAATGGATTTAAAAAACTGTCAGTTGTAGACATATATGTGTTTGTTTCACAATGAACCCGTAGTAATAAAGCATACCGTTAAGTTTTAATAAGTATTTTGGCTGAAATATTACAATAAATTGTTGGTTTAAACTCGAACAAAAGGTTTCGTTTCGTTTCGATATCTCGAATGAAATAAATTGTAAATGCAAGAGATTATAGTCAACTTTAAAGCTAAAATTAATGTTAAGACTACACTAAACTTTAATTAGAATAGCCTATATTTAATTTTAAACACTCGTTACGTTTGTGCCAGTACTATTCGCTGTCGGATTGCTTACAGCCTGTAGGTGGTTTTTCTGTACTGGCTTATTATAACGTGTACAGCTGTGCTAAAATTACGATAATTATAAATAACATATTCAGTGAATGATATTTAAACATAGTTAATTGCCAGTGCATTTTTTAAATCGGCATACCGTTTTAAAAATGTAGTATTTGAACATAAACGACTGTATAATGGTAAACCTAATTATTTAGCAGATTTAAGTTTTTCTAGCTTTTGACAAAAAGGGGAAGTGCGAAAGTTTCGCACGGCTTTACTAGTCTAATGTAAGTTAAATGTTTTAAATAATAATGACCGCCAGCGTAGCCTAGTGGTAGCTTTGCTGACCACGAATCCAATAGCTTGGGTTCGACCCACATTTAAGGCAGCGGAAACAGGAGCACCCCGAGAAAACCTGCCCGACCCAGGGGCGGATCCACGGGGGGGGGGGAAATGGGGGAAATTTCCCCCCCAAAATTTGTAACATTAAGCACAAATTATTCAAAATTTATTAGAACATAACCCAAATACTTAAATTAAAGCAACAACATTCATTATTTTGAAATACCTTTGTAAGAAAATGCTGAAATGTTCATTTTCTTTTCAATTGTGTGCTGGGAATAATTAATTTTTGTGAGTAAAAACTTCCCTCTCTACTTTGGTTCCCCCCCCCAAAATGTCTCTCTGGATCCGCCCCTGCCCGACCCCATTTTTTTCCACCACAAATTCCACATGGGTCCACCGAAATTCGATCCACATTTCTTTCTCGGATTCTTCTGAGGTAGAAGGCGCTCTGTAACCGGTTGCACACAGCCACATAAGACAATGCAAAAGCTATTCGATAAAGAAGTAGCTATTGTGGTCGCTATGATCAGCAATGACGCTAATATTGTAAGAGTCGGCTTGCTGACTGCTGGCCCCAGAGTCGAAGAATGGAGGCAGTTGATCAAGTAATCGGGTGGTAGTTCGTGTTCCGCTATTATGTGTAGAAATTAAGAGATAATTATCATTAATAATTAATTGTGATAGATTAATAAATTCATTTTTTCCTTTCGATTAGGCAAGTTTAGGACCACGTGAAACAGTTTTCTTCTTCTTGTCTTCCCAAAACTTCTTCATTCTTTCGCGATGTTGCTGTTTCCCTTCTTCCGTCCATTTACTTACAGTTTTCTTATTGGGTTCCTCTGGAAATTTGCCATCAAATATTGCTTTCCTAAACTTTTCTCTGTTTGCAATATCCTCCTTTTTTATATTGAGTAATTTCAAATCTTCTTCAACTTCCTTGAAAAATTCTGGTTTAGTTTTTTTACTTACATAGTGATCAAAAATTTGTTTGGTAAGTCTGTCTCTTTCCATTCTGAAAATGTGACCATTGAATCTTAATATTCTTTTCCTGAAAGTGTGGCCTATTTTTTATGTTTCTTTGTATAACTCCTTTTCTGGTCTCATTTTGTATATGTTATTCTTTCAAATTGGTCCCATAATTTTCCTTTCTCTCTTTTGCTTATTCTTCTATCTGAGAAGGTGTTTATACACTCTGTTGCGTACAGAGCTTCTGGTAAGATTACAGTTTTATAATGCCTCAATTTAGCATTTTTGGATCATTATTATTAATTTAAATTATTAGTTACTATAAAGTAATTTTGATCAATAAAATTAAATTTTTAAAATTTAATTAATTATAAATGATTATAATCAAAATCAGTGCTATGGGATAAACCATTGTTTTATTACACCGGTTCACTGCTCTATATTACAATTGGGCTTTATATTCAGGACCTTAAGATACTTAAAAACACTCAAATATTATATGAATCGATGGAAAAGATTGACAAGAAGTTTCTATATTATATATTATATATATATATATATTATATCTCTATATTATAAAACTTCTAATGATTTAGTCTACAATCAGTATATTCCATATAACTTCAAAACGAATTCAATTTGATGCCACAACGTAGAATAGTTGCTGAACAATTATTCCTATATAAACTAGTATATGGCCTGTATAACTTGTATATGCAATGAAGAATTGCTTCATCAAATACATTTTAATGCCAGTAAACCATTCCAGAAAATTTGGGACACCTAAAAATTCTTGGGATAAAAATTCCCCTATTCTGAGGTTATGCTCCAAAAACTCTCTGCTACAATAGTTCCGGGTCATAGCTACATTTTATAAACGTTTAAAGAAAGATTTTATGATTATTCTTTGTATGTATTCCATAGTATCGTCTTGTGCTGTTTGTTTTGTTTGTATGTCTGTTTTAATCTTAGTTTTAGTTTGGCATATTTTAATTTGTATATTTAATATACATAGCTACTGTAATTGGAGCATTGCTCTGTTGTAGCACAAAATAAATAAATAAATACCTAAATAAAATGTTATGTCATAAGCACTCTCTTGATGTACATTAACTCAGGCTTTAGTTCCATAGAAAATATCTGCATATCTGTTAATTATTACGTATAGCAAGATTTGAGTTAATGCTACTTCCTTTAAAATAGGATATCATATGTGGTAACAATGACTGTTTAATATGATGACAGCGCCAGCTGACGGTACGGTGTATGATGTCTTTTTATTACATTTTCACTTCCGTTCCAGATATGAAACAGTTCTTTATTTTTACAGCTTAAGATTGAAACCGCACAAATGAGAATATTTTCTCGACTAGTAAATGTGACATATGGCAATCTACCACAGTTATTGCTAGAAACAGCGGTATACAGACTGATGTTGTATATGCTTAAAACAGTCTGACAGGTTCATAATGCACTCTGCATGAAGCAATGCGGTAGGTGGTTGTAAAACTTCGTCATGAATTACGTCATGTAAGTGCACTCTCTTTCTATAGAAACTAATTTTTTCCTCATAACTTCTTCGAGATAGCTAGCTGCAAAGATTTTAACAGTTTTTCCTGTGACAGGAGATCTCGAATAAAAAAATCGAACTTATTCGATTCTTGAAGGATCTTGAGATATCAAGAATTGTATAAAAAGTATTCGAATGATCATTTGAATGATATAATGCTACGAGAAGCGAGAAGTGGGAACGAGACGTATCACTTCGGTTAACTTCATTTACGCGGTTTAAGGTATACAGGCAGCAAAGACATGTACATGAACGCACAGTTACCATGCGCACAGTGCAGTTCAATGTTGCAAGATTGCCAATTCTTAACAGAAAATCATAGGGCAGACGAGACAGCATGATTATCTTATGTGTATTTACTTTATGAACGCTAGGAGTACAGTAAGATTAACGCAATCTCTGGCAACGCTAACTAACTCCTATTGGTTTGTGGTTCGAGGTGTGAGCCGCACCTATTGCATGGACCAGATGATGCAGTAATCGGATGGTAGTTCGTGCTCCGCTATTGTGTGTAAAAATGCAGAGATCATTGTTATTAATAATTAATTATGTTAGGTTATTAATAATTTCATTATTATTAATTTAAATTATTAGTTACTATAAAGTAATAATTAATTGATTTTTATAAATAAAGATGTTTCAACTTGATTAATTTTGTTTAATAAAATTAAAATTTTAAAAAATGAATTAATTATAAATAATTATAATCAAATTGAGTGCTAGGATATAAACTATGGCTTCCGTAATTAAAGTTTTATTACACCGGTAGAGTGCTCTATATTACAATTGGGCTTTATATTCAGGATCTTGAGATACTTTAAAACACTCAAATATTATATGAATCCATTGAGAAAGATTTTATAGAAAATACTGAGCTGAACATTTGAGTAACGGTTTGAGTTATCAATCTAGTCAATTTATAGAAGTCAGCAGAATCGAGTAATCTATTATCGAATAATAATAAGGAATCGAATGATCATTCCAGTGGAAAAAGCTCTCGAATGAATATGGGATCCGAAACCTCGCGATGCAAGATGTGAAAATTCGGTGGTAGCCGAGCAAATTGAGAGTACTATATTTTACAGAAACACTTTAATTGGTCTGGTGAATTATAGGCCTATATTACTTACTTACTTACTTACTTACTAACTTACTGAATGGCAATATACAATTCCTAAGCAAGCTAAAGGAATATTATCTATTTTATGGAATCCGAAGGCTCATTGCCGCGCTTACATGAGTCCGCCATTCAACCCTATGCTTGCTAACTCCATCCATTCATCTCTCACAAATCCTACTTCCCTTAAATCCGTTCTAAGATTGTCCTCCCACCTACGTCTAGGTCTTCCACGTGGTCTTTTCCCTTCGGGTCCCCCACTCAATACTTTTGAGACATGTCTTTCCTCCCATGTGTGCAACATGTCCAGCCCATTTCACCCTTCTCGATTTAATTACCCTTACTATATTCGTTGAATCGTACAGATTATAGGCCTACATTCTAGTTGTAATTTAACAACTTATGCAGAATTTTAAATATGGTTACTTCGCATTTCCGGTAGATTTATATTTTTTCATTACATTGAAGACGAAGTTTGATATCCCACTCCTGCCAAAAACGCAAATTTAATCTATCTCTAATCGATATAAGTGAGCTATCTTGCAATATAGTTTAGTTCAAATTTATTAATTTTATTTCTTCACAGGTGTTGAAACTTAGAGCTGCCAGGTTGAAGATTTTCTTCCTTATTGGAAGTAATTAATTTATAAGTCACTCACTATTAACACATTATCAATATTAAAAAACAACATTAACGATAAAAGTAACAATAAATCGGAATAACGATCACAGCAATGTAACAATAAAAAACAGGCAAAAAGGGAAAAAAGAAAACAAGACTGTCATAAAAAATACGCTCTGTTTTTAATATGAAATGACAGACGTAGCATGCCAAAACGTGTTAAGCGTTCTCTCGGGAGTGTGTCTCAACCAATAAGAGCCAGACAGAATGGCGAATGATACAGAGAGGGTTGTTTATGTTTGCTCTCAGAACGTTTCAAATGAGGTATAGTAATGGATGAGGAGAAACGAGATAATTAAAATCTATTACATTAGATTTTTAACTTCAAGTGTGCTCAAGTGGCGAGTTTCTTCAATCACATCGCTACTTGGAGTGATGAGACGCGTTCACTTTATGGTTAGTAGCAAATTGCCACTCTCTACGTTCGTTGTAATTAAAGAGAACACTTGAGCTGCATCTTACTTTGAGGTCAAGTATGCTTTCAATCGTAGCCCCACAAATTACGTGCAACCACTAGTCTTCACGACATCCTTTGATCTTAGTAATTAATTACTGTCCATTTTATATCACACAAAACTACCGAACCGATGTTTCGTAACATCACTGCCTTCTAGACTGTATTACTCGTGTATACACTGCCTGTCCTATACGGCTAATTTTGCGTACGCGGCGACATTACAGATGACAGCACCTACCACACCCAGCTGCAATACCCTTTACATTACCGTATGCTCTGTGTTGCCCTCTGAAGTATAAACTCGGAAACTTGACATATGCTGGAATTTCATGCTATCTGGGTGTGAACTGTGTCGCCTCTACTGGAGAAATTAGGCAATTTAACAATACTCTGAACTCCATGTTAAAATTAAGCATAGGACAGGCAGTGTAATTCTCGAGACGGCGGTGCGTAAAATAATCTGACAGTCATGTACCACTCATTATTGCTTTTAACTTGAAGTGATATGCACTTACGTTTAGTGAGTGCAGTAATCGTATTACAGACGAAAACTCCCCTCCGCCAATGTGAAACTCTAAAAATAAGTGTGAATTAGGCTATGTTTAGATTGCTTTTTGATCTTCAGCAGTGATTACGTTATTTAATTGAAACGGAGCTACATCTATCACAATCTATTCACTATGTAGCTGTGTGTCATGGTGTTATCACATGTTGCTGTAGCTTAAATTTATTAATATTACGTCGAGCGTTTTGTCTCCTAAATTCCTTAAAAATATTCCATATATATTTATTCGAAAAAGTTGATGTTTCAAATTGGTTAGTTTATAAAAGTCTGATTATTTTCGTTACCTGTGATTACGGTCATACAATTATTAGTGATGCATTAATGCCAGTAAAAAGTCATCAGTTTGTAGGAGATCGATATAAGGTACGTAAAGATTCATTGATCTACAACATTAAGGAATATTGTATTAATATAAGAATTCACCTATGGGTTTATAAGCTCTAACGAAATTGTTGCAACCCTGTTTTAACTCTTTCACGGCTAATGACGTATAAATGCACGTATAAGTTATTTGCAGTGAAAAAGTTAAAACAGATTCTGGATTTTACTGCATGACCTGATCGTGATGCGAGTACAAAAACAATACTGCCAAGTGCTCGGAAACTTTCCGACGCTTTTCGTTTATTCTCGTATTTTTCTTTATTTCAAGTTGGCATTGAATCTACTTCCACACCAGCCTGGTTGAAACAATCTCTTATTTGTCTGAAAATTCAAATTCGACGACATGCATTACTTTACGTTAAACGCTCAGGCCTAGTTGAGCAGTGAAAAAAGATGCGCTATGGAAATATTTCAGTTAAGTAGCTAGAAAGCGTGCGTCACAAGAGACGTTTACACAGGCCTTAGATGAGTCCAGCCTTTATTGTTTTATGTCAAAAATCGATTCCTTTTGTCTCACAACTATGATAATATAATTAAACTAAGATAAGATTAATTCTAATATGATTAAGTTATGTCAACGATTCTAAAACTGCCTTGGCTCTTAGCCTTTGGTGCGCATCCGAGATTGCGAAAAGAATTTAGGGGCAGTGGTAGAGAGTGGGCGTAATGAAGCCGGTTTAGTATTCCCTTAAAAACATGAACCACTACCAATTATATCGGAAAGAATCCGGTGCACTCGACTGTACTTTGGGAAGTTTAATTTTATACGAAGCGGCAGGAGTTCTTCCTGTTCCGAACAGTTAAATTACCTGGAGAATTACTTCACGAATCCACAACCATATACAGTATAATTAAAAAGAGGGTGCTCTATCTTTAACCTTATATATCAATGTATGCACCTATTTACTCAGTCACTTTATATTTCATTTAAGATTCAGAGAAAAGTGACAATAAAAGCACTATGATCATTTCGTCAGCAAGTTATTCGGACACGTTCAGATGGTGCTTTAAGACTGATTGCAACTCCATTCTACCCAGTTAATTAACTGAATTCCTCATCAGAGTCGTTCTATAAATGTTAACGCTCATGTCTGTCTGCTTCAAGTAGCATGCCTTAAATAGAATGGGAAGTAGAAGCCGGTATATACGACCAATTTAAAATCCTCCCTCTGTTTTCACTATACTTAAACTTCCGTGTAACTAACGGTGAAACGTCGAGCGTTTTGTAATGCTATTCATACACTCGGTCCTACTAAATTAAAGATCTCGCACGAAATCTGTGCCGATGACGACCGTTACTTGCTAGAGAGAGACATGCTATTGTGGGAGAGAGAGAGGTAGCTTGGCCTTCACAAATAGAAAGGGAGGTACTGTTGTGCGAGAGAGATAGGTAGCAGGCCAGTCGACGCTACAGTCCCCACGAAAACATAATGCAATGACGTAGGCAATCGGCACAAATTTCGTGCGGGATCTTTACCAATAAAGAAATCTGTGTTTCGCTGAAGCTGTGATATATGCTCCTTCTAAATATTCTTCTCTATTACCTCTTCTTTGGCTTAATTTATTGAGGACCGTTTTATCAAAACTCAACATGTGCGAAATATAAATTGTTCAGGAGAAGGTTTCTTTAGTTTTTATTAACATACAGAAGATAGAAACCTTGCATATTGAGGCTTCAAAATAAATTGGTTATGTTGACTTTTCTTATGTTCTTTTTTCGCCATATTAAAGATCTCATTTTAAAGCACCTAAAATCATTAAAAAACGAATTTGGCGTAAATGGAGATGTTGAGTTTTGTCAAAACAGTCCTCAATTATGGTCGTACAGAAACAGTCGTATACAACTTGCTTATAATAGTAAATAAGACGATCGTATAAAAATTATGAAACTACACCATTTCAACCTCAATTTCGGAAAAAGTAATTTCAATTTCGGAAAAAGTAATTTCAAATTCGGAAAAAGTAATTTCAATTTCGGAAAAAGTCATCTCAATTTCGGAAAAAGTAACTTCAATTTCGGAAATACGAGGGCTATTTTTTAAAGCATTCGATGGGGCATAAAATGAAAACCACAGTGAAAATCAAAACTGTTTTATTTTGAACATTTAGGTACACCTTCTAGCTACTTCTCTACATAATCTCGCTCCGATTGAGTCATTTGTCCTAGCGTGGTACCAACTTTACTATACCCTCTTCATAGCCCTCGCATTTCCGAAATTGAAGTTACTTTTTCCGAAATTGAAATTACCTTTTCCGAAATTGAAGTTACTTTTTCCGAAATTGGAATTACTTTTTCCGAAATTGAAATTACTTTTTCCGAAATTGAGGTTGAAAAGGTGTAGCTTCACTTTTGATGTAGGAACATTTAAGAAGGGATTTTCACACTTCATTTACAATCCTGTAAACATGTGCAGAAATAAATGCACGTGTTCTTACCCAAGCATTAAGATTCTAAGCCTCACATAATCAAAGTTCTTGGAATAGTTATTAGCGCTTGGGGAACTAGATTGTGTTCGTTGCTCGATGAATGGGGTAGGGTTTCTCGATAAATTACCCAATGCTTGGCTTGGTCTGATGGTTTCAGTCTGTGAAACCATTAATTCTGATCAGGCACAGCCAGGCTTGCTCACTAGATTGCTTGTGGAAGTGTTCAGCAGAAGCGAATAAAGAATCCCATTCAACGTTAATCCTCTTCAATCGTCACTATTCATTCACAGACTACGTCGGACCTTTTCACGTAGCATTAGGCTTCTATAGTGAAATTCACCTATTGTTACAAGTGTAAATGTCTAATACAGCAAGTTCCCTAAGATTTTGGATTATTTTTGATACTGTTTTCTTGGGTATGAAGCAAGCTTGCGAAACTTTAATGTAGCATTGATGAAAACCTCGTATTTTAGTTTGTTCTATTTCATTGTCGAAACCATCGTTCTCTTACTTTTTTGTTAATTTTATTGTTACATTATATCCTTCGAAAGGTGTATTTTTAATATGATAGGTTTGCTTTAATTTATAAGATTTCTTTTAATGATTTATTAAATGATTTTAATTTTGTGACTCACTTTAGTAGCGCAACAACTATTTAAAAATAATAATTATCAATGCCATCTTAGTAGTAATCAATTTATAAAAAGTATTAACTTTACTACGGTACAGTTAACTAAAATGTAGGCAAATTTATGTTCTTGTCTTTGATTTAAAATGTTGGATTGTTTACCTTTATTTCGAAAATGTATGAAATTTAATTCTCTGTCACTTCAGAATACTCTCCTGGATTTTAGCTTATTATTAAGTAACTATACAAACTTTTTCATGAATTCTTATAGATTCCATACGATTTTACTAAGGTTATTATTTTTCTTGTTAAATTAACTCATTTATTATAACTATAATTTATGTTTCTTCCTATTTATCTTCACACAATAACTTTTTAATTTATGATGTAGTGCAGCACTTACTGGCGTTACCAAGCAAATTCTAATTGGAGTATGTTCCTGTAGTGGAAAGAATAAATCAATAAGAAAATTGTTTAGTGAATTTAACTTTATATCTTATACCAGCATTCAGCATAACATATCTCAACAGACTGGAAATTAAACTTTACAGGATAATCATTACCTGACATAGGCTATAGTTCATTCTAAATCACTTGATTACTTCTGAATATATCCTCCCATTACAGGTCATTAAAAGTCGATTGCTGATGCAATAATGGTTCAATTAATAACAAAACTATGGTTTAACAAGCTTACATATATGGAAGAGTGAGGTGTGGGATACGGAAATACAAGTAAAACGGTAGGGATTGGAACAAGAAGCAGAAGACGTTTGCAATCTTTTAGCCCTGATGTTAATCGACAGAAAGCAGTGAGACCAAGGAAAGAAGTAAAAATAAACACAAAAAAGTATGTATCTGGCTTTAATAACGTCTAATGGTTAGTGTGCCACAGATAGTTTTAAATGAAACAGTGCGAACACTGCACCGAAAAGTAAAGTAAATTAAAAGAACGTAGCCTACTAATTAAAGTAAATAGCATGTGAAATGTAATGTAACTCGGTTTCTGAGTGTTGTGCATGAGTTTTTCAGTAGTGACTAAAAGGCAAATTTTTAAATAAATATCGCATGGTAAAGTTTATTTAGAAGACCAGTTCATGGTTTTTGATTCCCATAAAAATGCAGTTTATTAATTTAATGCATTTTTTATGATAACGGCAAGAGTAATAGAATATATAATGGTGACATGATAGGAACAGAAAAAGAAGACATACGAACATCTTAAAATGAAGAAGAGATGAAACATTTAATTTTTTACTAAACAAATTCGGGGGTGGAAACATTATTAACTTAAGGGTTAATCGGTGTCAAAGTAGCCCATATGTTTCAAGTCTACGAATATTAGGTTCTGGGATTCCTATCAGATGTTTATAGACAACTGGTTATGAACCATAAACTGAATCATTTTGATGCGAAGATCCTGGTGTCAGAAATAAAAAGACATCTGGAAGCCGTGACTGGAGATTCGCGGTCTACAGATTTCCTATGGCAGATCAGCCTTGCGATTTGAAGAGGAAACGCTTGGGAACGTTTCCTCAAACACAGGCGCTGGACGAAATATTCTATATTTCTAGTGAACCACAATAATTGATAGACTGGCTGATTCCACAGCAGGTTTTTGTGGATTCATAATTAAAAAAAAAAAACCTTCATCATACATAATATTGTCATTGGATTTACAAGCATTGCATATTTGTAATTGTTTTGTTATCGGATAATCATTTCGACATAAATCACACAGGTTGTATTCTTTAAAAGGGTGTCAAAGTTTACGATAGTGTTCTGTAATAATGCCTGATTGAGTGTCCTTGGCTTCTCTGATCTACCACTGATAATTTCCTTTGGTTGTTTTAACGGATAAGGTGAAATTGATTATCGGAATTGTACTGGACGTGAGAAAAGCCAAACTATCACACAGTTGCGAGTCTCCCTCCCTCCTGGACTAACTCAAGTAGCTCTGCGGCTACCGCAACTGATTGCTGTTTCCAAACTAAATTCAACGTCCTACTTCTGTGATTGTCAAGTATCTACTGATTTCAAGGAAAAAAAAACAATGTGTTTGTGTTCCTCTGCTTGAAACTTATAAAATGAATGATTCAATTTTGGAACAATACGCTTAATTTTTTCTCTGAGATATATATATATTTTTATGTTTATATATATATATAAATATATATATAAATATATATATATAAATAATATGTTGTTACTACATAGCGACAAAGTTAATGTAGACCACTATAAACATATCTACTTTCCCTTTTCTTATCGCAGCATGAAACCACATACTGAAGGCAGAACACAATAGGGAGAATCCAGAGTATTGGTGTCAGTACTATATCACCAAGCTAGGAATAGATATTGCAGGTACTGGAGCTAGGCTACATGGCAGCATTTGTCAGTTGTCCCTCATTTTGTTTGATTTGACTTCTTCATTCCAAACATTAATTTCTTTTTAGAATATTTTATATTTAAATGTTTAAATTATTTTCTCTACGATAGTGCTTTTGTAATCTATTTCCCGTTTATGCTATCATGGTGAAAACTCGAAATTTCTGCAATAATCTAACCTACCAGTGTCTTTTCCCTATTTACAAAGCATATATGCGTTACTTGTATGAAAACATCTGAGGTTTTATATGATTTATTTTGCAGATTATTTTACAACTTCAATCTCACCTGTTTTACTTCCCTCTTATTTCTTAATATCGACTTACTGACTTAATTCCCAACAGCAAGCTATGTTACAGCTACTTACGTCTGCGAAAAATTGCTTATGTTGATAACCCTTGCAACTTTAGAACAGCTGTTGTTAATGATTAACTACTTTAAGATTTATCATTATTCATTAATTGGCTACTTAAGAAAAAATATTATGTAATACAATTGCATTTACTTTCTGGGTTCAGAAGTCGGTGTTGTGCCGATCTTTCATCCCCATCCCGCGAGAGGCAATGCCAAACCCAGGTATTACCGTTGCCTGAAGAAGCCTTGGGCAAGTCACGATCATCATTCCGAAGCTTCTTTCCGGGAAAATAAGCGTAACTAAATTCCTCTTCTGTTATGAGATCTCCCTGCCCTCCGGAAGTTCCGATGATCCTGACAAGGCGTGTGGGACGGATGATTGAAGCAAGTCATTTCAAAGATATAGTCTTTTATTCCTTGAATTTGTTTATCAACCCCTTGAACTTGAATGAAGTAGGCTGCACCTTAAGGCAGTTTGTTGAGGCACTGAACTACAAACCAGGTGGTCGCGAATTCGATCCTCGATGAGGTCACTGGGATTTATCACTTCTAATTCGACTGGGATCGACTCAGACACCACTAAGATAAATCTTTGGTGACGTTACCACTTTCTGTAATACCTACAATATTCAGAAGTATAATCCTCCATGAACTTAAAAGGCATCGAATTTCTGTACATAGGTATACATGTGTTTCGATATCCTGTTCATAACTCCCTCTGGTATCTTGTCAGTTGGATTAGCTTTTTTTATTCCTTTAATTTGATACGATATTAAAGGACATTGCAATTTATACCCTCTTCATTGTATTTTCATATAAGCCTATAAATAAAATTTTAAAATACCTTACATTACATGTTATATTCCATTATTATACATTGTATATAGTAAGTAATTAAAAAAAAAGGTTTTGCTTCAAATAAAAAAATAAATAAAAAAACCAAAATAAGTCATGTCACAGAAGAAACATAAAAATACAATAAAAGATAAAATATATTAAAAGAATATGATGATCCTTATTCTTTGGTAGGCCTTTCTATGCCGAAATGCATCCCCAGAAATATATAGGCCTACCCAGAAGACGGATAATCTTTTCTTTTAGTCTACAAGAATCTTTTTTATTGTAATTTTATGTTTCTTTTATGACATAACATATTTTTCTTTCATTGTATTGACTTTGTATTTCCATGTACACCATTTTTTAATCACTGAATATTAATATACAATATATAGTAATGGAAAGGTAATTAAATCACGGAGGATGAAATGGACTGAACATGTTGCACGTATGGGGAGGAAAGACATATCTAAATAATATTGATTGGGAGACACGAAGGAAAAAGACCACTTAGAAGACCTAGACGTAGGTAGGAGGACAATATTAGAACAGATTTAAGGGAAGTGGGATTTGCGAGGGATGGTTGGATGGAGTTAGCACAGAATAGGTAAGCGCGGCATTGAACCTCTGGGTTCCATAGAATAGATAATATTCCTTTAGCTTGCTTAGGATTTGTCTATTGCCATTGAGTAAGTAAGTATATAATAATGGAATATAACATTTAAAATATGGTATTTTAACATTTAAGTAAGGTATTTTAAAATTTCATTTATATAAAATAATACTTTGTAGAGGGTATAAGGTTGTAAATTTCATTACATTTTAATATTAATACCTTCTACGGAAATGAAGTTCATTAATGTCAATAGGAAATGTTTGAAGGAACATTTTTAATACAAATCCTAACGATACAGTTCTATAACATAGGATTTGTATACTATAGAACTCGATCGTTAAGATTTGTATTCAAAATAACTAGGGATGGGTCCTCGATACTTTCGATACCTCGATGCTCTCGATACTTGCATGGTATCGGCATCGAACGATACTTCAGAAAACTCGCTCGATACTTTTTCGATACTTTTGTAATTCTGCACATCTGCAAATTAAGTGAGAATGCTAGTATCTTTTAACAAAACTTGTAAGTGGACTGTTTAAAAAAACTAATTTTAGTTTTAATGTAGAGTTTAAAAATAATTATAGGCTACTGATGATATTAAATTTTGTCTCATTAAATATGCAGACTTAATTAATTTAGTTGGTATTACACAGTTCTCTCAAATTTTAATTTTTAATGTACCTATTTATTGAAACTGGAAATATTGAAGGTATCGAGTATCGAAGTATCGAGTATCGAGGAAAAAATCATGTATCGGTATCGAGTATTGCGAGAATTTGGTGTCGACCTATCCCTAAAAATAACATATTATGTTATGAGATATTCGATATAAGAATGTAATGATTTTAGTTTTCTTATACGAGTAATATCAGTAAGTTCAAAGAGGAGCCCCCACGAGAGATGCAAAAAAATGTTCGGAAGAAAATCGTTAATTAGGTTCACTGGATGAAATTTATTTACTGGTATTTCACTCAGATGTAACATCATAAAATTTATATTGCTACTAGTATTTAGTATTTCCTGGTACTTGGATATCAATATCATGACTGATATAATATCCTGCGACCTAAGCTTTGTATTGCCTTTGAGATTGCGAGAATATAATCATTCGTACTCGTACATCAAAGCCGTTCCATAATACAATAGGTAACAACAGGAAACGTTACCTTGTATGCTACAAAGACATGAAAGTTGCCAGCAGTCTGATCCCAAGGAATTGAAGTATTTCAGTGTGGTGCTAGATACAGCTGCGTACTTACCTGAAAAAAAAAACAAACAAAAAACGCACATTAATTACTAGAAGGTTAATGAACATATGATTTTAATTTGTTTGAAACTTTTCCCTAGTGCGACCTGCCGAAGGTGAAAGTGTTTACCAAATTGTAACAGTTTTTTTTACATTAACACAAAGTAGACTACAGATAATGCAGGCATAAAAATGAAATTCAAGACTTAAAAATTAAATAAATAATTACTAACAGCATTTGAATTGTGATATTCACAATACAACGTGTACGTATTCAGTATGTCATTCGTAATGAATAGACCTGGGGTTTTGAGTAAATTGCCTATTCTGTTCCTAAGTTTTTAAAATTATCTCTATGACTCAAGGAAAATCATGAATGTTAATAGCGTTTGGAAGCACGTTAAATTAAGTTACATATTTGAGTGTATAGACCTTGTACCCAATTCATGATTCTATTTCCACATATTTTAACAAGCGTTACCTATATTCCTACCGTAATTTATTTTACTTAACCATATACCATAATACGTCCCTGATACTTCTAGTATACTTAACCATATGCCATAATACGTCCCTAATAATTCTATTATAGCCTACTATGGTATGCAAAACCATAATTTTGTTAGTAATATAAAAGTTATACAAATTCCATTGTAAATTATATAGGATAAATTATTACATAGGTTACATTCATGTTCTTCAGTTAACGGGCAACCAAGCAGATTACTCAGAGTAACGGAGAAAAATATCATCTTCATGCATTGGAATCAAGATTAGTATTTCCGGACTGCAACTGCTTCATTTTCAAGAGAAAGAGGTATAATAGTTAAAGAGAAAAATGAAAATCGATGGTAGAGTAGTGACACTCCCTTTTGAGAATATTCCTAACTTCACTTTTGATCAATTGCGTCTATTAATAATGTAGTCAAGAATTCTTAGAGTCACTTCCATCTTGGAAAGTAATTCATTTTTATCCTTAAGCAGAAAAAGTCTGGTTTCTCTTCTGGAGAGCCTGACTACATTATTTCCTCGTAGCTGTTACAAACAGCTTTAATGGAGTGCAGCAATTTATCTTCAAGAAGAAGTGAGATTACTACTAGTTACAGTTAAGAACAAATAACAGAACACGAAAGCTTAAGGGAACACAATACTGAAATTATTAACTGTCACGTTTTTAAAGCTAAGCTCATCCATCTCTATTAGTTGGTTTTAATTTCATGAATATCTTAATATCCCTTTAGACCTTATATAAAAATTCCCTTCATCCGTCCCATAAAGTGGTCCCTGTAAGGGCCATGGAGACCCATAGGGTTTCCGGGAAGTTAAGGCTCCCGGATTGTGACACATGGCACATGAAAGGTGGTAAGGTTGTCAGCCCTACGCACCGGCCGTTATTTACCCCCATGATTACTCCTGATACTCATTTCTGTTAGAGGCTGAGTCATTCCCATCATCCGTCCCATATTTTAACATAAATATTCAATAATATGTTCCCTTACGCATACGGAGAAAAATTACTCTGGATTTGTTCCTAAAATAATTGGGTAAATTACTGCAATGTTTTAAACATGCTGTTTTCCTTATTTCTTGTTGAAGTATATACTCTTTTTTACTTTGTAATGTTCAGTAAAATCCATAAATATATTTTATTCAAACGAAACTAAACCGTATTTTAAAGCTTCAGTTCATTATGAGCAAATCTGTAGTAACAGGGACTATTTCAATGGTAAAAGATAATGTTATTCCGAGAAAACTACCATTTATTTCATTATAAGTAGTTCATTTGTTTTTACACCTTTTTATCTGTTCACTACAAAAATTTAACCAGATCAATCTTGAAGATTGTATTCAAAAGCCACAATTAATTAATATAAATAAATATTATAATTCATTATCTCACATTTAAGTATACCATTAAGCATTTAGCATGTTTCTTTGTAATAGTTTTGTTTACTTAATTCTTATTATATATCCAATGCACAAAGTAGACATTCAAAACTCACACAAACACGCAGAAGTATATATAATTTATAATTTACTTTGCTTTCTTTCTATAATTTCTAATTTCTATGCTTTCTATAATTAGGCCAATTCACAATTAGCAAGTAAGAACAGAAAAAATTTCAAGAAGAGTATTAACTACTTTATTTCACAAGTTACAATTTATTTAATTTTGATTTTATTATTATATACAAGACGCTATTTAATTATTTATACTACATGTAATTAGGTCTTGCACATTGTTCTTCAATATTCTATAGTAATAATAATAATAGTAGTATTAACAATAATAATAATTATAGTTTTATTTAATCTGGAGAAAGTTAAGATCGTAAAGTCTTTTCTTCTAGGATGTAAATTTAAAGAAATTATATTTTGTGTTATAACATGTGTTTGCTAAAATAATCCGACGACCCCTTGCTCATTTGGGTAATTTATTTATGTATCTCAAATAACGTACTGTAAGTAAATAAAATAAAAAAATTAAAAAACCTCAACCCACATTCCACTTCACGCTACTGATGGATGCAATACTAGATTAGCCCCTTCCTGGTGTTATATAGTCCACACGTAGCACCTACACGTTAGAGAAGTGGTTGCTACGGCAGAACGCGTAAAGAGAAACGCTATTATTAAAAGCGCATTTAGGTTTATACTTTAAAAACCACTATTACAGTACACCTGTTCCTCTTCCTAGATATTTTCTATATTAAACAGTCATCAACATCATTGCCATTATCACCATTTTCATAGTGTTAATCGTAGGTAATCCCACAAGAGATTACTAGTTTATCGATAGATTCGCGACTGCGAGGCAAGAGCGAGTTTATCTGATGAAACTCGTAATTTTGAGTGGGATTTATTAAGACTATTCCTGATTATATAAATAATAATTACTTTCGTACTTTGTTACATAAGAACATATGTCAGCTGCAAGATCACGGCAAACTACATGAATCAACAATCGATGAATTGATTCGAGTTACGAGTTCCCAACAGTGTATGATGTGAGAATTAGTTGACCTAATATTCATAAGATGTTGTTCTCTTAAGTTTTTTTTAGTATAATACTAACTTCTTGAACCATTGACAGGACGGTGATCTTGTGTTTAAAAAAATAGATTTCGGATTAATACTTAATTTTCTTCGTATCAAAATTTACCTCCATGTTTTTTTTCCCTTGACTATAATTCTAGATTTAAATAAGCTCTTATGAAATCATGCATGAAATTAATTACGATGAGAGTTATTATTATTATTATTGTTATTATTATTATTATTTAATATCATAATTATACGAGCATTGCTTGAGAAACTAAACGCCATCCAATTGACAAGTATGACATGCTGAAGGCTCATGTGATAAGATACGAGTTCAAACTGCGCAGAAAAATAATGTTCATGTCTGTAGTGTACTTCAACAAAAGGGGTCCTTTAATTTGCATTTCCATTAAATGCCACCAACGGGAATAATAGTGTGCGGGAAGTAAGATACTAGCTAACGATGTTTATGTCTTTCGTCGCCGCCTTTCATCTCTTAGTAACGGTCTCTTAATAGAAATACGTTTCTATTCACCAAAGAAAACATACAGAACTAATGAATCTGCATTACTTCTCGTGGTAATTTAACGATCGTAAAGCATGAGACTTAAATTAAGCCTATTTAACAACACACCAGTGTCTAAAATTAAGCAACAGTTACATAAATGAAAGCAACATAAAAAAACACTAGTAATTTGTGATACAAGATAAAATGTGTAGAAATCATTTTCATTACTCAGTATAAAATTCACGCAAATACTTTAATGTAAATTGAAAATACTTTATATGCAAAAAGAAGACAGATTATGATGTTAAACATAAAAGGCTTCCTCTGGCCAAATAAAACGTTCCCCTTTTTGTATAATGTGTTATGTATGACATTCTCTTCATGTAAATTGGTTGTAAAAATAAGAGAATATCATTACCACATCGCATCGCATACCCGAAAGATACATAGCCGAAATAAAACCACGTAACTTTCTTTACCCTAAGCATGAGCAATGCATTATTCTCACTTCACATTCTGATACAGAATAAGAGGCCAAATTGCGAAGAGCGCGTTTTATCAGTTGTTTCTACCTGTTGCAAAGCTTTATTGTTCACCAGGCAATACTGAGTTCCTACAAACAGTGCTCTTTAGAGAATTTAAAAAAAAAAAAAAAAATGTTTCAAACAAGAGTTTTAGCTCCTAGTATAAGCCCATGCATGCACAAAATTAAAAAAAAAAATCGTTTGATCCGTTTTAGAGAAAATGGCGAAAACTTTTTTTTTTTATGTAACGGGGCACAAAATGTAATCTCCAATCTTCGTGTAACATCCCCAGAAGATAGGCCTACCTAACCCAAATTCAAAATTTTGTGTTCTTACGATTTTTCATTCTGGAGCTAAGCTGTACATAGACACACAAACACAAACATATTTCTGAGAATATTTCTGGATTCAGGGAATCTCAAAACTTGTATTTATGTTAAAAACTCAACTTCGAATTCCGGGATCAGGCCTAGTACCGGTATCTATATTACGGGCAGGGGAAGTAATAAATAAACTGACACTACTTTCTGCAGTCAGCAATCACTAATAGTTTTGGTAAGTTACAAAGGAAGCTGATATCGTAAAGACAATGTTATGTTGGGCATACGCTTGAATATACTCAAATTGAGAATGCAGGGAAAACTGAGGCATTATAGCTATTAACATTATTTTCCTATTAGTTTGTATCTAATTGAACTGTTGTATGTTTAACTCTTCCATGGAGGCATTCCTATTTTAGGTCATTTTAAACTTTTCGTCTGCTATATACGTATGCAATATACAATGGGGAGACTCCTGTGCAATATTGCTATTGGTTAGCATTAGCCAAATAGTACAAAATACAAAATACATATTTAATAAGAAAACAGATTCTGGGACAATTGGAGGAACGAATTTCCAATTCAGTTTTTATCTTAACATCCTAGAACCATAATTACAAGGGCAGGACTGGGATTCGAATACGCAACCTCGCGCGCTGGAAACCAAGAATGAACTTATAGTATAATAATAATTTTGCAAAAGCTGAGCAGAAATCAATACGAATAACTTTAATCAACCAAAACTCTATATATTAAAATTTCTGGAATTTAATAGGGACTTATACTCAGAATTTCAGTATTCATTACAAGTTGAAAATGTTGATTTTGTGAACCTGATATCAATATTGATTGTTTAGTAACAAGTAATTTACAGAGAACATCCGAACAGACAATATTGAAAGTTAATATTAGTAGTTTGCATGGAGTTATATACTGATAGGGGCTTTCTGTTTGTTGTTTGCTTTCAGTTCTCATGTGGGTAGAGTCCGAATGCAATTAGCAGATTTGAGTAAAAGGATTTTGTTTAGCCAGTATTCACATATTATCCTTGTACAGAAACGCAAGACACAATTTTACGCTAATTATGCTATAAATACCTGATAGCCTCTTCTTTGAATGATGCGACTAAAATCGCAGGCTGCAGACGTTTATTGAACTTTCCGCCGTTAAGAATAATTTCTGAAATTTATCGAATATTTCCCTCAGATACTTCTTTACTCTATGCATGGCCAACAATACATCTTTCTCACTTCACATTCTTATATAGAATAAGAGGCCGTGAAAGAGCGCGTCTTCAGTTATTCACCACCCAAGACAAACTTTCTACAAGCAGTGGGTACGGGCAGAGGAAGTAATAAAATGAGCCGAATATATCAAACACTCCAACTCTCAATCTCTTTCTCTTTCTCTCTCTCTCTCTCTCTCTCTCTCTCTCTCTCTCTCTCTCTCTTTCTCTCTCTTTCTCTCTCTCTCTCACTTTCCCCTTCTCAGGAGTGGGATTGTGTCAGATTTAGTTAATGAAGTTTGTTATTATTTTTTATGCAAAATGAACTATAAAGCAAAGTCTATTGAATTAATGCAATGGCCTATTGTCCTATTAGAAAAATGTATTTGGAAGTATAGGCGAAACAGACAAAAGCTTCGCCATCAATTACATTCTAAAACTATTTACTACATTTCTCTTCAATTTCGAGGGTATAGTAGACTAAATAAATCCATTTATAATTCCTCATTGACATTAATAAACTGCAAAAACGATTGTGATAAGAATTCAGAAGTTTGTGGGACGCTGGATTTTATGTGCAGATATTTAAGTAACGCAGATCGAGGTGTGAGAACAACTTAACCTATTTCCTGAAAGCAAGTTCTGTCTAGTGTTTACCTTGCAATTGTCTGTTTTTCCATTATCGGGAAATTTACTGAGAGAAGTTTTCTTGCTATTTTTATCGACTGATAGGTAGACACGATCCGAGAGAACTCGAAGCGCACCTATTCTTCAAGTCATGAAACCCGTTAAATTAAATTGGAAAGTTGGAATTGCCGGTGAGGCTGCTTTTAACTTAAATGCTAGAAAAGCGTGCATCTTCTTTGAAAGATTGATATTTTTCGTTATATTGAAAGGCTAAGTTAAGAGCAATCCCTTTACGACAAGACTTTATTCACTGGGCTGTCATTCTACAACTACTATTGAGTACCAGTAACTTATACGTACAGTTTTTCAGTGTCAAACCTTAAAGGACGAGGGACATCTTTATGTAGTGTAAAATTAGATAAATGTTATTAAAGAATTCCTATATTTCTGAATTATTCTGACCCATTGAATTCAAATTTAGCACTGTTACCTCGCAAGATCTACAATATTATTTACAATACTTTGATACTACAAGATTAGCATGTATTAATGAATTTTTAAATACAAGTTAAAATAATGTATTAAAAATTGTTGCAATGCTTCATTAATATTTGCTCTCCGATGTCGTATAGCTTCTTCGGTAATAAGATGAAATTAGGAAGTTGTATTTATATTTGGGCTTAATAAGTCAAAATGCAACAGAATTTGATTCTTTTAATTCTGGGGGTACGCGGCTTTTGGGGGTCTAAAATGAGCTTTACAAAGCTTTAAATTTTATATATGACGTTCATGTGGCCATAATTCAGAATGTTTTATACGTTTGTTGAAATTTTTGAACAAATTAAAGAAGAAAGTGAGTACCACGAAGCAAAAGTATGATGATTTAAAAAAAACTGTATTTTAGGTCTTAAAAGTTGTATCTCACATCTTCAATTAAAAATGCAATTGTTTATTTAAAATGTTCAATATGAGCTGTTGGTAGGCCTTGTCCCGCCATGAGGAGTATCGCCATGGAGCTAGTTTTAATTACTTTATCTGATACAATAGCTACGATTAGTATCGCCAGTAAATTAGTATAAAACTTGAAGAATAGAAGTAATAATTATCTTCTTGACGTAAAAGATTTTTATCTTCTTACTTGCGTCTGAAAAGTACTGAACTCCATTTCATCTCACTCATTTGAATGGATTTGCATCTACAAATCATGATGTTGACAGTGATCTCAACGATGGGAAGGATTTGCAAGAGGAAGAGCTGAGAAACACATTCATGTCTTCTTTCACGCACGATAGCTGTTCTCTTTGCTTAAATGGAGATATCCGAGAAATAAACAAGTTCCTAGTAAATCACGGCATTAGAATTATTTTATAAATGTATAGTAATACCATAACTGCTGATGCCACGTGTGTCCTATAAACACTAAATGTCTCGCTTTTACACTGAACATAATCTGTATATGAATTCTAAGATTTTCAGGAATTTCAGTTTTGGAGACATTTTAGTGCTGCATCTCAACCCAAACGACTTTCCGTGGAAAGATGATGATGTGAGTGCGTCAGTGATTGTAAACGTTTTATCAACTCAGTCATAAGCATTGAGGACCTGATGAATAGATGGTATAATTGTTTGAGACTGTTTGTATCTGTCCGGTTTTCCATGTATATGGGAGGGGGTGGAATTGCAAGGAAGGAGGGATGAATAGACGTAGAAAGGCTATGTTAAAATATGTAATTCTAGAGAGGAAAGCTTGATCAAGAGATAAGTTACATGGGTGAACTGTTCAACGAATAGACTATGGCTGAGTGTGTGCACGTATGTATTATAAAGAGATGATACGAACAGACGAATGTGGCAGATAAACAACGTAGGAAGCAGCAAGCAAATTTCTGCGGCTTGGTTCTAAAAGGTCCAATGTAATAAATTTGCTTTTGAGATAACTGACTTCGAAGCCTTTATAGAAGTAACATTTTTTTGCATAGAATTTCCGACATTGGTCTCTAAGGTTTCTGTATTATGTCTATTAATAGCTTTATATTTAATATAATATATACGAAAGATAAAGACTAGTCGAGGTCAATAATTTATAGATCTCATTTTGCAAGAAATTAACATTGGCCCTTTTAGAACCAAGCCACAGAATTTTATGAAGGCAAGCTAGATACGATCACTGAAACAAAGTCAGAAATACAAAACCAACAGAGTTAGGGGGAAATGTTGATAAAATACACAAAGAACCGGAGGATCAAAGCAGTAAAGATGCAATCTAGTATAGAAAGCTTATATTTGACAAACTAAACTGATAGGTTAAGTTTTGTTTAAAAACTTGCGTTCATAAGAAATCTTAAAATGTAGAATATTTCATAAAATCTAATTTTGTCTCGATGTGGACGGAATGTTTTCTCCGCTTCTTTAAAATATTTGTATTTACAAGATCTCTTTAAATGTAGGCCTATCCAAATTGGAAAAAAAAAAAAACATAGTGATTACCTTAGGAATGAGACAGAAGTAATAGGTTATTCAGTATAGGTAGCTCATTCAAATCACTTAGTACTCCCTGCAAAGTGCAGTAAATGACTGGCGTAAAGAAACTGTGTAATGTCACTTCACTTATTTCTTTGCTTATATACTTAAGGAAATTGAAGTTCTTAGTAACGGACAAATCTTACTATAGTCTCTCCGCTTTGAAAGAACCAGGCCTAAAGTAAACAGAAATTCTGTACCCAGTCTAGCACATTACTCGTATTACCTAAGAGTGAGACAGGCGTATTAGTTTCTGTTTACTTTAGGGTTGGTTCTTAGAATGGACGGACTATAGAAATGCTTTTATATGGGTTTCTGTACCGAGTTAAGTACTTTCGTTTTTCTTACTGCATAAAATAAGCATTTACTTTGCAGATCTACGCATAACACTGCCTCCTCCATAAAGACCCATGTCTAGTTAAACATTTTGTTATATAAGTTAATATAGTATATTGCGATACTAGTTCCATAAGCGGTGCATACGGATCGAGAAAAGATTTTGAAAAATTGAGGCGCTTGCGCTACATTATTGAAGATAGATGTTATATTTTAGAAAGTGATTCGCATGTGTTGGTTGTTATGGGGACGGAATATTTGTCCTGTTAAAGTCGCCACGAATGGGGGGCCTTGGTTCCGGCCTTCGATATTGTGATGGTTTTACTTACGGCACTAGTGCTTTTTGTAGTTTTTTCAGCACTGAGATTTCTTTTCTTTTCATAGCAACCAGATTGCGTGTGGGAATGTCAAGTTACAATCCACGGCAACAATATTCGTAAGCACCACTAATTAGTTACATCGTGCAAAAAATATTCAAAATAATAATAATAATAATAATAATAATTGTAAATATTGAGCTAAACACAAAGTACAATTTATATATAACTTTGCTTATTTGAGGACCTTTTTAAAGAAGTCTTGAAGTAATTTTATTTTATGCATAGCCAGTATTTCACATAAGAATAATGAGTTACGTTCTTTAACTTGACCTAGATTTCTAAAATTAAACAATAAAGACAATGAAATTACAAATTACATTTAGATACTCCTAATTTCAGAAAAAAACCGGAAATTATTGATGAATTTAAAACAGCGGAAAAGAAAGCATCATAAAAATAAAGAAGTCTCACAGTTTAAAATTTTAATGTGAAAATTGGGGCCGATCTTCTTCATTTAGTAGAGATGGAATGTCCGCTTGAAGTTAATGTTACTTACATGCTTCTTCTGGCGTTATTATTGATTGTGAAATCAGTGATGATCTCTTTATCCATATATCTCCCCGTTTCTTCACTAAATTTGTAATTTACCTTAATTAAAAGTATATTAAATTAATAAGCTATATTTTTGAAAGTGACTTCGTCGGCCGAAAAATGTTCCCGAGGGCCGCATGTGGCCAGCAGGTCGCTTATTGTAAACTCCTGATTTAACTTAGAATATAAAAAGTTATTGAGTCGTGTGATGTTACTTTCGCCGTTAATAGGAACTTCACTTTTTAATTTTTAAATAAACGGTGCAAATCTTAAGATATGTATTATTGAGGTTTGTAGGTCCATGAAGGAAACCGGTATATAACTTACCATTAAAAATGAATTAGGAAAAAATATGAATAGCCTATATACGAGGGATGTTCCAAAAGTAAGTTTCATCTTTTTTTTTAAAGTGAAGATGGTACAACAATTGAAGCAAACGATTGCCATAAGAATCCACACCCATTGCTGGTTCAACGACGGAAGGAGTGTCAGCAGAGGAGAAATGATGCATGAGTAGAGTGCCGAAGAAGAGAGAGTACCAGTAGACTGGCGTGCTCGAGGTTATTTGAGTACAAATGACGATGGCTGATAGACGTGTACTGAAAACGTGGTCGACAATGGAAGTACATGCTGTTATCCGGTATGAATGGGCATGTAGGACTAGTGTGTCCATCACCCATGAACGCCTACAGACCGTGTATGGTGAAGAAGTCATGTCTCATCAAATTGTTGGTTGCTGGTGTTGCATGTTCAGTGAAGGAAGGCACCTATTCCATGCAATGAAAGCCGCACTCTCGAGGACGTCACTTCCAAAAGAATGCTGAGGTGGAGAAGGCTGTGCGACAATTCCTTGCATAGCAGGGCACCGAGTTTTACCAGAGTGGTTTCTTCAAACTGATTGCAAGCAATGACAAATGTCTCAATGTCGGTGGAGACTATGTTGAAAAATAGAATATTTCACGATTGCATGGTGTATTTGTTTTGGTAATAAAGTTTCCGTGTGAAAAAGAAATGATGAAACTTACTTTCAGAACATCCCTCGTAGTAACGATATATACTATAACCATATAGTAATTCATAGTTAATCCATAGTTCTTAATAATGATTATTGTTATTATTAATACTTAGCTTATTTTGCATGCTTTAAGTGCATGAAGAACATATCACGTGTTTATTTTTGCCAGTAGGTTCTTGTAATAATCCTTGCAGTAATGTGCATCTGCTTCTATTGTTATGGTGATTTCTTCTTAACTGATATTCAGTTTAAACTATTGTGATATTGGGTGATACAGCGACGAGGAGTTTCGAGAAGTAAACAAGTACGGTACTACAAGTCCGGCGGTTTGGCTTTGCTAAGAGGAAACCGTATAAAAAAAGCTAAGTAAATTTGGCCGGCCAGGATGCTTGAGATTTGATAATTTTTTGGGAGGTTTGATAGAATTTAAAAAATTCAATTATTCCGTTTACCTGTACACAGACGGCAGACAGACAGACAGACAGACGTCATTTAAAAAGACCTATTTTCGGTTTCTAGGCATCGTGAAGACATGTTTTCCTGGTGTTATGTTGATTTTGATTTTTATCGCGATCGCAATACTTTTCTCTACTACGTATATACATGCGAGAAAGTGAAACATTATTTTATATAAACTAGTTATAGCCATGTCTAATTTTCATGTCAGTTTCCGCACACCTATACCACTGTATTTTCACACAGTCTAAATTTTCAAAAGGAGCTTTTTTCCAAGACCTCTTTCTTACAAAGAGAAGAAGCCTCCTCTTCGGCGTCTCGAGTAAATACAATAGCGACGTTATCTCACAAACAAACGAGAGAGTTGGCAGTCCTCTTCACATAAATTCGTAATCCTCAGATCCGTGAGACTTGTTGCACGTTCTCCAACTGGAAATTTATCATTCTCTAGAAGACTAAAGCGTGCGAAAGTATACGACATTATAAAGCACAGTAGTCACAGAGTTGATACAAAATATAATGTGCTTCACAAGTTCCCGGAAAATGATATAATTCAAATGAGTACGAATAAGCTGAATACTTTTATGTTGGGAGTTAGTAGAATTCACTTCAAGGAAATTTCCATTAGTGTTTTATTCACTCGTTATAATCAAACTTTCCGAGGCTATGCTGTTGAATATTACATCAGTGGCTTTTTGTATCTCATTTACCACTTCATAATAATTTTATTACCCTGTGAAAGGTTGACAGAATTGTTGATTTACCCATTTCGGCAAAAATGTAATATATATATATATAAGTTATGGAGTAAGTTATGCTTAATTTTTGCACTAATATATATATATATATATATTACCATTTTTTGGTAAGTTATGCTTAATTTTTGCAATAATATATGTATATATACATACTATATATATATATATATGCTTAATTTTTGCACTAATATATGTATATATACATACAATATATATTTAATTTTTGCACTAATATATATATATATATATATATATATATTAGTGCAAAAATTAAGCATAACTTACCCTTAATTATAGCTATGCAAACTTTTATGCCGTTTGAGCGAATGGAACAGGTGTTTTATTAGCATGTTTTCTGAGTTTCAATTTGCATGTTATTTTGTTATTTAAAATCTCTCTTCTCCTATAAAAATCGATATACAACAATAAAATCATTCACGATGCACTGCACAATATTTGTAAAAAGTTACTAATTATATTTTCTGTATAGACCTTAATTCTTGTTTAAAAGTATATATTTGGTAATCATAAGTCAGTATTTTAACTTTTCAATTTTCTGGGTAAAATATTTTTTGAACAAAAAGTATGAACGTATCTCACATAAAAATGCACGTTCATATTTTAATATTTGTCGGAGAAGATATGTTTCGATTTTCATTTTTAAAAAAACCAAATTAATGTGTATCTCAAAAACAAACTTGAGATATTAAAATGAAATGTTAAATTTCAGTTGTGGTTTACATTTGAATTAAGATAATTATTTAAAGTTTCTATTACAACAAGTTTAGAAAATCACTATTGAGTACTTAGGTCATCTCACAAAAAAATAGTTTAAATGTGAAATGCCTAATAAAATAAGCAGTTGTACACAGTATACAGTACAAAATTATTGGAACAGTTTCCTCTCAATAACTTGATCTTTTACAAATAATTATATAACAAATACCTATAGAAATTATTTTATTAAATAAAATGTTACTAAATTTAAAAACAATTATAATACATGTTCGATACTGAAACATCAATATGGAACAACCATTCAACTGAAATGGACAGTTTAATATAATATGGATCTATGTATTTATTCACACTGTAATTGGGCTTTTTACCCGGAGGCAGAACTTTCAGTTACAATATGAAAACTTTTACAAATTATTACAAATACTTCTAAAAACTGTGCTACATCTCATATTTATAACGAACTATGTTATACCTAACTAAATAATAAAATTAGAATCAAATTTTTAGCGAAACTAAATAAATAAATGTAAAGTCAAATAAATAAAATAAATATTAACGTTGAAGGCAAGATGAGGTTTGTACAATACTCCACTGAAATAATCTAGAGTGAATTTGAAAATTAAGAGTTATGGAGATTGTTATTTCATAGATACATTGTTTATTGTTTAGAGGAATGTCATATTTTCTTGACGATTAATAAATAACAATAGTTTATTAAATACAGAAACAGAACATACAATGTAAAATACATAGCCTTATTATTTCCCAAAAAATACAACTTAAAAATGTAAGTACGTAATATGTCAATTATGATTGTATACTGTGAACCCGAAAGAGCAATTCCTCATATTCGGGGGGGGGGGGAACAGTTCAATAATTAGTTATTAAAGTTGCGCAAGTTTCTAAGGAACTGTTGGGTAACTGAAAATGTAGTAATTTATTTCTGAATAAATTCCAGGAAATTTTTTAACTTCATGTAACTTATAGGAGTTAAGTTATGTCATCTCCTGTTACGTCATTAATTTAATCTTTTTCTTCTCAGCGCTGTAAGAATAACGCTGAAAAACACATTACAGCCAAGTCGTACGGATTAATGCACTATAATTTATTACTGCCATCTGCCTACGGGAGATGACGCAGCGGTCGGGTGGTAGGCCAAGTCCCTCCAGGGATGTAGCGCCACGGAGTTTAGTTTTTTAATTTATTACTTTTATTATAACATTATTTTTGTCATCATACCATCATTAGTAGTTACAATAACAGGTTTGAATTACGGGTTTTAGGAATTAACAGAAATCAATCATCATAGTAAACGTCAATCATCTAAGATAAAACTAAGCCAACTTTCAGAATATATATATATATATTGTTGTTATGTTGGGCGAATTTAAAGCAATTGAGAATGAGAAGTGTCAAATAAGTACTCCTAGGATTTTGATACTTTCCTTCGCTTTATTTGTTGGAGTTGTGTAAAGCTGTCCTTTAGCAACAAGAAACTCACAAAGCTAAATTTGTGTGCAGTCTTTTTAACGCTCCGACTACTTATGGTTATCGCATGGATGCATTTCAACATAGAACTATAGCTAATAGTTTCCCTTTTGATCTTACTGTTAGAGATTTCCCTATTGGGTCTCTGTAGACCCCTTCCCTTGAGGTACTATAGAGCGCGCTTCTCATGCATATTTATTCAGATGAAATTAGTGCTTACATTGTTTTGCGTCCTGCATTGTGAAATTGTAATCCATTATTATGAATGGACAGGAATGTGCGGCAAGGACTATGTTCTTCCTGCCGTTTGTCTTGGGTACCGTTTTAAGCAGTGTTTATAATGCCTTCCACTAATTAGTCATAATTTATTTTAAAGCACATTTATAACATTGATGACACTTATTTACTTTCAATGGACAATTCCTAAGCATGCTAAAGGAACATTACCCAATGGAATCTGGATGTTCATTGCAGCGCTTACAAGAGTCCACCATTCAACTCTATTCTGTGCCAACTCCAACCATCCTCTCAAATCCTACTTCCCTTAAATCAATTCTAATAGGCTATTGTCCTCCCACCTATGTCTAGATCCTCCAAGCGGTCTTTTCTCTTGGGTCTCCCAGTTAATATTTTTGAGATATGTCTTTCCTTTCCCGTACGCACAGCATGTTCAGCCCTTTTCAATTGCCTTTCCTATATTCGGTGAAGAGTACAGGTTATAATGTTCTCAGGTTTCTCCAGTCCCAGTTTTCACCTCTCTTAGGTCCGAATATTTTCCTAAGCACCCTGTTTTCGAACACTCATATTATGTTCTTCCTGAATGGTAAGGGGCCATATCTCTCATCCATACAACCGGCAGGATAATTGTCTTATAAATTTTTATTTTTGGATTTCTGGACAGAAGAAGCGGAAGTTAAAAGTTTCTGACTTGCATAAAAAAAAGCTTTTCCCGATTTTATCTGGCATTAAGGTTGTCATTCGTGAAAACCAGCTACTTCATCTAAATATTCTCAGTTGGTTTGAAACTTACAATCCATTGGTGGTTTTACTTGATAAATATTGCTTTACATTAACATATAAATTCCACTGTGAAAGGATTAAAAGACACCTAATTTTCCTTCTAAACTTACTAACTTACTAACTTCCTTTCAGCAGTGACCACAGCCACTTTATACTACGAAGATCTATTTAATAGCGGATCACGCCGGGCTTTGAACCGATCGTGGGAACATTATGGGAACATTATAATCGCAGAAGGTGGGAAGAGGGAAGAAAGAGACAGCAAATTCGCCATATTGCAATGAGAATTTTGAAAAAAATATTCGTTCTTTTTGGTGTTTTAACTGGAAGTAGAAACCGAGCTCATTGTTTGTTTTTGAACGGGTAGTAAGGGATGTTTCACCCTCATTGCTTCAATTTTCCACTCTTACCCATCCTTTTTCTTCTGGAATTTTCAAAATGTAATAATTAGGTTTGCAAAATACAATTTTGTTGACTGTAAAGGACATTTATATGATACATACTACCATTCACAGGCTGAGCTGCTGGTTTGAAAAACAATCGAATTTTATAATATTGTTGTAAAAGGGTGTTTCTGAAATAGCTTCATCATTGTAGCGAGTGTCGTTTAACATTATGGAGATACGAAATTTGGCAGGACCAAAGAAAAATCATTCTAAACACGGGTTCGTTGTATTGTTGTTATACAGAGATTTGATAGCTACTCGTAAGTACAATATCTTAAGGATAAGAAAAAAAAAATACTTTCCGAGAATATGAGCGAGGAAGAATTTGTACCGTTGTCAGCTTAAGAAAGTGACTGCAGAAGGAAGGAAACGTGCCACATAGAAAACTGCCTTGAGGGGGGAATACAGTATATTAAAATATTTAATTATACCGAACTTATAATTTAACAACTAGCAGATGTATAGAGATCTGATAACATAATTTTAATTCTATTGACTGCCAAAGACCCTTAGTTATAAGCAGAACTGTGGCAATATAAAAAAATACATCAAATAGCCTAAATGGAAGGGCCTAGAGAGCCTGGCATGACAAGACAACATTTTCCTGAAGACGATCTCCAACATTTGGAGATTGTGGTATACTGATGTAGATATTACACATACAGAAATAAAAGAATAAAAAGGGGAAAATGAAGAAGAATAATGATCAAGAAGACGAGAAGAAACCTACACATCTACATAAAACTGAAAGAGATATTTAATCACAGCATAAATCATTGGGAGGACATATTCCCCAAATGATGCAAAAAAGTCAAAAGGCATTTTTAAAATCAATATATTACACGAAACCTAATGTATTGAATTTATTTAAATTCCTTGTCTAAATCAAATTGCCGCAAGTATTGTCGACATCTCTAAGTGAAGGTAGTTTATTGCTTTATAATATTGCCATAGTCACATTTTGGCACTAATAGATTATAAGAGTCGTGAATATGAATGAAGTAGGCATGACCTTAATTATTACGAGAAAATCTATTGATACGGATCCGTGTTTTTTCGGTAAATGGAGCATCCAGTTAACGTGTAGGCCTACTCTGTATATTATTTGTGAACAATACAGTTCATAGTGAGATTACTCGGGTTATTCAATTACACATCCCAGAAATCAATATCCTATTAATTGTTGTATATGACAGCTTCCAACTTACAGTGTGGTATCAATATTTAAAAAAGGAACTGGCTGTAAGGAAGTTGATATAACATATTTCTGAAGCTTCATATAGGATTAATGTAGGCCTGATAACTACGTGGAGGTACATCCCTGAAGGGACTAGGCCTACCACCCGACCTCTGCGCCATCTACCAGAGGCAGATGGCAGGATTGGGGGCATGTGGTCAGCATCTATCAAGTAGCTTGTCAATTTGAATCACGAGGCTGAGTGCACCCTGTTCCAGATCTCCCTACCTGAGAAAAATCTGAGTAGGTACCGGGGATCGAACCCGGACCTACGTATCTGTAGGCAGCGACGCTAACCATAATTCTGATAAGCTTTCCGAAAATAACGAATACATGGTGTAAAATCTGTTACTTACACCTTTTCACATGTTATTGGGTTCATTTAGGTGATCGAGTCTATATTTGAACATGGACATGGGTATATTTGTATTTTGCGAATATGATTATTCATATTGATCGTTTTCTGATAATGTGAATTTATTTATATACCGGTAATTATTTTATTTTAAAATGTTTACTTTACTTAGTCTACATTTTGTATTTGGGTTAGGAACCTTATGGGATTGTGACAGTAAAATTTATCTTATTTTTAAGGAGACTTTACATGAAGAAAATTTAGTCTTTTGCGATTTTCAAGAAAACGGCTCTAACGATTTCTTTAAATTTGTATATGAGGTGTTTAAATTAAGACCTAAAACTTGTATTTGAAAAAAATTCGAAAAAAAATGATCTGAAAGGTAGTTCTAAGTCATGCACGGTATATAGAAATTCAGTCTTGTCTGGTGAACAATAAAAGCTTTGCATCAGGTTGAAATAACTGAATACGCTCTCTTTGCAATATGGCCTATTATTCTGTATCGGAATGTGAATTAAAAAATATGTATAGGCCTTGTTTAGAGTAAAAACAGTTACGTGAGAGCATTAATCAAATTTTGTGTTAATTATCCTTCGGGGATGCGATGCGATTTCTCTTAATTTTTACAACCACTTTACATTAGGAAAATGTCATACATCATATAGCCTACTATATTAAGAGGCAAACTTTATTTCGGCAGAAGAAGTTATGTGAGTTTCACATAAGATTCTTTCGAATTTATTGCTATCCATCTTGCAATTACTATTGCCATCCGTTGTACATCGCACATTTTCAAGGTCTTTGAGATTATTCTGCCTGAGTTCCTTGGCTCTATACGGTATTATGTCTTTCTTGTTTATTTGAAAACCATTGTGTTTAATAGTTAATTGAACGTAGTTTGCAAGTAACATCTTCCCTCTTGTTGTGAGAGCTTAAACTTGCTTCTAAGTTAGATTAGAGCTATATTACTGGTCAAAAGTTTAACCCTTAATGTCTGCTGGCATTGTGAAGGCCGAACCGCAAATGACAACACATGAACTTCAGTGAAACTCAAGGGCAACAAAAGTTTTGCCTGCTTACTGTTACATGAATATCTATTTAACAGTCTAATTGCAATCATTACCTATAAGTGCGTTTAGCATGATCCTGAAATCGTCGTTTGTGGTTAAGCAAGCACCAGAGTTAAATGTTACACAGACTTAAGCCCAGATTAAATCTTTTAAAAATAGGACCAAATGAAAATCAACAGATTTATAAAATTTACCTCGCGAAATCCTGGCGTCTAATACCGCAAACAGCGCAAATATGTTAGTAAAATTATTGAATTTTGGTTTGAATTACTAAAAAATGAACATTAAATAAATATCAATAAATAAAAATTTATTTCCCTTAAATTACTTGTACCACACTTTCGTTATAATTACGTCAATTATTCGTAATAACGAGATTGCTTTTTCTTTTGAAAAACACAATCTAAAGGTAGGCATATAAATGAGAATTTAAATGTATGGAAATACTAATACGAAATTGAATTTGAGAAATATTCTGTTACATATCCAGGAATTCTGTAGGCGTATTCTCGTTCAGATTTCTGTGAATTCTATGCTAGCGTAGGTGTTTTCAACACAACATCATTACCAATGTTCTATAATAAATTAAAGTTGAAAATATAAAAATTCCTTTATAATTGGAGGATCAGTATTTCAGGAAGGTCGAAGTGCTATTAGAGCGTAATGCCTCTCTACATTATGGAGGATCACGGCATTCAAAACCTAATGACCATGTAACTCACAGGCGAATCAAAATATGTCGGAATCTAAAGTCTGTAAGCGATAAAGTAAATTGAAATATTGCTTACAATATGTATGAAGAATAGGTTTCTATTAATTATGCTCAGAAATATCATATGCAATATTATATATGACCATAAGAAAAAATTAGGTTTTATAAAAAATAGTATTATTATGACAATTTGATCCGTGTAGCCGGATCATGCGGGGAATTTAGTTGGCATAACTGCTTTTATATAAAAAAAAAGATTAGAAAAGAAACTGGTCTGCGTATAACTCTGGTTACCGGCGGTTATTTCTGAACATGCTCCATGCACGGGGTCTATCGGAGCGTTGAGTTGGAAGCTGGATTTTGCCGCGAGAGCATGTAGCCAGGAATGTCCTTGTTGATGAGGGGCGTGTCAGCGTTCTACCGTCGCGTGTGACTGCTGTTTCTGGGTGAGATGAAACCATTTTTCTTTCTTTAAGTAATATCATTCTAAATTATGAATAATTCATTCATCTCACCGTTTTGGCCTGTCTAAATTTACGTAATTCTACATAAATCTTGCTTTCGTAAATTTTATCTTTTGTTACGTGATTTGGCTTTGGAAATTTCGTCCTGTTTGGTAAGTTTTGTTTATTTAATAATTTTCGTTCTTGATTATTTAGCTTCAGCTATTATTCAGATCTCTCTACGCGAAGCAGTTAGTTCCGGTAACCACTAGTTAAAAGTTATTTTTACAGACCAGCATCTTACCTCAAAGTAAAATTAGAAAACATTATAAGTCATAGATTTTGTATAAAGGAAAATAGATTGGCAGAGATACACATGATAGAAATGTGGTACATTAAATTTTGAATACTGGAGAAAGCTTTATGGGGAATTAGCTTGGAAAACTATTATACTGAGATATGGAAACTTATGGTTAGGTTAGGGCATTACAGTGAATTCTTGTGGGAGCAAAGAATCCCTGCTGATTCATTCGCAGATATTATCAGAGAGAGATAAAGTGTTGATTGTGGGTAGTTTCCGTAATAGCTGATTTGTATGTCATATACAGAGTGATTCCAATTTTGTAATGTTAAACATTGACATATGTTTCTAAGTTTCTAAACCGAACTTTAGGTGAGAATAAGTATTATTCAAAATAAATACCCGTTACCAGTGGTGTGGTTTGAGTAACTAAAGTTTCCATGGATAAAATTTGTAGCCGATAATTCACATAATGACATTTTTGGGAAGGTTATGTGTAGGAAGTGTATCTGCTGTAAATATATTTTATGATAATATTTGAATAGGGGTGATATTCAGTGAAACTTATACAGATGTGTCTCTTTTAAAATTAATTTATTCAAGCCTTTGAGATTGGTATCTGAAATAATAACCTAACCATTCACCATATACAGAGTGAATATTGAATTCTAGAACATATTTTGTGGGCAAGAGATTATAAAATAGACTTTGATATATTCACATAAATGAACTGTAGATACTCAAAATAATTTATTCTATTACAGAGGCTTGAGATTAGATCTGGTATTTCTCTATGTATATATAAAGTTTTTAATAATTTAGGGAGACTTGTCATAACTTGGTCTCGATTTAACTTTGAAATCAGTGTTTCTTATATGATATCAATTATAGATCACAATTTTGTTATCAATAAATCTGTTACCAAAACCTCTGTTGTATCTTATGGTAGAAATCGTAACTTATGTCTTCCCAAATTCATATTTCAGAGCTTTTGATTATTACTGGGGTTTCGTGGGTTCAGCATTAACTCGTAAGCAGGGCGTTTACTCAATTTAGGTAAAAATGTTCAAAACCAAGATCTACTTCATAAGTCGTATGTGTTCTTCCAACATATGCAAGAACGTCCTCCAGTAACTGGGGACGCAACGAATTACTATAAGATATGTAAGTGCAGATTACAGACTTGAGGAACAAGTCTTGTAACATGCTTACAAAAAAACTTTCTGTATTTTATTTGCCTATATTATAAACTTTTTTAAACTTAATGACTAAAATATTTATTCTAACCTATAAGAGACCTTACGCCGCTGTAAAAGATGAGGTATACAAACGTAAACCACGTAACCTAGACACGCTTTGGAATGAGATTCAAGCAGTGTGCGCAGAAATCTCATTGGACATTTTGGTACGATGTACGGAATCATTGGTGACTCGTACTCAGAAATGTATTGATGCTGAATGCCACCATTTTGAACATTTGAACATTTGAACAGTAATTACTTTCATCAGAAAGTCATTTATTTCTCAAATTGAACTTTAAGGTTTCCATTTCCAGAAATTTAACCTTGTAGAACGGAAAATAGATTTTCTATGACACTTCAAAGAGTGTGTACATTTATTGAAGCACTCTGTATTTGCGTTACTGTGTAATAATTGAACTGATACCTTATGAAGCTGAGTACCAAGTGAAACAACATACTCGTAGTCCTGTATCACGCTGTCTTAACTATTGCATGCCAATATCGTCTGTCGTAACTACAAACTATGTTACAAGTTTTCTTATTCTAATTAATTTTCTTGTAAGTTTAATATCTTAAACTTATAGTTAATTAACCGATCGGTAGATTCTTCTTTGTCGATCCCGACATGTTTCTTGCACCAAATTCTGTACGTAGACATGCTGCAGGTTGTATACAAGAAAGATAGACAGAGGAGAGGTGAAGAAAAAATAATAGAGGTAGAAGGATAAATCGAACAAATAGTTATAGAGATGGTATAGGAGGGGGAATAAAGTACATTAGAGATGTGCTATTTTCGTTTAACCACCGACACCACCTAGAGCGATCTCTTTTAAAATGGAAAATTGGATTTACTTCTCATTGGAGAGAAATTCAATCATATTCGTGAAATTGTATTACGAAAATACATCATTTGGCAGACTGCTTTATACATCGACATCTCAAAAAGATTTTATGTCACAAAACTGTCAGTGAATTTAAAAAGTGAATGAGTTCTTCCTGATTTAGTTTAGGGTCTTATAATTTAAAATAATTATAAAACGTTTCTAGTTGAACTTATATAGGCTACTAAAATATGTAGATTAAACTTATCTTCACATTAAATTATCTTCACATTCAAGGTCCGTAAAAGAGGACTTAAGAGGTACTAAAACACACAGTTAGCAGATGAGGAAAACTTTTAAAAATTACGGTAGTCTTACGTGTCGAGAAAATTACTTTTTACAATTCAGCAATGTGAGGATGGTAAATGTTGGGAAAAATATATTATTATTTTAGATTTCCAAAGTATTAAACAACCAAAAAGGAGAAGAACATTTTTAAAAACCATAAATTTTTGTCTTATGTTATAATGTAGTGTAATAATATAACATACATCGTACAATACAGTATTTTATCTTCTATATTATTTCTCTGAGGAATAATCCTTTTTTCAATGCATATATTACCACGCATTAGAAAGGTCTGGTCGCCAGGCTCAGAAGAAGCATGATGTTATAATAAATTTGTTAAAATATAACAAATTCTAATGTTTTTAAAGCAAGGAAAAAGAACTGACGTGTCGATAAATCGATTTCCCTGTCTGTTTCAAATCGATCGCAAATAAACAGCAATGATAGTAACCATTTTACGATATCACAGGTGTGGATATGATAAACAATGCTTATTTTTGTCAACAGGGTACATTATTTAAGGGATTTATTTGTGTTTTGTACACCGTTGTTATGTGCTGATATTGAAATGTTTCACTGCCTTTCGCTTTGTCGTGTTTATTTTAATTTTAATCCAATATTCATGCATAACCAAATATTTCTGTAAATAAATCAGTTTTCATTCATATTTGTACATAGTTATTGTTATTTAGGGGTGCCTTATACTTTCGTGTTTATTAATAACCAATATATAACACTTAACCAAATATTCGTTTAAATAATATAATTTTGTATATAGGTTATATATATATATATATATATATATATACAGTGTGTCCCACGCAAGAGTTGGCCAATGACGAGGGTTCGTGCGGCGCGGCGGGCACAGCTCCAACTCCCGAGCGATCGGGTGAAATATCTACGCTAATAATGCCGCGATGGGTGAAACGATTCAGGTTCTCACATTTATAGTTAAAACTACAATGAAAATAACCATGTACCTCATCACAAGAGATGTTGGAAATGTTCTCCTCTTGCATCCACACAATACTGGCACCTTTTTAGCAAATTTTCTTTCACGCGGATAAGTTCAGCTTCCGAGACAGAGTTCATTTTTCTTGTGATAGGCCTATGTGATATTGTCTTTAAGTTCTTCTAACAGTATGTGAATATTATTTACGGGAAAACTTGAAAAATAAAGTGTATAGGTCAATTTCCCATACATTAGAAGAACTTCAAGACAATATCACAAGAGAAATTAACTTTATCTCGGAAGCTGAACTTATGCGCGTGAAAGAAAATTTCCTAAAAATTTCCTAAAATGCAAGAGGAGAACATTTCCAACATCTCTTGTGATGAGGTATGTGTTTATTTTCTTTGTAATTTTAACTGTAAATGTGAGAACCTTAATCGTTACACTCATCGCGGCATTATTAGCGTAGATATTTCACCCGATCGCTCGGGAGTTGGAGCTGTGCCCGCCGCGCCGTAGGAAGCCGCGTCATTGGCCAACTCTTGCGTGGGACACACTGTATATATATATAGCTGCTTTAGAGGAAGAGTCCAACTAGTAATAATTTTATTATTATTTTAAGCAGCATAGACTGGATGATCTGAATTAAATGTTTCTGTTTAGTAGCATTTAAATCTAGCATTTTATAAATATAATCCTAATGGAAAGGTGAAGTCAGAATGAAAAAATTCAATCTCATAGCCGGGATTTGAATCAGGATCTTCGGTTCTCCGTGCCGCTGCTCTAACCACCTGAGCTACCACGGCAACATGCCGGTATAACATTAAATTCTCCAACTGACTCACATATCCCAGTATAGCACCAGGCGTTCTTAATATGAGATATCAACCAGTGCGACTTACAACCTGTAAGTGCTTTAAGACCTGGGCTTCATAGTAAACCCCTAGTAGGTCACGGTGGAATGATAATTCTTTCACACTGGCCGTCCATCTTAGCCTACACACGGCTGTTAGGCTTAGCTGTGGAGGCTAAGATGGACGGCCAGTGTGAAAGAATTATCATTCCACTCTAATCCTAATGTATTTTAAAATCAAACAGAGATTTAGAAATCTTATATAAAATAATGATAATACATTCATAGCAGCATGTTATAGTGTCTTATTAGCCTAGCATAATATTTCCTATAACTTGGAAGAAAGAGATAGTGAAAATTATTAATATAGAAACTCCCATGAAGGCGTGGTAAGAAAGTTCTTCGTTCATGAGAGCATAATACTTTATTGCTTTTATATAAAGGTTAACTGTCACCATCCGCAATATCCAGTTATAAGGTTACTCTTTTTATGAGTCTTATATGTATGGTTGATGTAGGTTTCTGTCGTTAGAACGTCATGAACACACACGATTATGAGACTACGATAATATGAGAGAAGCATTAGGGAAGAATCATATGCTATTTCGTTTGTTTCTCCTATGGTACATCTTTCAGCTTTCTTCTTCCGTTTTGTATGTTGTATTGTATTGTCTTTCTTCGTTAAAAGAGGATTTCAGTGGTTCATCATCTTTCTTCTTCAGAGTGGATGGAGTCAGTCATAATGCAATTTTTATTTCATAAATAACCGTAAAGGACATCTTGCACATAAGATAGATGTGATTCAGTTTTCTTCTAGGAATTTAGGCTTTTCAGGAATAATTGTATAGCATATAGGTATGATTATCGCTGTTACAAGATCCATAATAAGTAAAAAAAGCTGGAGAAGGCAGTTAAAGAATATAAATGTCTGAACTCTATAAAGTCCTTTGGCACGGTCATTTTATTTGCTTACCGCAGTTTTGCATCTTTTTATCCTTTTTTTATGTTTTATGTAGGTATACAGACTAGAGTAATGTTTGCCGATTTGCGATTCTCGCCTTCAATACTGCAACACAATTTTAACTAGATTTAACCGAAATTACTGTCGATGTAATGGAACAGTAAACGCAAGCCATAAGAAAATAAACCTCCCATTTTTTGTTCAGAGTTGGCTTGTATTCTAAACAATTAAGCAGACAATACTGTCCCTGAGAAATTCCAATAGCAGCACAAATAAATACATTCAGACGTTTGACTACATCGGAAATTGTATGCGACGAAATTTACAACATAGCTTGGTTCTCAATTACAGTGAACTGTATGTACAAAAGCTTTGAAATAGGTTTTGTCTGTATTATCCGCCTATTTAGCACTACCCAATAGGTTATACGTATAATAGGCGGACAATAAACACAATACCTATTTAAAGAAAACAATATACTACTATGGTTAGAAAATTTTAAAACATTAATATGAACAAAAAATTATTCTCACAGTCTTCTTTTTAAGTACTACTTTTTTGACATTAGTACTTTTCCAATCATTGGCGAATTAAGGGAGAGGGTTCTTATCCTGGATGACCTAAGAACCTACTAACTCTTCTTCAAAAATAGGAAAAAAGTATCAGAAATTTATTAGTTTACACTTTTCGAAAAGTTGATCATCAGCTAGAAGAAGTGAATAAGGGAAAACGATTTAGGCCTATACATGAATCAACCACTGAATTTTTCAGAGACAACTCCGTCAGAGTAACAGGCTTTTGTGGTTGAAACAAAGCGCTTCTCTTATGCATTTTGCTGACAAACGGATGGCTTCGTTGAACTAAGTATTTCAACACTGAAAGGGTAATGGCCATATTCGCAAGTCGCATACAATATCCATGAATCTCTAGTATGTTTGTTGGTCTATTATGGCTCTGGAAGAATCCCATCGGAGATGGAACCCGCTAAATGTTATATTTTGTATAACACTCCTTGATAAGCAATTATATTAACTACAATGCTTATTTTGCTTATTGTGAAAGAAAAGCTACTTTTTTTGTTTACTTTATGATTCTATATTAAAATAGCGTATTTTACTCAAACTGTCACTCTACCGAATTCCTTTATTTTGTCGGCTAATAGATAAGTAACTTCAGTCGAAAACATAAAGAAGAAGCTAGGCTATGTATGTAAAAGGGGTAATCCCCACAGAAGTGAAATAGCGCTACGAAATTATGAATAGGCGGGGGTCCTGGTATCGCGTTTGACAATCTCAGTTAATACTGAAAAATCCGGGTTATAAAGCACTTTGTTCGATTTATAAAAAGCTTTCCGGTGAAGAAACAGATATTGTATAGGAATATCAACGAAGAACAACTGTGTGCTTTTCACTTGCGCCTGTGACGTCCTGCGATGTTGAAAGGACTTTTTCACGACAAATCGATCCTCACTGACAGACACAGGAGTTTCACACAAGACCTTTCTTACGTACTGTAATAACCGTGAATAAAGTAAGATTTCTACGAACTGATTGTTTGGGTTTCGTGTAATTTTTTTTATTTTTTATTTTTTATTTTTTGCTTATTTTGGTGCTTACAATTACATTTTTCATGCTTATTTGCTTCCTTATTTTACTGTTTTACTTCGCTTATAAAAATGACAAGATATGCTAGCTTTTGTTCGCTTCTCTGAGAAGTCCTCCATTCATTACAGGAATTCTCTTTATTTTCTTAGATAAATGACATTAAAAGAAGATAAGCATTCTTCTGCTACGCCTAAAAGGATTATAAGACAAATGGAATGGTTATTTAAGGAATTCAGAGTTCTGAGAGAAGATATTAATTTTGAAGCTAAGCAGATTGAAGAAGACATAAAAGACAGTAATGCAAATTAAATTATACGATTCTCTTTCTTATTCCAAGAATATGAATAAAGTATTCAATGAAATCAAGTATGAGTTTTTTAGAAAGAAAACTGAAATGAAGATTAACTTACTGGAAAATCTTATTTCCAGAACAATGATAATACAGAAATTGTACAATATTAAGTTAATGCTGACAGCGATGGTGGATTAATAACAAGCGGTGCTTCGATTTCAGGTTGATGCATTTTATGCAGAGTGATAGTAAACTATATACATTTTGAAAATACGGAGGCTTTCACGGCCGGTGTCATAAGATTTGAAAACTTCCGGGCTATTAGGCCCTGATCCAAGGTTGCTGGGACCTGACGTTTCGCCCGCTACTATGGCAGGCATCCTCAGAGGCTGCTCAAGCGTCGACTGGAGCGATGTCTTCTTATGAGCTCGAGCTGCAGACTGCAGACTGCTCATAAGAAAACATTGCTCCAGTCGACGCTTGATCAGCCTCTGAGGATGCCTGCCATAGTAGCGGGCGAAACGTCAGGTCCCAGCAACCTTGGACCACGGCCTAGCAGCCCGGAAGTTTTTAAATCTTATATACGTTTTAACAGCCTCTTTTCAGTATAAACAAACAAAGAAAATCAAATACAATTTTTGTGCTAAGCGAGTGGCCTGTTTTTTTAAATGAAAAATAATGTTGTCCCTAAAATTTAACCGTGCTTTAAGTTGTAAGTATTAACCATGCTGTTTTTTATATATGTATATGTGTACATTATTAAAGTTGGTAATTCCCGTGCAAATTAAATACAAGGTTTATTATGTGCACCACATACTTATATGAATATGACAACGTCGGGATAAGTGTCTTCCGTCATGCAGTATACATCAAATTTTGTGTGTATTGTATTGTACATTGCAGTGTATTTGTTTTAGTACGAGTGACCGACTGCTAATAATCTAGCCTTGGATTATATCACAAACACAAAATAGGTTTTATATTCATTTTAATGTGGTCTACTGTCCCCCATAATCTGCACAGTTATACTGCTTCCAGTCTACTAAAGGTAACTGGACCCAATCGTCATTATTTCTTCTTTTACTTCTTAATTTCCTTACTTCTTCCTTCTGTTTTATTTCGATTTACTGGCGATACAAAACTCAAATGAGGTCAAGGCAGGAGTTGAAAACACCTTATAGTGTAGATTTTTTTATCATGCTCACCGTACAATTTCAGTATATATTAAAGACATAACGGCTTTGAACGGCATCGCCCAAGATTCTTAACCAATTCACGACTACTAACGTATAAATTCGTCACATAATAACTGTTTAAAAGCCCATATATAATGTGCTTAATGTACAATAATGTTTCAGCCTATATTTGAGAATTTTTATCACTTGTTAATAAACAGCTGTTCTACAATTTTTTATTGTTTTGATACGTAGTTCCCCCTAATGCTTCCTCTTGATGTTTGGTTATATTATACATATAAATTCAGCTCAAGAGATTAATCCTTATAAATGTTGCGAGGTTTAATCGTACGGCAAATTAGTAGTTCAATCAACCGATTACAGCTTTTTTAAAATCAGAACGAATTATACATTCAGCTTAAATAACATGTTCCGAATATAAAAATCTAGAAACCACAACCTCCTGGAATCCTAAAGGCCTTCACGGCCAGTAAGGGTCACCTACATAATCCTAATTTAAGTAATTACTCTATTGAGTTCATACACTGATTCCCAAGGGTCTTCCAGTCATTTCTGTTTTCTTTAAGCTCCCCTGGACATACTTAAACACATCCTTCCATTAATATTTCTCCCTCCCAATACTTTCTTTCCTATTCTGGCACCACATTGTCACTACATGTGTCCACCTCTCCTTGGTATATCCTCATAAGTTAAGTAGGGTTCGGATGTTTATGACATGTCATATTTTAATCCTGATCACCATTCTCACCGAAAACACGAATTAAACGCTTTTTATCGTAATCGGGCCGTTTTTATTTTGCATATAAAGTAATATTTTGATCATTTATGTGGTCTTGGTCATATTTTAGACGTATTTGTAATTTAACGTCATATTTCAGTTATAAATTCGGTAAAGGAACATAATTATACAGTACTACATGGTCAAGTTAAATTTTTAATTTTATTTAAATAATTTAATGTTTATGGCAAATTACTAGGTAACTTAAAGTTTAAAATTAATGCAATTGTAATATTTGATAGGGACACGCAAGGCCTACAAAATATTACGAGTACTTGGTGCTGAAGAAGCGAGCAAACAAGAGAAAATTCTTTTAAAATAGTTCATTACAAGTAAAACTGCAAATCACCAAAATTATTAAAAAGTTATTATCCGATTGAATTCATGTGATGTGTGTCTTTAAACGTTTTAAATTGGAACATTAATATTTTTAAATACGTTATTTTATTGCGTCATATTTGGGATTTGTGGGTCATATTTAGCCATTTTTAAGGACATATTTTAAGCCATATTTTCCATTTTTAGGGCATAAACGTGTGAACTCTTCTCATAAGTCATAATACTTTTGTCCTGCTCAAATCCATTTGAGTATCGAAACGGCTACCGTGACATCCTTTAGGGTCATTACCAGGGCCCGGATTCTAATGACATGTCATCTTTTTATTGATGTTGCATAGATATTGCCAACTTGTGGATAAATCCTAATCATGGTCTCTAGATTACAGAAATGCATTTTTATTAGGTCATTTTATGTCATTTTATGCCATTTTTTTATTTTTATGGCATTTATTTCAATTTTAGGTCATTATTTTGTCATTTTCGTGTCATTTGCTTCCTTATTTAGTCATTTTCATGTGTTTACATTGAGTGTATTAACTTTTTTCGTCGCTAGCGGTGCTGTCTTTGAAGTATTGTTAGTTTAATGCAAGAAGGAAATATTCGGCGTTAAAGTGTTGACATGTCTCAGTCGGAAGTGAGAATCAAAGAAACGCCAAAATTTTGTATTATATTACTATTGTTATAAGATTGACTTGGCACCAAAGTCTGCTTGGATTTGAGAGTGCAAACTACTGTTTACCCTCAATAAACAACAATATAATCCGGCAGACCACAAAAGGATGTGCGGAATTTTGACTCACCAGTGCCTCAGTGGCAGTATAAATTTCCGTGAGAAAAGAACATTCACAACATTACAGTTATTTACAGTTTTTACAAACTAGTCTCTAACTTTGTGTGTACAATAATAATTTTTTATAAATAAAATATCAGTTTTTAGGTAATTTTTTTTATAATTATTAAGTCATTTTCTTTAAAATTTAGGGTCATTTTATAGGTCATTTTTCAAACAATTTTAGGTCATCAGAATCCGGGCCCTGGTCATTACGTTCCAGAAATCCTGCATATGCATTAATTACATAGATTATAAATAAATTATTTCTTCTTTTAAAAAAACAAGGTTTCAAGTAAGTACAGCTTTTCCGTATTTTGATAACTTCTCTTAATAAATCATGCATCCAGTTACGAAATTCTGTTACAATACAAGCGTAACCTCGTAGTAGTCTTTAAAAAAATTACAGAGAGAAGAAAATCTGCCGCCTTTTCCTCAGCGACACTTTTTATACTGTTATTAAGATATATGCGAGTTTCGACAGACTTCACCCATGCATAAATAAGAAAGGAACAGAAAATATACGCTCTCAGTGGCAGATGGTTTGAAAGTTTATGGATTCTTTTTTATGTTTTATTCTTTTGTCTAAAGGGTTGAAGTAGTAGTGGCGCCGTTTTCAGAAACTCAACGATATATCGAATTCTTCCTCCCTCGTAAACGCTATTTCCTTTTTTCCAACCTACTACACTCACTTCCCGAACGGAATATTAAGTTATTTTAATGCGCGAAGGAAAGAAAAATTTAAATGATACGACCTCAGCTGGTTATTTGGTTTCCTTGTATATTGCTGGGTAACTTACTTTTCAATTACCTGAGATAAAATAAGAAAGAATGCAAAGATTTCGCTATAAGATAACGTGGATTCATAAAACTGCACTGAAAAGTACGGAATGTTACAGACATGTAGGCCTACTATCTTATAAACGTAGACTGGATTAATTTCATAAGAACCCAACCTATAACAGATAAAAATACATTGTCTTTTCGGCAAAATGTAGTAAAGAAATACTCGTATTTTTCCTCTTCTTTAAAAGTGTCGGGGGAGTACATACAGTTTTAGGTACTGAGAAATAGGTGAAATGCATTATTTTCTTTTTCAGTAATGAATTTCTCTACAACCTCGTAATTTGACATGCTCTTTATTGATTACTTCTAAAACTGCATATTGGTTTAAGAATTAATTAAACTATTACAGTTACGGGTATTGTCCTTCAAAATGACAGCCACGTTTCGTGCACTTAATTGCAGTTTCCATTATAATTTCCACAAATGTCAAAATTTCTGAGTGATTCTTTTTTCTACCTTTTTATCATCATATGAACAACATTAAGGTTTATTTTAAATAATACTTAAATCTCGTAAAAGAAAATGTAAAACAACAAAATAGTCTTCGTGGAATTTTTTGGTGTTTAAATACTTTAAATACATATACTCTGGACATTCCAATGACTGTAGAAGATGTTATTCACATGATATTTATGGTTAGATAAAAATAAGAATCATTCAGAAAAATTGGATTTTTTTGTGAAAAATACCAAGGACACGGCATATCATTGCAAGAAACGTGGCAGCCATTTTGTAACGATAGTAAGCAGTAAATGTAATGGTTTGATTGATTCTGAAAACAGCATACGGTATTTATTTAATTCCTCTGTAGTTCTCCAGAGATTTATAGCCTAGATCTTAGCTCGCTATACATCTTATATTTTATGCTGTTACAACAGATTCATTATTTTACACAAAGTATAAAAAGTACATATACATAGCTTTTCTCTGCCAATTCTAATTTAAACCTATCTTATGTACATTTTCTTCTACTAGAGTAGGATTTATTAAGACCATTTCTTGAATAAATTAACGGGCTTTGAAATAATTACTTTCTTACTTTGTTAACAATATTCTGTCAGCCGTAAGATCACGGCATACTAAATGAATGAACAGTCCATGAATCGATCCGAGTTTCCAATGATACAAATAGTCCGTACCACAACATGGAGGGCATCGTCCTAGTTGCTTACATCAAAACGCAATAAAAGCAAACGACCTTGATTACACCGAATCGAAATTATGTTTTCAATCAATACACATTTACATTATTTCAATTTCCAAACAAAGTTGTATAAAATAAAGTGTTTTAATTCTATGCACTGGCAGCATGTGACGTATTAATCACCGCACGTTGATGCCTAAAGTGTCGAGTAGCGATCAGGAGTTTTATCAGATAAAATGGTATCCTTGTGACCCTAGGAAGCATATTATAAGATAAACGATCGTGATTGGTCTATATCCGAGGAATTGTTGAACGTAACTGGTTTTATATGAAACACGCGGCGTATGAATTGAACGATACATTTTAATTGATTCGTAATTTTAATAATACAACTGGTAGTAATAAATCTTTCTTATATGCATAAAACGTAACCAATGATATTTGTTATTAATCCACCCATATGAATTCATCAATGCGTAGCCGTGTATTGAAAAATCTACACAGAGACAATGTATACTGCTTTACACCCAGGATGTGAATAGAAACATTTAGTACTACTTTAATGAGTAACGATTTACATGGATAAATCCGCAGCCCCCTATTGCTGTATGCATTTTGGATGCCTCAGTGGTATTGAACAGCATGTGGTAATGTTGAAAGGATTATCAATATCGAACTGGTATTCTATTATTCCTTTTAAAATGTATTCAAACTCGTTGTGTTTTCCGAATCTGCGTACTGAACATTATTGGAGAATAATATTGGATTAAATAAAAATTCTTATTAGAAACGCGATGGGCAATATGAAGCTATGATTTAATGGATTATATTTAAATAAAAAAATAGCCTATTCTTTTCAGCTTAAAACGAATTTATCAAAATTATGTTTTATTATTTTTTAAATAATTTATTAATTAGCGAACAAATTTTCGGTTTTGTTTATGTCTTAATGCAATCTCTGGCCACATCTGCAACTAGGCCCTAGACTTTTTTGGTATTACACTTTTGTTAAAAAAGAAAATACGAAATTTTACATCTTCTTGCATCAAAGCCATGTCCATTATGTTCGTAGTTATTTTAAATTCTTTGATATAATTTTAAAGAGGTACATTATTAATAAATTGGTTTTATATTATTCAATAAGCCGAATAACTTGTATGTAAATTATATAATAACTGTAAGAAAAACACTGGATAAAGAAAACACAGTATACAATATGTATAACGATTCGATAAATAAATATCACTCTTAGGCAAGATTATTTATTTTTATTGTCACAAGTAAAATACTGTTTTATTCGTTGAGGATACATCCTCCGGTTATTCGCTCAAGGGATCTCATTATAACTTCCATTGATGGTTAGAATATTTCTATGGGTTAACAATGTTTCCCTTTATGGCTGTTATCTGTAAGGGTCCATTGTTACTGCAGTGATTGCCTCCATCATGTATTAGACAAGGAGTTGAAAGCCACCCTTTACTCTGATCAACTCATCATGCAAGGGGAAAGCTGCTTCAGGGCGTTACTTCCGTGAGGATGCTCTCCCATTTGCCACTTCACTTGTTCGATGATTCCTCGCTAATTCTACCCTAGTAAATATCCCTTCCTCGTGTGAGTATTTTCCCTACTCTAGGCGCTTGATGCGAGGTATCTTTAGACTGCAGCACTATTTTAATTGTATGTGTTGGTAAGTGTTGTTTTACCTGAAACTATGGATAGGCTATTAAATTGAATGCAATTGTTAATCTTGCAAATCTTAAATATAATTTTTAAGTTTATTCATCTCTCTAATAGACCTAGCACTTAGACCTGTCACTTAACGATTAATGATAGAATAATGATTAGATTAGTACATGTCAAGTCAATTGTTGCTTGTTCAATGGTTTTGCCCGTGATGCGCTGACTCAACGATAATTCAAATCACTTATCTCAGTAGATGGGTGACTTACTTACTTCCTCAATGGCAATAGACAATTTTAAACAAGCTAAAAGAATATGATCTAATTTATAGAACACGGATGTTCATTGCCGCGCTTACCTGAGCCCGCCATTCAACCCTATTCTGTGCTAACTCCATGCAATCATTCTCTTAAATCTATCCTAATATTGTCCTCCTACCTAGGTCTAGGTCTTCCAAGTGGTCCTTTCCCTTCGGGTCTCCCAGTCTATATTTTTGAGATATGTCTTTCCTCCCCCATGCGCGCAACATGTCGAGCCCATTCATCCTCCGTGATATAATTACTCTTACTATATCCGGTGACGAGTATAGGTTATGGAGCTCGTCGTTATGCAGTTTTCTCCAGTCCCAATTTTAATCTCTCTTAGGCCCCAATTTTCATCTCTCTTAGGCCCAAATATTTTCCTAAGCACTCTGTTTTCGAACACTAAGAAAGTGTTCTTTCCGAAGAGTAAGGGACCACGTCTCACATCCATATAATACAACCGGCAGGGTAATTGTCTTATAAATTTTTATTTTTAGATTTGCGGACAGAAGATGATAAGACGAGAGTTTTTGAACTGCATAAAAACAAGAATTTCCTGATTTCAGTCGATATTGAACTTCTTCCTTATTATTATTTGTTTCTGTAATTATTTCACCTAAATATTTTAATCTTTCAACTTGCTCGAACGATTTACCGACTTTGCTAATATTTTGTAGCACATTATTTTGGCGTTTCATGACCACGTGCTTCGTTTTTTTTTCTGTAGCAGGTGAAATTGTTTAAGGCAGTAATGATCGCCCCAATTCGTCTCAAACGAGCTTGTACTGTGGAATAAAATATAATGAACCTTCCCACCCTTTAAATACGAAGGAAGGGGATCATTAGGAGTATATTTCGCAGAATTTAACAAAATACCCCAAATTTACACCCGAACAGTTTTGTAAAGCATCACATGCAGGAAACCAGTATGAATAGCAGAAAAATTGAACTTCATAATAATCGGAATGCAACGAAAGTTTTAAGTCCAAAAGAGTCTTACTTTCCTGTCTAAAATACTTTATTCTTAATTTATTAACTTCATGTCAGGTGGCTTTACTCACATGTAATATAATAGGCCTGCTATGATTAGATCATCGTATTAATATCCTCTATTAATACAATGTTAAAACATGTAAATATTGATATAACTTACACAATTATGGTAAGTATTTTAGTAAGTATATACATGAATACCATACATTTTAAACTCAATTTACATAAAACACTATTTACGAAATTATGTCCAGGCGAGTCAACATAGTTCCTAGCCGATGTCAATCTGAAGAATTGGCTATGCACTTCGGCCTAAGCTATTGCTATCATCAGTCCTTATTATCTTTTTTCACATATCAACAGGTGAAATGATAAATGGGTTGTATGATTAATATTATGTTAATATGGTGTATTATAATAAGTGACAATTAGAGGGTAGTCTAGATATAGCATATTTCGATTAATTTATTTCGATGTAGTCAAATTCGCAGATATCCATTTCTGAGTTAAATAATAGTCTATATAAGAATCATTTATAATCGAATTATTATTGTTATTATTTTTTAAAATATTTTATTAAACATTTATTAAACAGTTTTGTTAACATTACTTACTTACATTATTATTATTACTATCACACATTTAATACAAGTAAAAACAAATAAAACCAAACATACCCCTATATGAGCAAAGCTCGTGTTTAGGGATATAGTAGATTAATATAAATATAATTACATATCAATACACAGTATACTACAAACGAAACATTCTAAATTTATGAGTACAATATATATAAAAATAATTTTTCAGCATTAACCAGTGTTTTAAAATATAATTTACAACAACATAAAATGGAATAAATTGGATTGAAAACATTGAAAGACCAAACCAAATTAAAATTGTGCTATTAATATTATATAATAATTTTTTTTATATTTTCCTCTTAAAATGTTTAAGATTGTAATTTACATATTCAGGGAACTCAGAAATAAAATTGTTATACAATTTAAACCATAGATTTTACCTTGTAATTGCCCTTGGTCGTCTTACATTTTGATTCAACGAAACGAAAGATGGCGTTTCTTCTTGTATTTTGAGATTGACTATAGGAAATAAATTTAGATCTGTTTTTATGGTAATATATTAATAATTTTAACTTAAACAGCTGTTCGATCTTCATAACATTGAATTCGACATATAATAGTTTTGATGAGTAATCAAATAGGTTTATTTAAACAAATTTTTATTATTCTCTTTTGAAGTAAAATTAATTTTTTTTACAAATGGTCTTAGAAATGCTACCCCAGTCAATAATTCCGTATTGGATTAACGATTTTATTTCTAAATAAAAAACTGGGACATGATTGATTAAGTAAGATATATTGTGTTTCTTCACTCACTGAAACCTTATAATACGCGTAAGTGACTAAATCGGGGACGGGGACGGGGACGGTGACAGTAAATCAACAGTTTCTTTTTTAAGTAATCTTCCTATTAATAGTAACCATGAACTGGAGTTTATATGCGACAGAGACAATAAAGTTAAAACTGCAGTGGAATATGAAGTAGGGAAGAGAGCAAAATTATTATGCACTCGCACGCGATGGCGTTTTATCTCAAGCACGAGCACATTTGACGCTTAACCCACAAAAATGCAGCTGTTGTTACAGTCATACGGCGTACTTCACTATGGTGGGAGATAATGAAGTGATGCAATAAAATATGACTATGTTTTGTCGAAATTGCTACGAGTAGTCTGCCTGCCTGGCATAGGCGTAACCAGGCCGACCATATGGGGGGGTTATAACGTCTGGAGAGGGGGTTCCGGGGTCCTCCCCCGAAAAATTTTAAAAATCGAGATGCGCAATAACGAGTTTTAAGCTTCCCACGCTTTATATTCATGTTAAGTAATTTATAAGCAGATTTTAAAAAAAAGGTGATATATCACAATAATGAAATAAATAGTACAGTTTTCCCTTTTTTAATCAATGGGGGGGTTCAAACCCCCAAAACCCCCCTCGTTACGCCTATGCTGTCTGGCGCAGTTAGTGTCCGCTGGCTTCTGTACCCAAGGTTGCAGGTTCGATTCCGGCCCAGGGCGATAACATTTATGTGTGAAAAAATGTATGTAGATTTGCTGGCATGTAAAAGAGCTCCTGCGGGGAAAAAACTCCGGCACACCGGCGACGGTCACAGGTATAAGATGCAATACACCCCCGTCGTTAAATAACCATACAACCAACCAACCAACCATTGCTACGGGTATCTGTGTAGGAATTGCCAATATATCTCTTAAAAGACTGATTCCATCTTCCTTTTTCTGAATTTTCTCAATTTCGTCTTCTCTTTATTTATTTCTTTTTGCTATCGTTCTATCTCTCTCTTTCTTTCTTTCCTTCTTTCTATTTTTATATCCTTCTTTCTATCTCTCTCTACCTCTCTGTCTTGTCTGCGTTTAATCTTCGTCGCTCGGGAATTCATCTAGGCGACTTTCAAGTCACAAATTTCATTTATAATGACTGTTTATCGAATAATATGTAATAAATAATTAATAAAGTGTATTAAAATTAAATTATTGGAATAGCATTTTAGAGTAACACGGTAGGAACATGGCTGTTTTCTGTGAGCAAAATACGATCAAGTAATGTTTCCTGAAATTTAATATTTAATATTTAAGACTAAACACTGTGCAAACTTCTGTTAATATCTGCAGAAGTATCTATCTATATTATTAAAAGGAAATGTCTGTCTATCTTACCTTGGACATAAAAGCATCGCGATCGCTTGAATCTTGTAAGCCCAGGCTGATCGGTTCATTTGTTTATAATGTCAAGGAACGCAGATATCAGAAATTTTCAACGTAGACGGAAGAAGGGTAATGAATAGCGTATACTGTAGGCCTAAATGGACAGACATTGATCGGTTTAGACGGAACTCACTCTGCAGGGGTTTTCTGGGTCAGGGAACTCGATCGCTTGATGTTGTAAGTCCATCCTGGACGATTCATTTGTTTAGAATGTCATGGCCCGCAGGCATATGAAATTTTCAACCTACATGGAAGTGGGATAATCAACATAGGCCTAAATATGGCCAAACTTTGTTCGATTTGTTGATACAGGGGTTTTCTGGGCCAAGAAACTCGAATCTGAGGTCGCTTTTACCAGGTGACGCTACCTAATCGTGGAATGCACTCCATGTGATTTAGGTGTTGATAAATATAATGATTTAACTATTATGCTCTTAATTTTTAATTTTTGAAATAATTATCGCGGGCGAAGCCACGGGCACATGTAGTATAAAATTTTGGAAAGTTTATATATAACTATTCCATTCATAAGTCGCGTATTTGATATTGACCAATAACGTTTAGCAATCCCTCGTATATCGACAATTCAGGTTTATTTATCTGATAATATGATTGTAAGGATTGAAAATATGCAATTTTATCTGATAAGACGTCAGCTGCCAGCGAACAAGATAAAAACATATCTTATTATACATCACTTATTTGGATGAAAAAATTTAAAATTGCAATGATTAAAAGCACAATATTTCATTCGGTTCAAGCCTATTCATTTGTTTTATTATGTTCTGATTTTAGTTTATCTTATTTTTCATTCCCACTGTTGCCAGCATTGGTTAGTATCTGGTAACACGCTCCATCGTTCATTCTTTTAGTATGCCGTAATCTGACAGCTGACACGGTATTTTAAACAATATAAGTAAAAAGGACATTATTATTTGTATAGGCTAATGTGCAAACATCTTATCAATGGAATTGCCTTAATAAACCCAACACGAGATTACGAGTATCATCAGATAAATTCATATTTTCTTGAGGCAATACCTATGGTAAATGATACCGAATTAATTAGTGATTAATAAAAAATATTTCTTAAGTTACCCCGATAATTACATATTTCATTATTTACTGTAAGTATTGGGCATTTACAATAGTGTCCTTGTTCATAATTTTAATAATATAATGTGGCTATTATTAGTTTTATTAATATTCTTGAAGGCCGTACTAATTATACCCTCTTGGGAATCAATTTCCGTTAGAGGATTTCCGTCAGAGGCCATACTCTATTACAGACTCTCCTGACCTCATACGATATTACATGTATTTACATGAACAATAGCCTATCTGGTCCTTAATTAGAGTTCCTAGTTTCCGTAACACTTCCAGTCTGAGAGCCTCTGATACAATGCTAACTTGCACATGTCAAAAATCCCTCAAGTATGCAATATAATGTTTTTATATAGATAAAAAAAGTAAAGTGATACCTGTATGGGACATGGAGACCCATAGGGTTACCGGGAGGTTGAGGCTCCCGGATTGAGACATCGGCACAGGAAGGTTTGTCAGCCCAACGCACCGGCCGCTGTTTACCCCTAGCAATACTCCTGGTACTCTTTTCTGTTAGAGGCAGAGTTGAGCCCAGGACCATAGTACCACCAGAAGGATTAGTTCAATGAAAAATTCCCTCTGACTTCATCGGGAATCGAACCCGCGACCTTCCGCATTACACGGCGTATCCCGTTTTTCTGTAGGCTATCCCCTTTTACTATCTCGCATATATGTAGTATAGGAACTATTAAGACTTCTTTTAATTATCGAGAAGGCATGTTTTCACGATGTCTAGAAACCGATTTTTTTTTTTTTTTTTTTTTTTTTTAAATAACGTACTTTATGTGTAACTTTGTAGTGGGTAAAAGGTTCATTGTGTTAACTTTGTTTTTTATTATGGACTTCGTTGAATTCTTTTAGACGGTCTAGAGTTTTATTTCTATAACTAAAGCATCAAGAGGTGTTTTTATTAAATATGTTTTTAAAACTTTGATTTTCCCACATTTCAAAATTTTTATCCATAATTAATAAAATGGTTATATTCGTTTATATGTAAAAGCTATTTATGCGGTAGTCTACTCGTTCCAATTTCGATTTTCATAGGATATCTTCATTACAGTAGAAGATGCATTAAAAACTAGCACGGTAAAGTTGTAGAGAAAATTAAAAGAAGCATTTTTTGTCCTATACATACATTAGAAAATTAATGATATCGAGATTGAAATGAATTGAATTACTTCAATGCACAGTATCAAAACTTGCTCTCATTAAGGTATGAATGATGCTAGATTTGAAGATTCCGCAGAATTACAACAGCGCACTGCCAGATAGTTTTATCGCATGACAATAATCACTGTTGTGCGTATAAAAACAGAGTTTGAGACACTGTAGCTCCGATTTTTTCATACTATCAGGTGCCCGCGGCTTCGCCTGCGATTATTTACTCAACTGCCAGTTACTTTAATTAAATCATTTATAAATATAAAAAAAAATCAAACATTGTATTTATTAAACCTGACATAGTTTGTACATAAATTGCATAAATTACATGATTTTAGTGCTAATAATATTTTTATGTAATAAATATAAATAATTAAAAGAATAAAACCAACTTGTTCTTCAATATGGGAAAACAGATTTGAAATGAAACGATTGAAACGTACCACAGATTCATGAACCTTACCCAACTTATGCATAAACAATTAAAACAATTGACAATTAAAAAGCTAAAACCCCGGCTTCGAGGTGAATTTCACGATTAAAGTCACCGCCCGTGGAAATGTGACCTCAGCTTCGAATTCCCTAGCCCAAAATAATCCCTACATAGTGAGTTTCGTCCAAATCATTCAATGTTTTCCCATCTGGGCATGCATTCATGATCCTCTTCTGACCACCTACGTAAAAAAATCAAACCAATTGAATACGATGTTATTACAGGTGGCGCTGGATTCACACATAAACAGAAGCTCAAAACTGTATTAGATCTGGTTTTGTGTGGTTCACGAAATAATATTTGTATTAAATTTTCACTAAAACCTTAACTTGACTGAAAAAAAAAAACACAAAGGGAAATTTTTATTTCTTATTCTTTCTTCTGCTGATGTAAATGAAAAATAGGACAGTATGTATAATACTTATTCAGTACAATAGTTTTTTAGGGACTTTTTTAGAAAAGTACTTACTATTTAATTTGTTTGTTTGTTTTTACCAAATGAATAAGCTGTTAAGTTCTGCGTACTTACGTAGTTTCCACACTGGATAATTATTTATAAATCGTGTACTTACGCCTCTATTTTAAGGTTTCTTCGATACTTCTTATGTTTAAACTGTATTTAAAAGTTTTCTGGAAATCTCAATAGCTAACAAAAACCTTTTTTAAAGCTCATTTCCTAGTGACTTCTTCACCCGTAACACAATTTGATAAAAATACAATACTCACTGATCTTCTTTACATTTAAGATTAAGATGCTGCTGTTGTAAGAAAACTTTTCTTTGAATGCGTCTGATTGAGTTATTTTTACTCTCGAACCGTGTACAATGAAGGAAAAACCTCTTGTATTTTCCTTGAAAACCATGTACATAAACTGTCGGAAAGTAAAGTTTTCTTTATACCTGACGTAGAATTTGACGTTTGAGCGCTTGTTAAGGGAAACTCAAGTAAATTGGTATGCCTACGAACGCCTCCTTAAAAGTGATAGATTTTTTGTTGTCACTAACAAGGACTGATATATCCATTTCTGAGCTCTGCTCCTTTGCCGGTAACTAGTGACATACTTGGGTAAATATAACAACCGTTAAAATATTAGTGTTTGATTGATTGATTTATTATTGTCATGAGCAACAATATGTTGCTATGGACAGTGTCAGATTACATTGTATTAAAACGTGATACAAGCTCTGCTCCTTTGCCGGTAACTAGTGACATACTTGGGTAAATATAACAACCGTTAAAATATTAGTGTTTGATTGATTGATTTATTATTGTCATGAGCAACAATATGTTGCTATGGACAGTGTCAGATTACATTGTATTAAAACGTGATACAAGCACATGGATTATAAAAAGATAAAAGTTCAAGATACATAAATACAAAGCTTAAAATATGCTTATGTCTACAACTCTATCAAAATATTCCCTTATATCATAAAAAGGGTTGTCAATTAGCCACTTATGCACACTTTTCTTAAAAACACTAAAGTTAGTTTCCTGGACATTTAAAGGAAGTTTATTGAACATAGAGACAGCCATGCACTCAAACCATTTCATGGATTTGGTCAGCCTGACCCGGGGTTCGATAATGTGATGACTAATTCTTGTTGGGTAACTATGAAGTTCTGATCTAGTTTGGTAACTGATTACGTTCTTCTTAATGTGCAGTAGACATTGATATATATAAATGTTTATAACTGTCAATATTTTCTGATCCATGAAGAGGGGTCTACAATGAGCATTATAACAGGATCCTGATAATATCCTAATAGCCTTCTTTTGCAGTCCTAGAATATTGGCTATGCCTACTCCATTGCCCCATAAGCATATACCATAAACCAGTATGCTATTGAAAAAGGCGTATAATACGTTTTAGTCGTCTTAATAAATAGATCACCCGAGACAATCTAACACAGATATTATCAATATGAGGAGCCCATGTCAGTCTACTATCCAATGTAATGCCTAAGAGTCTGACCTCTTTTTGATCATCGATACCTTGAACACCAGACAGAGAGAAGCACATATGTTGTGTTTTATTCATATTTAAACAGAAACCATTTTTCTGGAACCAGATTTTGCTCTCTTCCATTGAAGTAGAAATAATTTGGTTTAATATATCGCTTTCACTATTTGTGTGATGCAGAGTGGTATCATCAGCAAATAGCACAGAATCGCAGCTAATGTTGGTAGGAAGATCATTCACCATGACCAGAAACAAAAGAGGGCCTAAGACAGACCCTTGTGGAACACCACAGTTAACGGGTAAAACTTCAGAGTAATTGTCATTTAAGCACACAGTTTGACTACGGTTTGACAAGTAGGAAGAGAAAAGTTCTAATTCGGTGCCAGTAACTCCATAATAATGCAATTTTGAAATTAAAATAGAATGAGTGACGCAATCAAATGCCTTGGACAAATCACACAAAACAACTGAAGTACTACTATGATTTTCAAAACCATGAATGGCTGATGATACCAATCTAGCAACAGCGTCTACTGTTGACAACCCACTCCTAAATCCAAACTGAGCTGTACTAAATAATGCATTGGATTCAAAATAGTCTGATAACTGACGATGCATGACTGTTTCTATTATTTTAGAAAAAATAGGGACAATTGATATTGGTCGGTAATTTTCTACTTTAGATTGGTCACCTTTTTTAAAAATTGGAACTGTTTTAGATTTCTTCAGAGACTGAGGAAACTTTCCGACAAGAAGACACTGGTTAATACATTGCATTAAAGGTTTAGTAATATATGGTATAACCTGTTTGAGGAATTCACTGCTTAGGTCGTAAATATCTTTAGACTTAGAGTTACTGAAACCATTAACAATATTGAGCACATCTTCTTCAGAAACTAACTTCCATTTAAAACATGTCTGTGGCATCTGGATATTTCTTAAGAGATTCAAACTTGAAGAATTGCAACAACCAGTATTTTCCCTAATCATTTTAACTGAGTTTATAAAATAGTCGTTAAATTCGTTTGCAGTTAATACTGAATCAGGTATAATCTTGTTTGGGCTTCTAGCATTATTAATGATCTTCCAGGCAGCTTTGCATTTGTTCGTTGAGTTATTAATAAATTCAGCATTATTTGATAGCTTTGTCTCTTGTAAACGTAATTTGTATACATTTTTTGCATGGATGTACAGAGCCATAACTTCCTCAGTCATACAACCATATCGCAAGGACCATTCTAGAAGATTGTGCAAAGAGTTAACAGTATTTCTCAATGTCCTAAGTTCATTATTAAACCAATTGAACCGTGCATAAGAAATAGCACAATTTCTCTTAATTCTCTTAACTGGGAAACAAATATTAAAATATTCATAAAAAGTTGACATAAATGTATCGAAAATACAAAAATTCGAATTCAAAATTAAATCCCATTTAAGAGTAGATAAATAATTTATAAAATCATTAAAATTATGAACATTAAAATTACGAGAATTAACCATTTCACAGTGTTTGCCACTAGAAGTATTTCCATTGAAAGCAACAGTTGTTGACAACGCATCATGATCAGACAATGGAAATTTTATTACCTCACTAAATATATCATCACGCGATATATTAGTAATAACATAGTCCAAACATAGTGTTTTATTTTAAACACACCCGTAGTTCAAGGAAATTGCTAATCGTTTGATGTGAAATCCAGATCAAATTATACATACTCTTCATACGTTTTATTTATATTTGCGCTTTTTCATCGCCATGTGTACAAATGTTAGTCCGGTATTAAAAATGTAGGCCTACTTATTTGAATGCATACTTATCCACATACCTTGCATGCATTTTGATATGCCCAATTGGTAAATGACTAGATGCATTTTATTAGGTAATATATATACAGCTGTAGCAATTAACTAGATATAGGCTCTGAGGTCCCAAACAAATACCTGGTGCTTTCGTCCTTTCTACACGAAAATAATCCAGCCGTCTTTTTTTCTCGAAACGAATGCCTCTCCACTGCATACCCAGTTTAACAAGAACAAATACCACAAATTATAGGGATAATGAAAAATCAAATGTTTCAAATTTGCCTGGGAATGTTCCGGTTTAAGTCAAGGAAGAAGGGAAGAAAAATGCCTATTCCGAAAAATCTTATGAATCGCAGACGAACGAACGCTAGCAGTACATTTAGGGATGCGAAACATTGAAACTCAATTATCAGTACTTAAACAAAATATAATTAAAAGTTAATTTGTTTAAAGAAAGTTTTGTCTTGCGGAGGAATCAAATCTTCGTTTTCAGCTTGGAATGTTAAATTCGAAAGCACACTGATCTCCAGGGACGTGTCCAGTATCTTTTCAAATATCCGTGTAGAATTGTAGACATACAGAGACTCATTACAAATGCTAACATGTTGTCTACAATGCGATAGGTACGCACGTACTTCTTGTTCTTGTTTTATAATATTAGTAAAATATATTATAAATAACTAAAACCACTATGAAATAACAAATAATAAGTAGCTCAAAACTAGAGCTTACAATCAATGAAGATTATTTACTGTTGGTTATAACTAGGGGGCGGATTTCTATGACCTAAAAAATAGGATACATGCATGCATTTATGACGTAAAAAACATTAAAATATTACCAATAAAATTTAAAATATGACTCTACCACTTACACTTTGTGTATAATTTTTTAAGTTTCATTACAATACGTTTTATTAAAATATAGTGTTAATTATTTAAAATATCTGTAAATTCTCAAAAAGTATCATTATAATGCAAAATTAAAAAAATATGATATGAAACTTCAAAATTTCTTTAATATGCACACAAATATGCCAAAATATGACCTAAATATGCATATTCATACTAAATATGCTAGAATAGTTCAAAATTTCCTAAATATCCAGTTATATGCACAATAAAAGCCGTTCCATTTTCACGAGGATGCTTGGAATCTGGTTTAAATTAGTCGGAAACCTGAAATAATGCAAAGGGGAAAAATATGACATGTCATAGAAATCCGCCCCCTAGTTATAAGTAACATAAGCTATTGGTCTAGAAATATATAACTTATGTAAAGACAATAAGTTAGTAATAAATATTATTAAAATTTCTTATTATTATCTATATATTTCTTATCTATATATTATTAAAATTTCTTAAAACTGTTAAAAGCGAGTATAAAGTCCATAAAATAAAAGTTTTATGCTGACATGCAGCTGCTGTCTTCTTCCTGCAAATATTGTCATCAGAACCAGTGCATTGTGAGAGGAAAAATATCCAAGCAAAGAAATTTATCCCGCTAATCAACATTACCAGTCCTCAGATGTTTTTCCTTACGCCCTGTAGTCTGCGGGTCTTTTATCATTCTCGCTTTATTAGTATTTTATAATGGTAACACAAGCGGAATTTTCAATTCTTTTTAATAAAGATTATCTTACATACTTAACTCATAAAACTATTAGGGTGTAAAGATATAATTGTTAGATAAAAAAGTTTTATAGTATATTTTATGACTATGGAAGCTATTCTACTGAGAAGGAAAGTATTCTTATCTGGCTATTCCCTTTAATAATAATAAACATCACATGCCAACATGGAATGCGTGCAACCAATGTACAAGTTCGTACGTCATTGATCCATAAATAGCATAATATCTAAAAATATTTAAAACAAATAGTAAACTAGTTTTTTATTGTGTTGATGAATTTCATCTTGTTTATCTCCTACGAGGGATTTATATGTCGTGTATAAAATAATTCCACCTATTCCCTTGTATAAAATGTTTTTGTTAAAATATCAGTTCATAGCTTTGTCAAATCTAAAATTTGTATTTGTCAATATTATAAAACACAATTAAAAATTATAGCTGTCAATTTTATAAAGATTTTTTTAGTATATTGTGGACAGTATATTTCAGCCATTCAGCCATCATCAGGTCCTTTTTCTTTCTCCAAGTGATCTTATTCTGTTGGTTAATCCATTACCACTCTTCTTTATAAAATTGACAGCTATAATTTTTAATTATGTTTTATAATATTGAAAAAATACAAATTTTGCAGATTTGACAAAGCTATGAGCTGATATTTTAACAAAAACATTTTATACGAGGGAATAGGTGGAATTATTTTATACACGACATAGTTTTTTATTGTTATTGAATATAAAAATCGTACGACACGAAATTGTATAAAACTAGAATTATAAGATCAGTAAAGTTACGATTTATGTCAAAATATGAGGATGTTATACACGTGTTCTGGTTCTCATTCCTGGAGACCAACTATTCCATTGATATTTTTCATATTGATTTCAAAATTATAATCCACTGATGATTTCACTTGAATGCTTATATCAGTATGTAAATTCATTGCTAAAAGAATTAAAGAAGCACTAACTAGTTTTGCTTTTCATTATGGAAGTTGATTTGAGTTTTTTTATAAAATATGTTCTTGGCATAAAATAAATGAAGTAACATGCCACTTGGCAGTCTTTGAGCTACCAACAGTTCGATTATCATTGAAGCTAAAGCTTCTTTCATGTTAGGCGGAAAGTGGGTAATTCGGGATTGCCTTGGGTGCTCCCGTTCCCAAAATTTCTTTCCTTGAACCTATTTACTTAAGGAATTTGTATGATGTGAGGACCAAAAAATTACACAATTATCCAGAATTTACAATTTTGAAATCTTATAATTTATTTAGGTGATGAAACAATATATATGATAAATCTGCAACAACACAGTAAACTTTGTACCAACTGAACTTTCTGGATAATTGCGTAATTTTTTGGTAGGTCTATAGGTAGTCCTCACATACAAATTCCCTATATCAACAACAAACGGAAAATGAAATTTATCAATGACTATTTACTTATTTAATTCATTCACAATCATTCCATTAAAAAATATTTGATGTCCGGCATGATATAATCTGTCAGGATTTATTGTAAATCTCACGATAAACTTAAGTAGCCTCGGATTTATAGTGGTGGATCTCTCTCTCCGTGACCTAAAGTCGGGATATGCGGCAGGTCCGCTTGGTAAACTCGACAATACGAAAGGGACCTGAGGGAGTTCATGGGAGATCTTAATATATCTACATATTCCGCAGGTTCACATTATCCAATTTTATACATTAGTGGTTCCATACTTTAGTGGCGGTAAATTTATTTGCAAAGAATTTTCTTAAAATTTGCCTAGACGGTGATTATAAAGTAGCTTTATGACAAAATTAAGAAAAAAGTAAAACAATTCTTTTATAAAGCTGTAACTTTACTGAATGAAAAATTCAACAAGCTTGAACTATCATTATTGGAAACAAAAATACAGTATAAAATACACTTATGTAACGAATATTATAATCTCATTGTACGTTTAAAGCAGTTTCTAATTTGTGATAAAAGATTCGATAAACCCCTTCTGTAACAACATACCAATTAATTAAATATACATGTATGTATGTATGTATGTATGTATGTATATGTGTGTGTGTATATATTCTATGCATTTAGAAGAATTCATATATATTTATTTATTTACCAAATGTAGAGTACATTTACTGTAGGCCATAACTAAAAAACTGATCATCATATTTTAATGTTTAGTTAATTTATTGTTATTTATTCACCACTAACATTTGACCGCAGCTTCGCTCTCGATAGTTAATTCGAAGATTATAAAGGAAGAGCAAAATAATTAAAACATGTTTATTAACACTTACACGCGAATCATTTATAATAAACGATTACTAATTATAATGAAACAGCTAAAAATCTGACTTTCAAGTGCATTTCACGATTAGAAAGCGCCTCTGTTGTATTTGATATTATAAACAAAAGAATCGACCAGGTGAGCTCACAGAATCGAACCGATCAATAATTCCGTGCGATATATTGAACAAAATCGCGATGTTTTTATTTCCAAGTTAGGACAAAAAAAGCAAAGTCACCTGCAATTGATTTGAAATTGAAATGTATTACCTAAAACTGATGCTTCGATAACGGAAAAAATTCACGTATTCTGCCAGTTTTTCACTCATAACTCGCGAACGAAAGCTAAAATTAAAAATCCGGTTTCGAAGTGCATTCGATCACCCTTCTGTCCATCTGTGTTTAAAATTTCAGATTTCTGGGCATCGCGCACAAACAGACAAACAAGACTGACAAACACTTCCTCTTATTATTATAGTTAGATAGAATACAAGATAAAACATATGTAGTAGCCTATATTTTCATGATAATAATGCCTATTAAATAAAAAAAAAAAAGAACTCTTGAATTTAGTTACGTAAGTGCGTTGACCTGGGCATCCAGTTCTGAAAATGTTTCTACGTTTAAATTATTAAACTTACTGTACTTACATATTAGCAGAATTGCAGCAATTGATCCAGAATTAAGTAAAAGCATGATCCCTTTTATTTACTTTAAAACTAAAATTTACTAAGCTGAGTAATGTAATAAAATCAGTGTCAAATTGTACTTTCAATTCAATGAATGAATGCCATACGTGAGACAGAAGCACATAATATAATTATCTGGCACATCGAAACCGACGAGTAACGTAATCTCAGATGAAGCGCGCGGTTTAGAGAACAACATCCGTATGGATAGCCTCTTCGCGAGACGAGCAACCACTATCAAACTTATTGGTGGTTTTCGCACGCGAATTGCCATCCCCGCTGCTCCTGAGTGAATGCTGTGCGCCGACGTACTGCGAAACGTGTGCAAACGGGGATGCTCCATCCCTTAGTACATGAACAGTGACTCGTTTTGAGATGTAAACTCTATGTCGAGAAGGGAAGTGTTTTGTCAAATTACAAAGCTAAACGTAGGATCAAGGGATGCCGCTGTAATGAGAAACGTGGTTCCCGTGATAATACGAATTATATTAATCTTACTTGAACAAATGGATTTGCCTTTTAGGAATGTTGCTTTTTCATTCAGAGATCCTGTCTCTTAACGTAATTTTATATTAAGATACTTTCTTACATATATATATGATTAGGGACCGGATTCTTAGATTTTTAGCTATTTTTTTCCTTACTTCCAAAACAAAAAGCGATCATACACTTTTTCTAATCATGTCCATAGGATTCACCCACATTAATTCTGTGGAACCTAAAAAATACCTAAATGGGTATAAAAACCTAAAAGTACCTAAACGGGATATAAAACCTAAAATATCTAATTTAGACTACTTTTTTGTCTTTTTTGTTTGTCAGTTGAGAAATCGATATTTTGCGGAGAGACAATTTTTGTCGGGTTGAAATTAATACCACCAGCGTTTCGTTCAACCCAATGTCGTCTAGGATGACAGTATCAAGAGAGGAACTGTAAGAGTACCGGCGTATTCCTTTTAATATATTCGTACGAACAACCATTGTTGACGTCATGTGAGGTTGAAAGGACATCTTCTGCCTTCAAATGTATTCTAATAGATAACAGGAAGAACTTCACAGTTGAGAATCTTGAAAGATATTTAGTGATATACTGTAAACAGGAAATGTGAGACAATCTTATTTTCACTGCTTCTTTTGATTATTTATGCTTTCTTTCTTCAATTGTGTAATATTGTCCTAAAGCAAGTTTACTCAAATTTAAGTCAATTTTAAGTTAAACTTTACAAGTATTATGTATTGAATCCTATGTAGCATCACTCAAATTCATTAAACCAATTATTGTACCCGAAAACGATATTTTGGACAACAAACTTTAAAAAAACTATTTCACCTAATGGAAAACCTAAAACAGCGTTTTAAAAAACCTAAAAATCCGGTCCCTATATATTATGTATATACATATCCCTTATACCCTATAAGTATCTCCCATATAGTGTTTATCTTGACAGTAAATGTCTTGCTTTAAGTTTATTTACTTTATCAGATTTTTCTGTGCCAAAAGTACATATTTTACTTTAAATTTATTTAGGATTTTCTATGCCAAAGATTGTTCAATCCCGGCTCAGGTAGTTGGCATTTATGTGTGCTTAAATGTGACTAGCCCATCTCTGAAGATTTACAGACATGTAAAAGAACTCCAATGGTACAACATTTCTGCACGCCGAAGATGCTCACAGGCCTAAGCTGCAGTACATCCCGTCGTTAAATACACACACAAAATCAACCTATTAGTTTTTTCCTAGTTTTTTAACGTAATTTATTCTTCAGAAAACTATTCTGTGTGTTTCACTTATGTCTTATATATATATATATATTTTTTTTTTTGCCTTATAATAGCCTGATTGAACTACCTTAAAGAAAAGAAGAAAAATATGTGCAATTCCAGACATACTTAAAGCCTGTAGTCTATACTTCTCTTTAATTACAATAACTTGATGTACAAATATCCTATCTAGTTAGTCCTAAGTGTCGTTAGATATGTTGGTACATGAAGAAGTTGCCTATACAGTTCATATATAACTGTTACATAGGATGGAAATGGGGAAGGCTTCGGCGTAATGTTTGTTTATGTGTAAGTTTTTGCCATAGAAATCAGTACCGTATTCTCTTATTTTTATTTTCTGTGTGGTAAACGTGTTATAATAATTGACACGTGTTGTAAATGTATTGTAAATTGTTCTGATGGGAATTTTCTTTGCCATGGAAGCAGGCAATATCGTTAGCTTTGTCGCGAAACCATACAAGCGTGCAAAAGATAATTGAGAAAAGTGGCGCAGCAAACATGTTTGAAAATTTAATTCGTTACTGAAGTGTTTAAAATTTTTGACACTTCGTCTCACCATGGATAAAGGTTAAAGATAACAGTTACCTTACCATATAAACTTTACAGAGTTAGTAATATTGAAAAAAGACTACATTTTTGTTCGCATAAAAGTCTTAAATGACAATAGAGGATCCCGGGAAGATAGTGACAGATTTTAAACTATTGCTGCCCTCTATGAACAACTCGACATGCGGTTTCAAAACATATCCTAAAATATCCAGTAGATTGCACAGATATTCCTAGCAGAAAGACTGTATCGATCATGACAATGTTGCGATAGAGTTATGACATACAGAAAGTGAGTACACTTCAATAATGATTCTGAAGACTCATCCGAAGGTTTAGATCTTGATTCACATTATTATACAACAGGTGTTGATATTGCAACTGAAAATGAAGATGAACCGAGTGTGATTTGGCATTATTTTGTTCCTAAATTGTTATTGGTTAGATTATGTTTAAATATAGTGATATTTACAGTGCACTAATATGGAATTAACAGGAACTGTGACTTTAGGCTTACTTTACCACATAGTCGTATTTTTGCACACTTATCTAGCTATTTATATAGTTTGTAATGTTTCAAAATTCACATAAATGTCTACTAAATCAACATTTTGTAGCAAATCTAAAACAGTATCAAGCCATAAAATTCTGGTGCGATAATAAAAAAATCAAATTTAATAACAAATTATATATAATGCGTACTACTCAAATATTGCAATTTTGCAGTGCCGTTTATATTATAGAACAATAAAACGTACTGAAAAGAAATCTTGTTTTTATGTAATGTTTGAGGTTTTGATGAAACTTCTAAATTGACATTCTTCAAAAAAATAAATATCTTGGCACTCTCTTGCCGGGAACCTTCCATTATGTTTCAAGTCTGTCTAAATATTTCTTAATCCCCCACATTATCACTCCATTCCTCTCATAAGATTTACAGTAAAAGTATTCCTCCACATCTTTAACTCGAAAATAGATTGTGCTCTATTGGTCCCCACTATTTAGGTTGCAAACTTATTGAAAATAGTTAAAATAATAATCTACTGTTTAATATTGCTTATATGTATAGCAAGGGTATTTATTTATAACACTGCCACCGAGTTCCTAAACCACTTGCAATGTAGAATTTAAAATAAAAATAAAGAAGGTCTGATATAAAAATATAATAATATCGCACTTTTTCTGATCCTTTCTTCTAAATAATATTTATTGGGAGCGCTTCCAGAAGCCGTAACGCTAGGTGTGTTATTGGAAACTCCATTTCATTCTGTGAAGAGAGAAAGGATTCTCCTTAAACGGATTTCTTCCTGTGAGTTTCGAGGAAACTCTACGGCAATGAAGCCATTTCATTGACCGCGAAATTGTTTTGTGAGGTCTGTAATTAAATTTTGAGTATGGCTGCACTGTGTCCCAATTCTAACCATTGTCGACTTAGCGAGTTTCGTATAAATGGGAAAGCAACGATGAAGATTGTTTTAGCTTTGAAAAATCGTTTCTCATTGAACGAGCCTTGGCACCACGTGTTGTGTTCGTTATAGGCTAAATCTTTATTAAGTCCTTACATCCATTGCAAAACACTTGCAATATGAAATATGAGAAGCCTTTGTGGTTCCTAGAGGTGGATTACTCCACGATTTTGAACACTAGACATGGGGTTCGAACGATTAAGACCCTACGCACCGACTTTGTTTACTCCCAGTACTCATGTTTTTTGGAAGATAGATCCATCCCATTGCACTGCCTCAACTGAAACGTTCTAAATCACTTCCCCACATATGTATTAATTTACAGACATATATAGGGCGCTACATATATTGTGAGGAGTACAGAAGGATATTAGGTAATAACTCAAATAATGGAGGATATGAATAAAAATATAACAATAGTGAGTACATCTGTTAAAAGTCTAGGAGTTTTCTTTGACGAAAACCTCAACTGGAATGTTCAGATAACTCACGTATTTACGATCATTCATTCATTAAAGCACCTTAAAATTTTTATTCCTTTTTCGCTGAAGAAAATCCTATTATAAAATCTCGTGATATCCCATTTTGATTATTGTGATATATTATTAAGCGATCTCAGCGTCAACCTTTCTAAAAAACTACAACGGGTTCATAGTATGTGTATTCGATATATCTGTGACATTAAAAAAGCTGATCATATCTCGCCCTCATTCTCAAAATTATCTTGGATTCGGCTTGATGATCGTAGAAACTGCATCCCCTTTGTCTTCTGTTCCAAATATTACAGTCATATCTCCAGCATATCTCGCTTCCCGCTATCATAAATTATCAGAGCGTCACACATTCGACACCTTTTCCTAGTTCCCCCCACTTTTTTCTGTCTCTGGCTGCCTTTGACCACAACGCTTCTGCTTTCTCCTTAAGTGAGTCCACCCATCTCGTTTTCGGTCTTCTCCTACATCTTGTCCCTTTGTCTTGGGTCCCATATCGTTGTTCTGTACGCCCGTCTATTGTCGCTCATTCTTGCTAGATGTCCTGCCCATTTCCATTTCTGGTGGCTTGCTATGTCGAGGATGTCTTTCAGGTCGGAGACTTACCATAGCGAACTGTAAATGTCATTCCCCAGTAAGATTTGAGTTATAGCTCAAGCCCACTGCCTAGTCGAACACATTATGTACTGGCTAGAATGATAATCATCATGGTACATCATTAAATATATACTATTCAGCAGGGAATTTGTGACAAGTCGTTATATGATACATGTTGAAATCGACTTACTTCCTCTAGAATGAACGTAGCTAGAGAAGTCTTAGCATCAGTAAAAGGATGAAGATATTCCGAGTGAACTCGTGTGGAATCGGCGGATTCTCTCCGCGTTGTGAGAAACACGAGAATTGTTTCAAGAGCAGCTAGACAGTGTAATAGGATTCCCGACTTGTGTACACACCAGCCAGTCCATTATACCGTACCCAAACCAAACGTCCAGGAAAGGCCAGTATCTGCAGTAACATGATTCCAAAGCTTTAATTTTATTTGTGAGTGGACTTGAAAGGATTTAGAGACAACAATCACAGCACTGTGACTTTATTGAAGGTGGGTACAGTAGAAATACAAAGAAAACTCGATTTGCATTGACATACTACATTGTCATCCTGCTGAAAATTACTGTAACTGTTTACATTACAGTTCGCTACATTTCCGATAAATGTGAATGTGGCGGTGAAGGAAAGGAACTTGACAGAACTATTAATTCATGCAACGAATGTTTATCCATCACTAATGCAGATCTTGGAGGTGGCGATTCGTAAGCACCGGTCTTCTGCGCGTTCAAACCCGATTAAGTTCATGGCATTTTGACCACATGCCCGAAGATTTACTAATATATTGCAAAGGTGACTATGAACATAACTATGTTACGAATAGAGTTAGGTACCCGTTTTATTCATACCAGTTAATGTGAGCGTTAACATCCTAAGCGGTCATAATAATAATACTAATAATAATAATAATAATAATAATAATATAATAATAATAATATTAATTAAGTCAGGTAAACTCATGTAAAAAAGCGCCAGAATGCTTTTGTTTAATCAGTGATAATTGCAATTTTGTGCAAAAAAGACGTTATTTTTGTAATAAATCTCAGAGTTAAGCTGCAGATCGATTCATTAAGCAGGGCATACGAAAGAACAAGGGAATAAAGTTTTATTCCTGTCCTTAAGTCATATTCGTATACACTAATATAAGAAATTATTTTAAAAAAGTCAACATTTCACAAAATGAACTAGCAATAGCATTAATGATGTGGGCCTAAGTGTTGGCCTACGATTCGCTAACATATTTATTTCAGGTTTAAAGCAGCCGTTTAGGTTAAGAATGAATTAAAGTTTATCTGAAATCAATCCATCAGGAATTAGGCCTACATTAATTCTATTGCTTGCACATGAGCGTTATAACTGAAAACTACTCACATTAAAATATAATGTAGATATTGGTAGTCATACAGTTCAATAAAATGCACAATATTAGGCCTATATCAACAGCAGGTGCGTTTAATTAAAATAATTTGTAGAACATGCTTTTACAAGTAAAATGCGGGAAAGTGTTTGAATTATCTTTAGAAATGATTTAGGTACATCGATTTTAGTGAAAGCCAGTATTGATCATTTGTTTTGAAAATCTGGCCCCCAAATTATTTTATAAAGTATTTATTTATTTTTAGTTAATTTGCTGTAACTATGAGCTCTCTAGATATAGCCCAAAAATTGATAATTTAAACCAAATAGGGCGAATATAAATCTTTCCTTTCCACTTAAGGCAGTTTCTGCACTTGACAAAAGCAATTACCTGAGCATTTGTGAGTGGCCTGCATTTATTTCGCATTGAACTGAAATGTATGTAATCCTCGTAATTTCATATTGCCTGCTCGGTTTACAGAATTTTTAATTCCATATTATTTGTTTATTATTCTGAGAAACAATACATTCGTTAAATTTTGGAGTGATTTTATTGGCATGGAAACAATAGCCCCCTGATTGTGAACCCGGTGTTGTGGCGTATTTGCAGCATTTCAATAATTCTTCAATTAACTGAAATACCTTGCAAATTTTATGTTCACTGATGCATATTAACTGTTCGTGTGGCTATTTTGACATCCACTGTTTGATGGTTTTAGGGTAGCCCTTTCCATTAACTAGGAACAATTATGTGACTCGTTTGTGATTTTACGATTTCAATTTGCGTTACTGTATCTGCATCAGATTTATCACAATGTACACATTATTATATTATCTGTCTATTCCATTGTGTATGTATGTCAAGAGTTCTATTTCATGTTGTTGGTATTCAATTATTTTGAACAAGCATTGTCAATATTATTTATTTAATACTCTCACCTTAATAATATTGAATATGCATTAAGTTGAATAAAGAGTAATTGGAAAGTCAATACAAAGTCAAAAACAATAAACCGTCGAGTCATGAGTTAATTATTTCTGTACTGTATTAAAAGCGGATGTCAAAGTTCTTCATTTCGTTTTCTCCAGATACTTTCCTAGCCATGAGATAAATATGTTACCTTTACTTCGATAAGAAAAGAGATATATCCCCCAAAAGTTGTTCTTTATTTTGGAACTCTTTTACATACTCCAAACTTCAATTATCTAGGCCAATTTCTCTCACAAACATAAGGCACTTGGTGTCTTTCTATCATTGTACCTTTCTTCGTAAATGCTTAGGCATGAAGTCTTTTATCAACAGTTTTTCGTAGTTCAGAAGTTAGGTTTGGAAAATTTTTAATCTAGAATTTGTTTTAACTTTTTTGTGATCATTTTAGTGTCAATCTCTTTGTGAGGATCTTTTGGCGGCTTGTTCTTTGTTTTAACCTTAGTTTGAACTACCGTTTATATGTGAAAGCAGTGACGTAACGAGGGGGGGTTTTGGGGGTTTTAACCCCCCCCCATTGATTAAAAAAAGGAAAATTGTACAATTTTTTTAAGTCTGCTTATAAATTACTTAATACGGGTATAAAGCGTGGGTAGCTTAAAACTCATTATTGTGCATCTTAATTTTTAAAATTTTCCGGGGGAGGACCCCCGGACCCCCTCTCCCTGGCGGGTATTCCATACCCCCCGGATGTTGTAACCCCCCCATATGGTCGGCCTGGTTACGCCTATGTGTGAAAGTGTCACTGTTATCTCCACTCAAAGTAAACTATACCTGCTGTTTGGTATTTGTTTAGTTTTCTTGACAAAACAGCAGAAAGCAGTGTCAGAATTCTTTGGAGCATGTTCTTTGTTTTAAGCCTATTTGACCTCCTATTTAGTATGAATATCAGAAAGTGTATTCATCTTGACTTGGAGTTGACATGGTTGGTTTCGTTTATTAATATTTTTTAACGACGGGGATGTACTGCAGCGTAGGTCTTTGACCGTCGCCGATGTACAGGAGTGTTGGCCTGCGGGAGAGTTCTTTTACATTTCTATAAGTCTAAGATATAGGCCTGTCATATATATATATGCACAAGTAAATGCCATCGAGCTGGTCCGAGATGAAAAACGCTTACCTTAAGCTTACCTCCACCATCCAGGGTGACTGAAGTAGGCTGAATCTGCCATTCGACTTTTTCTTCATTTTATGGCAGAAAACTACAGAAAGTAGTATTTTTTTGCATAAGAACTACCAGCTTTATTTGTATTTTTACATATTAGTAACGTTCATTATAATGTTCTCTGTGTATTTATCGGAGAATATTAGTCCCTTATTCTATCTCGTCAGGTGTCCTCAAGTGACAACCATGTTGGCCGATAAGAGAGTTACTGGTCTACTATTTTTGTCGGTGGAAATAACAGAATGTTCAAGAACTGGTGGATCGATTAGAGATCAGAGAAGTGGCGTGCTTAATGAAAACTTTACATAATCAGAAAAATTGAAACCAGCATGGAGAAATTCACCCAGCTAAGGTAAAGAATTCTAACCTTAATCGTCAAGGAAATTCAAGTCGAATTGCTTGGCTCTGTTTTCTTCCAGCGATTTCATCATCAGACTTGCAGTAGGTATTTAGCTTTCCATGTACCAGTAGTAGGCCTATGTAATTTTCGTAACTACATATGAGTTCAATATTATAATAATACCTAGGTATACTGTCTTTGAAATTTATTTTAATAATATTATAGATCCTGTCTAAAATACGAATAAATATGAAAGAAATAATTGCTTTTGATTTACGATTACTTTTCCACATTATGTCATACATCTTCAATTTCCATCCCATCGTAAGCATGAGCAATAAGAACACCCTAAATATAGCATGATTCCTATTAAAATTGTTTCATAATAATGTTTCCAAGAACAGCGAAACACTTAAGAATATGTGAAATCTCAAGAAATTGCAAGTATATATCGTGGTACTTTTATCGTTTTATTTTCATCACTTTGAATTTATCGTATCTACGTGCACTTCATTTATATAAACTAACTGATTTCCATTACGAAAAATGTTAACCGCATGCAACGCGACCATCGTTAATATATCGGTTGTCTCACCATTGGGTCTCGCATTCTTGCTTATAATTCATTTTTTGTGGTTTTAATTATTCATTAAATTCGCTTAGTAGTCACAATAGTGTCAGGAATCTCTCAAGATAAATTCCAGACCTGTCGCCATGCTACATGGGATAAAAGATAGTCTTATTACTTGAAAATATGTCGTAGGAAGACAACAGCTTCAACAAAGCGTTTAGTTATTTTGAGTACTGTTACCTTTACCAATAAAAACATCTTATTATTGTACTGTTATATGACAGAGGAAGTGTCAGCAGATACGTGTCTTTCTTCTTTAGAAAACTCCGCTCAGGATGTGTTAATGATCTTCCAATAATAGCATCTGCCGTCCTCCATCTATCCGGTGGAAATGTGATATTACTGTGACATTTCTTCGTCTCGAAGAACAAGCATTGAGACGAAATAATTAAGGAGCTTCCAAGAAATTCACGTTTTCTGCCAGTTTTTACTCATAATTCGCGTACGAAAACAGGTGCATTCGGCCAAGCTTCAGTTCATCTACACTTAAAATGACATATCTCTGTGTACAGTAGATTTTTCTGTACATCGCGCACAGGCAGACAGACAAACACTTTCTGTAATTGTTATAGATTTTCAGTCACTGTTTATTGTTGTATCATTATGCTTTGACCTTTATAACAATCCTCCCTGTGGAGAAAGCTGAAGGGTTTCTCTTAAAAAAATAGGGATATAAATTACTTTCAATCCTAGAACTAGGTTCAGCAAAGATACATCCCAAGGTCTGTATGTGCGCTGAGAGGAAATTTGTAATACTTTACTGGGTTGTAAAAAGTTTCCTCTTTATTGGATGTGTAGATAAAGACTCTTGGCCACTGGGCATTAAAGCTGCTTTGCGTCTGTTTCCTTTTGCTGCATTTTGTATCTGACATTTTAGTGTGAGTATTTTTCAGTTTAAACGCTCCTGTGCAAGCAATAGACCTAATATAATTCCTGACAGATTAAATTCATTCGTAGAGAAGGATTACTTCCACAAAGTATCTGGGTTTTTACGTATATACCTTAGGAGCGAGTCTCACCGTTCGTAGAGTTCCTGCCTAGGGGAGGTAGCTGCACCCTGATTGGCTATCCCACTCCACGTGTTGTCTACCTCTGTCTCTGCGGCATTATCCCTCCACTCAACTATTACAGTATTTTCTACCACTGGCAACGTGCAGCATGATCTTTACTCTGTGCTCAACAGTAGCTCACTGATCTTACGCGCAGCGAATCCGCGCATCTTGGTAACGAGACGTAACGAAGAGCTCGCTGGCTGGGTTAGTCTTCAAGGCCAGAGACTTGTGGAAGTAATCCTACTCTAAGCTATACGGCTGCTTTAACCCTGAAACAAACATGTCAGCGAATCTAAGGCCCACACTTAGATCATTAATAACTTACTATTGCCAGTACATTTTGTGCAATGTTGACATATTTTAAGAACTTCTTTTATCAGTGTATACGAGTATGGACTAAGGTTAAGAATCAAACTTTAGACCTTTCTTCTTCCGCAAGCCCTGCTTAATGAATCGATTTGGAGCTTAAATCGTTGATCGATTACAAAAAGAACTTATTTTCTGCTTATCATGATTGCAATTATCATTGATTAAACACAAGCATTCTGGCACTTTATTGTATCAGTTTACCTGATTTTAGTTCTTTTCTTATTTCATTTCTTGATTTCTTTCATATCTTGTACATGTCTCAACACTAGCATGTACCGTAATAGAGTGCATTATTAAAAAACGTCGTAAAAAGGCTTTCATAAACTCCCAGATCCTAATTATCCGTTATATTATACTGTTCTCTCGTTTCAAAAATAATCCTAATCCCCCTCCTCCTAGTGACGATCAATTCGCTCTGAAATTTACCATTTTCTTATTTTCGTGATCCTATATCTATCGTAAACAAATAATAGGCTATTAACCCCAAGTTCCCACACACTTATAGACCCAAGCGTAAAAGCGTCTTTACAACCAACTGTTTATGAGCCTTAGTGAGAATATTCAGGATATATATAATTTTGTTTACTCTATGGAATTATACATTTATTTATTTGTTAATTATTTAATGAATTTCATCTTCCTGTAAGTCTCCCTGTTGTGTTTCCGCTGTCAACAGAGACATTTGATTGACAGAAGTATGTAACAATACACTTAAATTTGGCTACAGTAAAGTTAATGAAACACACAACACAAAAAGACACATATAGCAAGATTTTTTAAATTAATTTACAGCAATACCTAACACGAAACGCTACTTTCTTCCATTTTGGTTAACCATTTTTTTTCTTCTTTATTATAAAAACCAATTTCCCTAGTTTTTCTTAATCATGACGCAGTTATTGATTTGCATATATCTTATAATATGCTATGTATTCGTTCATTCTTAATCATTTACTATCTATAATTAATTTCCTCATTACCTTTGTTTTCTTACATTCTAACAAGATTCGCCTTGTATTTTCGGCTTCGTGCACAGTGGACATATTCCTCTAGGTGTATTCCTTCTTAGGTTTCTCAATTTCAATTTCACCATGCCATTTCGGCTCTCCTCAGATCGTCACAGTGGAATTGATACGTTTCCATTCCTTATAATGTTCTAAAGATTTGAAACTTCTTAACTTATAGAACAATTCTTGTTTAGTTATATCATTACACCCTTTCTTAATTAATATACGTACATCTATACTCCATAAGCCCATTCTATTCCAAGTCCAGTTTAAACCCATTTTGTTAATAATTTATAATCTAAATAAAATAATATGTGAAGAGTATATGATCTTTCAAATTTATTTGGATTTATTTATCAACATTCACAACCACATATTTCCCACTTTAGACGCTCGTTCGCTTTTAAGAAAAGTATCAAACATTTTGTGCGATACGTCATGTGCGGCTTTAAGGAACAGCATTGTATGGTGGTCTCCATTGAAAGCTGAATGGGGAAGGATTTAGTAAGATTAACGTCTTGAATAACTCGACATATCGCCCTGTGACCTGAAGGCGGGAGATAAAGGAACTAAATCCATAGAATGTCCACTGTGTGAGCAACGTAGTAAAGATAAATCACCACATAGGAGTTTATGACGTGAATTAAACAATCCCCCAAAACATCCATGTGACATGTTTATCAAAGATAAGGTTTAAAATAAATTCTTTATTGTTTATTAAGCCTTCAAAATTACTTTTCTCAATCATATTTTATTTGTAGCTTATTTGTATTTATTAAGCTTTTTTATTGTCTTCCCATACTTTTTAAGTTAGATAGAATTATTCTTTGTTTTATTTTATCGTTCTTGGTTTCTTACCCCTCTTTTTTGTAGCACTTAGTTTTATTCCTCCTTTCTTTGGTGCTTCCCACTGTGCTCTCTTATACATTTTTCACTTCAAAATCATTTTTCTGATAAGTGCTTATAATATTATTTAACCTTTTCTTCACATTAAAAAATGTTAACTGAAACTTCTTGCTATCTTATTCTCTACCATATTTGCTTTCTGTAAAATCATTTGCTTCAAAATATCTGTCTTTGATACTGTACAGCCAAAGCCGTACTTTCTCAGGATCTTATGCACATATTCAGCATTGTAAACTTACATAATTTCCTACCTATTCACGCGAAGGATGGTGGATGGTTATTGCAAGTGCTGCCAAGTGACATATTCTGCAATAAACGTATAGAGATGCATAGAGAGGTGAAATTCCCAGCGAATACTAATCGAAGGATCTAATGTGGATTTTGGAAATATATTTCGCCCTTAGCCGATAGTGAACCCGCGACCGTTAGGTATTGAAGCCAAGCAACTGAGTCTTAATACTGTTTTCAAAGAAGATGGTTGTAGGCCTACCACTAATTTTCTACTTTAATATGGATTCTCAGTTACATTCCATAATGAATGAACTTCTTTTGGGGTTTTCGGTTATTCTCTTTTTATGCTCTAGCCACTCTGCCACTCTTTTTCCTTAAAAATGTGTAATGTAACAATCTTAGACTTAAGTCTTATTCATTATTGTCAATTTAATGAAACACAACCACAAGCTTATTTTAATTTTCTTTTTAAGTTCGAAGATAAACTGCTGCAGCTATTCTAACAATACAGTGACCTGATGTTCTTCTCATACTGCTTTCTTCCATGTATTGCGTTGTGTGATAAATTGAACAGTCAAAAGACAGGGAAAAAATACCATACAAAATAATATAATGGCTAATATTTTTCTGTCCTAGGCAGTATTAATGCAATTTGTGCACATAGTATACACCTTTTGCCCTTCGTTAATTATAATATTAATGGGTAGTTCCATGGATATTCATCATTCAATATTGCTTTAACATCTACTGAATATTCATGGGGCAATACAGTTACATCGTTATTCCCGGTATGAAAGGATACTGAAATAGTCCTACACAATAAAGACCCTGACAGTTTGTTATTTAGCTGATTTAATTATTTAATTGATGCACTTGCAACTATACCTACTTTTCTTTAGGATTTTCGAAAAAAATACACCATTTTTCCTACCTCAAGAGATGACATTGTAACCGCGTGCTAGAATTCTTGCCAAATACTCTATAATAATGTATATATTAACTAATAATTTACTGTTACTCCTCTTTCTTTCTTTCTTTCTTTCTTTCTTTCTTTCTTTCTTTCTTTCTTTCTTTCTTTCTTTTCTTAGTGTTAATTTACTAAGAGAGATGAAAATGGGGACTGGAGAAAACTGCATAACGACGAGTTTTATAACCTGTACTCATCACCGGATATAGCAAGAGTAATTAAATCACGGAGGCTGAAATGGGCTGGACATATTGCGCGCAAAGGGGAGGAAAGACATATCTAAAGAATATTGACTGGGAGACCCGAAGGGAAAAGACCACTTGGAAGATCTAGACATAGGTGGGAGGACAATATTAGGATAGATTTAAGAGAAGTAGGATTTGCGAGGGATGGTGAGATGGAGTTAGCACAGAATAGGGTTGAATGGCGGGATCAGGTAAGCGCGGCGATGAACCTTCGGGTTTCATAAAATAGATTTACCTTTAGCTTGCTTAGGAATTCTCTATTGCCATTGAGTAAGTAAGTAAGTGTACTAATATCAATGAGTGTTGGGGGCAGTTTAGAAATTAAATTAAAATAAAATAAATAATACGATGAGATATAGGTAATGTAATTAACATTAAAATGAAAGTTGATAATAAATCACTTTTTTAGGTTTATAGCGAAATCTTTCAGGTTTCGTACATATCTTCAGTAGAGTAAGACCTCTAAATACAGTTTATCTCGTTCGCCGTAAGTACATGAAATGAGAATGAAACGTTATTTCACATTTACATGAGGACTTGAAAATCAGTTAAAATGCAACGAAATGAAAGATATAAAAACTTATGGTAATACACATTTGCAGGCATCGATTTCGCATTATGTATATTTGATGGGCTGAGAAATGGCAGTGTCGCATCATTAGAGAGTAAGACACAACAAACATTCACATAAAATATTAAATGCGATCGAACACCGAGCCCCACGTTTTGGACGATACGTGCTTCGAACTTTACGACCTTGTCCCAAGACAGTAGTTTAACATTAAACTACTGTTTCTGGAAGACTGTTAATATTTATCAGAAGACAAAATGCCAGCTAAGATAGTAATGGAACGAATTTAGTAATATCACTTAACCTTTTCACTGCTTCTTACTTATGACTGAGTCACTACAAGATTGCGTAATTTCAGAGATATATCTATAGAGTACTGGTGTAAGTTAAATATGAGGTTTTTTATGCGAACATTAGGGTACGTATACATCTGCGCTCCTCTTGCGCGCCGTGCGGCACGCAGATTTGTACGGCATTTTGAGGTGCACACGAACCGCTCGCGTGCTGCTCGCCACGATCCGTCTCCTGTCGGTTTTTTCGACGAACACAAAGGATTTCTGATTTCACATTTGGATGTGTTTTTGGTAGTTGCGTGCTGCTCACGTGCATCTCGCTGAAATTATTTTCACAGCGCTCCGCTCCTCAAGCTTTACTGTACAATTGGGAAATGAAAAAATTATATGAGAGGTTGATGCGAGTCAATTACTCACCTTTTGGGGAAGGATAGGTATACAGAAGCAGGAGCTGAGTCAGATGTTGTGTACGTTACTTTGCACTTTCTGAATTTCTTTAAAATACGCTGGAGAAAATCGATCTTTATGTTTGGCTTTTTTCCTTCATGTAGGCCTACTCATAAACATTAGCAATAATCTCGCTACTTTGACTGTGTAGAGTTTCCCCTTTTAGTTTTTACAGTATAGGAGGCATTATCGCGTTATTAAATAAATAGCATTCGTTATTTTAATAAAACACTTGTATGCACCCGAGCTGCATGAATTATATAGCAGTGAATTGTCGTCTCCAAACAGAGTACAGGAAATTCGACTGTTTGTTTATTGTAACATGTGCTATTTTGCTGACGTGCCTAGCTAGCCCACTGGTCCCTCTCTGAAGGACATTAGTCAAGATTAGCTACCCTTACACACAAGCTTTATCGCTCGAGTTTAGGCAGGTGTGCACTCAAATGCTCGTGAAAACATGTGCATGTAAAGGCAATACACAATCAAAAGAAACCGCGCGGTACGTCATTCGTGCAAGGCTGCACTCTTTCGCCTGGAAGTGTGTGTGTATGTAAAGGCAGAAGACAAACAAACAAAACTCTCCAAGAGCAGATCAACTCCTCTGTTCTGAACTTTAAACAATATACCGCACGCTCTTAGCTGGCGTGTACAAAATTTACACACTCCACGCGCCGTTCTTTTGAGAGAGAATTCGCGCGTGTTTGGCATTTACACGAACAATCATCCGCGCGTACTCTTTTGTTGACACTCTATCATGCGAGGAAGAACGTGTTGCATTTTGGGCTGCATTTTTTCACCGCGCGTGATTGCCTGCTAGCTCTTTCCTCCGATATTGCCCGTACGCTCCCAGGAGTGTGGTAAAGAACTTGTGTGTGGGGCTTGCAATTGAATGAGCTAGCTTGTATGTGATATAATCATGGAGTGGTACGAGGAGAAGATCTGCAGATGATACATATTTACAAATCAAAACCTCTACTGTGGAACCCAAAACATAAGGATCACTAAAAGGAGGATGCATGGAGGGAAATAGGAATGGAAATAAATACGTCCTCAGAAGAGTGCAAGAAGAAGATGTTATCTATGCTTTCTTGTAACCGGCGAGAGAAAATTAAAGTTAACGCCAGCAAAGGTACAGGAAAAGGTTAGTTATAAAATATAAATAATAACACTGTTTACACACTTTTCAACTCTTGTTTAAAAATGGGTTTGTTTCGATATTTAAGCCGTAGACAAGTTTTGCAATTGAGGACTTTTTTCAAAACTAGTTTTCTAAGCAAGACAACACACAAAATATTAGGCCTAATGATGAAAGCTAGTGGTTCGCAATAGGTTCGTCGCTTTCCTATGGAACGCAAGAGGAGCGCTGTGAAAATAATTTCAACGAGCGGCACGCGTACCGCACGGCGCGCAAGAGGAGCGCAGATGTATACGTACCCTTACGATTATTATTTATGAAAACCAACTATTCTACTGAAATTTTCGTCATCGATTTCAATAAGTCCACTGTAGAATTAATTTGATGATTGCTTGTATTAATAATATAAATCCAGCTGTTCGGTTCTGAAAAGTAATAATCTCTATATATATAAAAGGCTTTGTCCTGACTGACTGACTGACTGACAGGAATCAACATAGAGCCTAAACTATAACAGGTAAAGACTTGGAATTTTGACAGTACCTTCGTTTCATAATGTAGGTGCTCACTAAGAAAGGAATTTACCAAATTTTGATTTTAAATGCCAAAAAATTAAATGTTTTTGAGAATGCTTAATTCCTTTTTACACAGAATTATAAAACCCAAATCACAGAACATATTGTTGCTAATGGTATCAGATGGCTTTGGAAAAAAAGAAGAAATGCAAGTTTGACAAATAAGAGAAGGTATCAATTTATAATTCATGCTGTAAATAAATATTAAAGAATGTAATCCACGAAAATAATGCAGTCACATAACTTTTCTCTACCCTGGACATAGAGAAAACAATACGAGGTATTAGTAGGGTACCTTATGTAAGAAAATCACATCCCGTGGGCTCCTTCGTGAAGAAAGCAACACACCTATATTTTCAGTTTCTATGAAGTCTAAGGATACCCGAACCACTTGATGCTACTCTGGGGGTCGCGTCTGAATCGCGTGATGACGTCATCAAAATGGCGGACGTCGCGTTTCACAGAAATGGCCATAACGTGAAACCTATTTGAGATAGAGACTTGCAAAAAACGGTTTTGAAATCACAATAAAATGCTCTACATTATTGTTTCTTACACGTATGGAGCTAAGACGGCATATTCTACCGAAAAATCACACTTTTTGTTGGAAAATTGAAAAAAATGGTCCTGTAGAATGTGTTCTCTTGAAATTTCAATAGAAGATGATGCCGTGCCATAAATTACATGCAAACAAATTTTTTGAAGAGTTTAATAAGGATTCTACTCCCGTTTACCAGAAGTTTCCAATGTCAATAGTTTTAATTCTGTGATAGTTTTTGTAAAAGGGTCATTCCATATGAATTCATCCAAATTTTTAAAAAATGGTTGCATGACCATTTTAGAAAAAAATAATTTTTTGTATATGAGTTCATACATGTTTCAAGATGTGAAAACAAGTTTTAAAAAATTATTGTGTTCTTGTTTTCCCAGGGGTGTCCATTTTTCAATCCTGGTGTAACACATTTTTTGCGAATGTAGCTGATTGCAAAATATATTTTCATAACTCAACAACCATAAGAGTTAGAAATTTGAATTATGAACCATTTTGTAATTGTTGAAGCGTACTTTTATAAATATTTTATTGTTTTCTTAAACAACAAATTTTTCATATGAAAATATGAGTTTGAAATTGGCTTAAATTTTTCCAAAAAAATCACTTTTCGGGTCAAATTTTATGTGAGAAGAAAGTGATTGTAAACATTAAATTTTTTTTGGTGTTCAAACCTGCATGTGATTTGTCTGTGAGGAAAAAATCAGCTTCCAAAAATGCATCCCTTATTTCTAAACTGGCCTCAAATATTATCGTTTTTCAGATTTTGACTATTTTTGGGCTTAAATATCTCTGAAGGGTACCCTTCAAAAAATCTGAAAAATTGTATAAAAGAAGCCTTTCATGTGCCTAACTCATAGTTAAAATTTCTATTTCTAGAAACAACTCCTTCTATTAATTTGATAGAACTGAAATATCACACCTTTTAGGGTACCGTATTTGGAAGAAACTACATATAACTCAACAACCATAAGAGATACAAATTTGAATTATGAGTCATTTTATAACTATTGAAGCTTGTTTTTAGAAATATTTGAGTAATTTCTTCAACACAAAATTTTTCATATGAAAATATGATTTTGAAATTCGGGTAAATGTTTAAAAAAAAAAACTGTTTGGTCCAAATTTTATTTGAGAAGGAAGTGATTGTAAACATTCAATTTTTTTTATGTTCAAACCTGCATGTGATTTGTCTGTGAAGAAAAAAATCAGCTTCCAAAAATACATCCCTTATTTCAAAACCGGCCTTTAATATTATCGTTTTTCAGATTTTGACTATTTTTGGGCTTAAATATCTCTGATGGATACCCTTCAAAAAATCTGAAAAATTGCATAAAAGAAGCCTTTCATGTGCCTAATTCACAGTTAAAATTTCTATTTCTAGAAACAACTCCTTCTATTAATTTGATAGAACTGAAATATCACACTATCACATGTATGTAGTTTCTCCCAAATACGCTACCCTAATAAGAGTGAAATTTGAAACTTTTGGTAAACGGGAATAGTATAATTATTAAACTCTTCAAAAAATTTGTTTGCATGTAATTTATGGCACGGCATCATCTTCTATTGAAATTTCAAGAAAACACATTCTACATGACCATTTTTTTTCAATTTTCCAACAAAAAGTGTGATTTTTCGGTAGAATATCCCGTCTTAGCTCCATACGTGTAAGAAACAATAATGTAGAGCATTTTATTGTGATTTCAAAACTGTTTTTTGCAAGTCTCTATCTCAAATAGGTTTCACGTTATGGCCATTTCTGTGAAACGCGACGTCCGCCATTTTGATGACGTCATCACGCGACTCAGACGCGACCCCCAGAGTAGCATCAAGTGGTTCGGGTATCCTTAGACTTCATAGAAACTGAAAATATAGGTGTGTTGCTTTCTTCACGAAGGAGCCCACGGGATGACATAAGGTACCCTACTATATGGTAATATGAGGTTTGTTCGCAAAGCAGTCAGAAACCAGGAACAAATCGTTCGCGCATGCGCTCTTTCTCCACACGCGTTCGCAAAGCGAGAATCCGTGATTCTGATTTCAATCTTCTGTTCGCAAAGCTCTCACGGACAGTTTCTGTACTATAAGAAAAGTTTGCAGGCTCTAGCATGAATTGTTATCAGAGACATGCGCAGTAACCTATTTTCACGCGCCTGACTCCTCCCTCCTATAACATTGCGCCAGATTTATAAACATAGGCTACTTATATGTATGAATAATGGAAGATAATTAAAAATTTCCCAAAATATAGATTATATTGTCGATGTATATTGCATTTATAACATGTCAAAGGGAAATATATATTTTATTTGCATATCATATCGATTAAACGCAGAAACTATCGATTCCAAATTCTTGTAACCGTTCGCAAAGTGCAAATCACGGGTAAGTTACAGACTGGACATGCGCAGTACAACAAATTCTCAAGCGGTCACGGATTTGCTTTGCGAACAAACCTATTGTATATTATTATACCGCAGGTTTTTGGAGAGAGAAGAATGAAAGTGATATTGCTTTCTGTTTAATTTCATCCCCAACACAGTTTTATGGTAACATGAGAGGGAGAAATAAAATTTTCCGCCTCGGTATTACAATTTTATGTTACAGGAATTTCTGTTTCTTCTTATTTGAACCCTTACCAGGCTTGCTGTGTACAAGCGATGCGATGCAGAATTCTACATCCTCTATGAGCCATAAAAAACTATATCAAGCGTTTTCTGATGGAATAGTTTTAGTGTAATAAGTTGTTCTTCCTATTTCAGATTATAAATACCTATATAAGGACCTAGAATTTAAAAATCGAAAGTCATTCATAAGTTCATTTCCAATTACAAAACAAAAAACCCGGGCGACGCCGGGTCTTTTAAGCTAGTACTTCATATTGCCGTCAACGAAGGAAGCTGTATGCTATGCAGTAGTACACAGAAACTCACAGAATCCAATAATATGCCGTTCTTGCTGATCCTTCAGTGAACTTCAGAAGGCGTACTTTCGACAGAAAAGTTATTTGTTTGGTGGTTGTGATTGATATGGTCAGGAAGCCGAACTTACAACAAACAGAACTTGTGGAGCTGTTTACCCTTTTCTTCATCATTTGTTCAGAATGACTGGCACATGTCAAAAGCCCTTTTATGGCTCCTCTCAACTTCTGCAAGTCCAGGGAGCCTCTACAATTCCCCGGAGGCTCTATCAATGAGATGCAAGGCAAGACGTCGCTATTGTGGCTGGTAAAATGGTTTGTGGACGTCAAAGTAGAATGAAATCAGCTTCATACAAAATGTTTTAGTTTAAACATTCATTATTACTAATATTCAGTAAAAATTAACAGTATAAAAATACTGCCAACTATTTCCAGTAAAATAAAGTAAGTTATAAGCCCATTCAAAGATTTATTTTGGTATTAATTCTAGCAAGCTGTAAATTGATAAGCCTACTACAAAAAAAAAAGTGATACAATATTGGTCCATGTACCACTATGCTTCAAGATGTTAGAATTTGATGGTCAGTGTTTGTACTACCATGTCTCAAAGAGTTAAACCCGTTAATAACTTTGAATTAATATAATATAGGTCTATACGTATATATGCGAACTTATACAGAGTGGATCAGAACTCTACCGAGAAACTTTCACAAGTTCTTTAGGGATGTTTTCTGAGTGTTTTTCATATATAGGAACCCATGGTCTCTGGTGGTTCAGCACCGAGTAATTGCATTGCTAATTACCTTTGTACAACCCAAATGACACGCTATTTAAAGTAATCATTCAAAATGTCGATCTCCATGATCATGACAAACTTCACAGCAAAGCCTCATGGACTGACGATCACGCTCTAGCATCCCAGGTAGATCGGCACACATTGTCAGTGGCTGTTTCAATTCCTAGCAACCAGGTCCACATAGTTTAGACAGGAGTTACGTACACAAGTCTCTTCATTTCTTCAGTTAAACCTCTAAAAATAATAAATTATATTGTGTATAGTACTGTTGTCCAAAGGAAAGGACTTCCTGTGAACTTGTGAAGAATGTGACTTTTGTGAAATTATGGTACATCACACCATCTGACATGAAAATATTCATGTTATATCACAGGACAAATATTGTTTACTTTGTTATTAGAGGATCTCGACGCAAGTGATAACAACAATCACGCGCGCAAGCAAGCCGGTAATCAATAAGAACCTGTCTAGCCACCTGTGATGGTAGCCCTCATCTCTTTTTCCTCTACCACCATCCCTTTAAATAGTAGTGCACTCCGCAAGGAAGTTCTTTGCTTTGAACTACAGTGTTACCCAGTTTCTTTTCACCTAGTAGTAATTACGTGGTTTTTACATCCCCACATGAGTACCACAACCCGCATACTACAACATAGAGAAACAGTCGATCGCAGGAGTACAATTCAGTTTTAAAGTCTTCGTTGAGAGCTGTATTATTCGATAGGAAAGAAAGTATTTTTTAAAAATTTATTTACTTTGTTGCACTGCAAGTGGGATAACAACCCGGTGGCAGTGTTGCAATAAATACCAGCCATACATATATACAAAAATGACACACTATACATACAGTTACACATTAAATATCACAAGAGCTATCTACATACCTGATAATTTTAAAAAAATCTCTTTCCAATCAAAACTGTAGCATATACTGAGAATATTATCGGGGAAAAAATATATATATATTATACATTATCATATACCCTATTCAATATGTATACACGAGGTCGTGGAGAGATGAGTAGCAAATAAATATACTCTTCTTATATAAATAATATTCGTAAAAGGAATAATATGGCTACCAGGTTGCAAACGGTAGTTAATTTATTTCAGGAATTTATTATAGGTAATCTCGCGTAGAATTTATGAATACTATTCCATGAATAAAATGTAACGGATTTTGTAAATGACAATTATTTTCTTACTATGTTGTCAGCCGTAAAGTAACGGCATACTAGATGATTGAACAGTCCATGAATCAATTCAATGAATCGATCTGAGTACAATTTTATAAATTGAAAAATCTTAATGCTAATAATTGATATGCAAATATATCTTCGTTTATTTAACAATAATACATTATGCAACAAACCTATAATAGATTTTTTTTAGGTACGAGTACGTTTATGAAAGACCAACGCAAAAAAAGGCAATGAGCCCGCCAAGACCTTCGCATCAGATGGTTTGTCGTAATTTTTGTCTTCTACGAGAGATGGTAGGCTACGGCGTCTGTCAAATCGAAGCTTTCTTTTGCTCGTTTTCTTGAAATCAATTGATTTTTACAACACGGAATAAATTCATTTTAGTATGATATTAAAATTAACCCGAACAGAATTGATTTTATTTTAAATACAGGCTATTTATTTCGCAGTTTTCAGCTCCTACTCGTAATGTCTCAAATCGTTCCATGTTCCATAATAATCGATATAATAGAAATCTGTATCGTTATGGACATCATTATTATGAAACCTTACGTTACACATAATAAGCGTGTTATATCAGGGCCGAACAAAAACTAAATAAATAAAATAAATAACTAAATAATTTCAATTTGAGGAGCTTAAGAATATTGTACGTATGAAACATCAGAAATTTTGGTGCTCATTCTTAAGGCCATAACCAAGTCCCACAAAGCATTTTCTTCTCGCTGGACGCTGAGTGGGAAGACACCTAGTTTTGCTCTCGACAATAGCATGAGATAGTTCTAGCTGAATAGAAATCACAATAAAAGTTATTACTCTGGGACCGATGTTAAAATAAATGAAACTACACATTAAATTTTCCAGACAGTACATGACACAGCATTTTTCTGTTTTATCACCTATTGCACAGAATATAGCGTTTTAATTGCACAGTCTTCAATATTGCAGTCGCCTACTATCGTTTTTCTAGGATGTTTATAATATCATTTATGGTTCTGAAATAGCTGTAAAGATTTTTCTAGCTTCAATGCTCACGTTTTATGTATAGGCTAAAGTCAATGTAAGTAATTATCTTCAAATTATCTTCTTTAATAATAGAGATGACACATAAACATAGTTTACAGCCTATTTTAAAATTCAATTATGGTTTACAATGCACAACTTTATAGTTAGATTCATCATAAGTAATTATTGTATTATTAAATTTAAATATTTATATTACTGTAACAAAATTTTATATTTTTTTTTATACTTATTTTGACTTTTATTCTTTCTATACGTTTAATGGAATAATACGTTAATGTTCTTTAATTTCGTATCACTTTATATATTTCCTCTATGTTATTATTGAACTTCCGTTTTATTTGACCCTTTTTTGCCACTGGCATGTTAGGGTTACAGTTCTACAACACGTTTTACTTTACATATGCTTGTATTGCCTACATAAATGTATTGATTGCAATGCAAGTGATTACAACTTAAAACCACCCGGATGGGTGCACTAATTAGAAATAGGCCTAATTACACATTACTTTTACCTACATTGGAACAATAATTACATATACTTACAAATACCTATCTGGATACACTAATTACAAATTATAGATAGGCCTACAGTTACTGTTACCTTCATGGGTACAATAGTTACAATTAACTACTAGTTACTAATGCCCATGTGAATAAAGTGAAATTACAATTAATGATAATTTTAGATATCTTCTGCTTATAGTGATCTGTGAATATGATTTATGAAGTTTTCAAACTCTTGGGAACAGCATTTCTGTAGGAAAATGTAACCTAGGGGTTTCCTATAGTGCCCTGAGCATTTTTCAACGTGAGAGATTAATAGCCATCGGGGTCGTTCGTAGATATCACATTCGAATGTTAATTGTGTTTTTACTTCCTCTACCTATATCTACAGGTAGCGAAACTATTGTTTCAATCATGAAGTTTGAGGTCGAGTTTTCAGCATTAATACACCTTTTAAGTCCAAGGATAAAAAGTGTGTTTATGTGTGTCGGAACAGCACAGCTCAAAAACGAAAATTTTAAAATAATTATTCATCTTTTCCTGCCTATGTGGACTTATTTAATAATACGCACTTTTCTTGCACTTTAGATCGTAAATCAAATTTCAGTGGAATGTTAAATTGAGATTGATACTGAAAGAATTTAAATAATGATAAGAACAATATCTGTTTCGTGTAAATGCCTCTATATCCACCTTTAGTATGGGCAAAAATAACAAAGCTTTAACTTCGCTTCATTGTATGCTATAGCCTAGCAGGTGTCTAAGGTTTTGTTTTTGTGGAGAATAGCAGCAAATATTCCTAATTTTAATGTAGTTTTCTTGTAATACGAGCTGGTGCAGGAATTTCCATGTAAATGAGAAATTTATGATCGCTTGCATTTTTTTTTCTTTTCTTTTCTTTCAGTTACATCTGAATTTTAGCTAAGTTAGCTACACTTTACTAGAGTAAAATTTCACTTAATTAATCTGCATGTTATTTAAACTTAAGCATATTTAGCCTACATTGTTGTTGCATGGAAATTACACTACTTTCACTAACACCCACTTAATAATTATACTGTGAAAAATTCACAGTCAAACTGCTCTAAATAAAATTAACATAAAGTTCTCACAGCAAATTTACAGGTAATTTCATTAAATAAACAAGTAAAGTCTTTAGAGTTGAAAGTGTGTAACAAATTTAAGTTTTCCTTCCATTAATTTCACGGAAAGTAGCTTCCTTTATGAGCTCTTAAGAAGCATTCATTATTCCTATATCATGTACATAGAACGGTCTTATAGTTAAGAGGCTATAAATTGCTGTACATGCTAGGCTATGTTTACAGGAAGATCAAGTCTACAAGTTTGCATAATATGCAGACCAACAAGTAACCAAAGTTTTAAAATGTTCTTTTTGTATGAAATGCACTTAACATATGAAAATATTTGAGATGGGCTTGTTGGATAAACAACACTTACGGAATACTGGCCGTATGTAGGCTAAGGTGGAAACAACACTTCTACGAAAATATTTATGGCACTAATTTACTTAGGAGTTTTTAGTTTATTCACGCATATTCTATCCACTATTTCGCGTCGTGATGTCTACGAAACAAGTTATCAATTTATATATATATATATATATATATATATATATATGTGTGTTTTGCATAATAATTATGGTAGGGTCATGCGAGCTATGGTTCGCTCCTCTCTGAATTTCTGGAAGTAATTTAGAGACCCTTTGATTTAAGTGAGTTGAATAAACCCTATTCAAAGAATATAAAATTTTTGCCAAAAAGTGCGCCCACACTGTGCTTTAATCGCTGTTATTATCTAACAAATTCCGAGATATCTGAAAATTAATCTACTATACCGGTTGTCTATTTTTGTGATCGTAAAAATACAGGGTTGAAGTAATATGACTGTCCAAATTAAAGGCTTTAAAAGATCGAATTAAAGTGTCATTAACCCTACCAGAGCTGATTTCTTTTTATCAGCTGTAAGCATTTATAAAACAAAATCATCATTGGGCTTTTAAGTTTGAAACCAATGAGGAACTTTTCAATGGAATAGCTGGTTTCCACGAACGTTAATTTTAACACGTGTTTGATAAACCCCATATTTTACAAAGTTGTTACTATATCTGAGCAACAATAATAATTCGAACAGTTTTGTGCTATGTCAAATAAAGACAATGGACAAACCCAAGATTTTAAATATAAGCTTATTTGATATCCAACTACTGAAGATCTCAAGCGAAGGACAAAGGCTTTCATTCCCCGGTAGTGAGTATTCATTAAGATCCCTAAGTCGAGAACCCTAAGATTATGTCTATGACGTAAATGATTTACCGATGAAGTATAGTTTCATCAAAATGTCCTCAAGGTCATGAAATAACATACATTATGTGGGGAGAAGCGTGAATACCGAATTAATTCATTTCATATAATTATTTAGTTTGATGTAGCCTATATACTTTTAAAATGTTGTGGTACTGTGAGTTTCCAACTAGATTTCAGGTTTTATAATTAATATGCATTTTGATATCTCTTAAATCTAAAAATCTATTTTCAGAAACTTACCTGTTTGTGACATTCTGTGTTCAAATAGTATTGCTCAGAAGCAAAAAATCCCCATCACTTTACATGAAGAAAATGTTGTTTTCACTTTCTAGTCGGAAACAGCTCCGACGATTTTGCTTGAATTTTGTACACAAATAATGTGTACCAAGAACTGAAACATTTATTGTGCACCCCCTCAATGTGGCTACTTTGTTTTTTATCGGAATGTGACTCGAGAATATGTATTGTCCATGCTTGAGGTAGAGAATGTCGAATGAATGTATCTTATCAGGTTTTATAAATCAGTTTTCACAGTAAATTCCCATCTGTATTTTCTAAGAACCCTTGATGGGTATATTACGTATATTGCAATAAATTGTCTCACAACGCTATGCGACTACATGTTGTAGATTTTAAGCTTATTTTATACCTGATTGTCTGTTACATTGATTAATGTATGAGTATAAATAATTCTTCAAACTTATATTGGACCCGAAGTTCTCTTATGTCAAATTTTTATCATCATTCTGTAGAGATTTCCTTAATGTCAAGAATTTTTGCCTTATTCTCATGAAATTCTGGCAAGAGAAAATGTTCTTAGCAACACGAGATGCATAGGCCTACGTTACGAAACTGATGATTAAAAAAGTGGAGGAAAGAACGGAAGAAAGTATTTTTCTTTTTTGTTCTGTATTGGCACAATTTAGAAGGGCTGTGTGTTGTAGGCAAGCCCCAAGGCACAGGAAATTACTCTTGATATGATCTGAGCCCGAATATTATTAACTGTGGAGATATAATTGAAGGAGAAAACCTTCGTGAAAGGGGGCAAAATTTAATAGTAAGAGGACTGTATTTGGAATAAAAATGTCAGTTGCCAAGATAGATATATTCAATGTCCCGGTAGGCCTAATAGTAAATAAAAACTAAATGTTAACATGGAATATGTTTGTATAGCGAATAAAATTGTCCCCTGCAAGGTAGAAGTAAAATATCTGGCTAAAAGTTAATATAATTAAGGACGAAAACTCTACTTAGAATGTAACAACAGTCGACCTTCCAATAGAAAGGCAGGTAAATTTATCCAGTTTCCAAGGGGTACGGTAAATTGATACTTCCATTTTTTTACAGAGTGGAAGGTAGGTCTATAACTGTGAAGATTGAAGGGAGATAAGAGTAAATAAAAAACAGTAACAGTAGGATGACAGTAAAATAAATTTAAAACCTATTTTCAAGTTTCTAGCCCATCCGGATGTGGGTAAACAATTATGTCAGCGAAGACTGAGTGAGCCTTGCGGCTCTTAATGAATGTTGTTGCATTGTTGTTGTTTTTGCTCAGGGAGTGAGCCTTCACGGACTCGCTCACGTAGGCCATATTGGTAGGCCCATTCTCAACGAATGTTACTCCACTGAACTTTTGTTTGGAGAAAGTGAGAGATCAGCTTTGACTTATAGTTATTCAAATCATGTTAATTAACACTGGCATTCATGTCATCAAAATTACTTCCAACTACACTTTTCATTGTTTTGTTTCCAATTTGAAGAGTTCGGTGATAATTTTTAGTTTCCACTGATACCTGTCGACAGTGATAGTGAATCCGATGTGGGAAAAGGGGGATGGTTGTTGAACGACTCATGAGTAAGGCTGGAATTATCCGGATAAAAGTTAACTGGTTAATTGAGCAAATAATTGTTCAAGTAACCATTATCTCTTGTCCAGTTAACCGAATAACAATTAACCAGATAACTGGACAATGCCGTCATTTCATCCAGTTATTTGTGATTACCCAGATAATTTACTAAATAATTCCAGTTAACTATGTGTTCAAATAACAGTTAACTCATTTATTTTATCTACAATTAATTGCCTGCGCAGTAGTGTCCCAACACAACTCATAAGGCCTAAGTCGGTCCTGCTCAATATTTTTGCCGTACACCTGGTGTTGTGTCACAACGTGGTGTACATATATGGTGTGTATGCATGTGTTTATATGTATATATATATATATATGTACACACACCCAATGCTTATCAACAGTTCCTTAAATCATCAACCACTGGTTTCCCACCAGTTCCTCCTTAACAGAGGCTGTGTGAAGCAACACTCGTTGAGAGTTACAGGTTCAGAGCTTATCTCCTGACCAGTGGGGATGGGTCCGAGGAGAGGATGAATCCCTATTCCCCGTAAAAACTAAGAACCCGGTGACATAATTCTGATCATCATATTTTGTCGCTGAACAACAGGCTGCGGATGCCGAAAATAAAGTATTAACTTGACTCATCTGTTTGCAAAACCTGCCATGGTACATGCACCAACAGTACACCATAGAAGATGATGAGTTTAAAATTGATGACTTGACACAGAAGATGTCATTTAGGCATTTTAATATGTTTATAATTATGTGTATGTAGTGAGCTTTAGCTACTTAAAGAAACAAATATGGAAACATTTATTTAAAGTAGTAGGTACTGTGTCTTGGAATTTTTCTAAATATATCCAACCCTTACCAATTTTTTAAAAATAAAAATATAATCTACATTTTTTTATTTTTTTATGAAACGGCTATAGTTCATGTTCCTTGTATCGCACAATCATATCATGTACATTTGTATGTTCTACAATAATAATAATAATGAGTTTTATGTGTATGTTTACCTAGTACATTTTGCTAAGAACTTATTTGCTACTGTGTCATTTTTCGTCCCCATTATTTCCTAAACTGTTAAACCTTACAGATATGTTTTGTAGGAAGTTTTTGTACATACAATGTTAGGGAATTCAGAGAAAAAGGACATTGCAATGTGCCCTCCTGCATACCGCCCATCTACGGAACTTTCAGGACATTGTTAAGGATACTCCTTCCCATAACTCTGAAAATTTTCATTTACTAAAACAGAAGTAAACTTATATTTAACATTTATTTGTTCGCTTTTGACGTGAAAAATAGATGGGTTTGAAGAGAGGCAACAATCGTTGTTGAAATAGATGAAAGTTCCCTGGCAGGGATGTAACCATGCTCTACAATATTTTCTCTAAACATTTCCAAATCATACGTTATGGGAATGTCGTGTGAGTTTAATCAAAGCATTCCAAACTTTCGGGAATTCACTCAGTTTATAGCCTCAGGGACACAGTTTACTGGAACTTGGAATGTACTGATAAATTCCAAATGCTAAATGTATACTGCCTGTTTAGAAACATCCTCCGGGAATAGTAAGCATTTTCTTAACACTGAGACGATGGCTAAAAGTCACTGATCTACACTCAAAATCTATTCGAATTAAAAATAGTCAATTCCTATTCCTGATGTGAAATAAAAGAATAAATGATATTTAAAACGTTTACTTGGCTCTCATTCTCTTGAAAATATAAATTAATTTTGCTTCACATTAGAAATGCAATGCCTTCTGTTCCTGTTGGTCAGTAGCCTAAGTATGAAGCGGAGCTATGAAAAAAAAAATTATAAAGTCCATTAATGAATGGCAGATATGTGGCAGTCTGAAGGTTATTGCTATCTTACGCAGAATGCAATTAGGATATACCAAACATCGCTACTTTCTTTGCGAGAGAGACAGTCATGACAGGAAATCACATTACATAAGAAAAACCTGTCCTTAAAGGAAAATGGCGTCTGCACTGTAGCAGGATGCGTGGAATATGAACTTCGCCCTTTCATAAAACATTATTATTAATATTATTAACATTATGAACGTAATCTTTCATATGGTACTCATTTTGTCATTTATATTAAAAAATAAAGTGCTGGTCTAATTATTTTGTTTGGGATCTTGTCTATAAGCCTATTTTCTGCTAGTGAACGTAAACATTTCATTTCTGTATATGGAATATTATTTTCTACTGTCGTTACGTCAAAACCCAACATTCGGTTACACAAAGGAATATTTTGTAGAACCCCAAAATCTATCTCCTCTTATTCTATGTAAAAGGATCTGCGTTATAATGTCATTATTATTCGAATTAATTTAGTATGATTTTGATAACTGCAACTCTAACCTACAACATAGATTCATAGGCTATATAGGAAAATGAGCCATAAGGCTGTAAACATAACTAAGTGCAGGTCATTGAGTTCTTTAAGGTTAAGATACAGTATTTCGAGGCTTCCATACTTTTAGGAAACCTGCTTATGAAGGTTATAAGTAGGGTTCGGATGTTCATGACATGTTATATTTTGATCCTGACCTCCGTTCTCGCCGCAAACACAAATTAAACACGAATTGCACGGTTGTTGTCCTAATCGGACAGTTATTATTTTGCATATAAAGACATATTTTGGTCATTTTCCGGGTCTTGGTCATATTTTGGACATATTTGTAATTTAAAGTAATATTCCAGTCATAAATTCGGTAAAAAAAGCATAATAATACGGTGTATGTACTACATGGTCGAGTTAAATTTGAAATTTATTTCATTAATGTAATGTTTAGGCTATGCCATATGAATAGGTAACTTACATTTTAAAATTAATGCAATTGTTCATATTTTATAGGGATACGCAGGGTCTACAAAATATTAGGAGTATTTTGAGCTGATTAAACGAGGAAACAGGAGCAAATTCTTTAAAAATAGAAGTTCATTGCAAATAAAACTGTAAATCACAAAAAATTTTAAAGAAGTTATTATCTTATTGAATTCGTTTGATGTAAGAATATGGTGTCATTTAACGTTTTAAATTTTAACATTTAATTTTTGAAATTACGTTGTTTTATAAGGTCATATTTAGGGTTTTTTGGTCATATTTAGTAATTATAAGGACATATTTGCAGTCATATTTTTCACTTTTTAGGTCATAAACATCCGAACCCTAGTGATAAGGTTGTGGTGACTCTTTTCTCCGACCACCTTTACTATAGTATTACTCCTCATTCACATTTCTGTCAAAGACTGAATAGATCCAAGGTCCATGGTGCCAATTAGGAACATGAAAAATCCCATTGACCTCATCGGGAATCGAAGGAGCAATTTTCTAGTTTCTAGTACAGTGACTCAACTAACTGCACTACAGACCACCTCCTAAAGTAAACCTAAAGTGCTGAAACGAAAATAAGAGGGAATAAATAATAAACCATACCATTAAAGCCCCTGCTGGCTTTTATATGCTCAGGTACTCGCAAATCTCATATCGTTTACTGTCTCGTTTATGGCTCTTAAACATGTCTACTTGACAGAAGTCCAGTGTAGCTTGCGCAGCCCAGTTACATCTGCTAACGTAGTTGAATACAGACTCCGCTATGGGGAATTTGCAATGCTAATTCAAATGTTGTAACAGGAGCTTTAGTAACGCTTGATTAATGCGAAGATGCGAATCACCGTGTCACTGTCTCATAAACACCGCACTCTGGCACCTATTTAACACCTATTTAACAAGTTTTTTGTTTGCAAATTCCAAAATAGCAGACTTGAATGACATTTATACTATCAGCGTCAGTGCAGTGTCTTCTGCTTGTAGTAGGCCTAAACATGATAAATCAGATTCTATTTTCTTGAAAGTAGAACTCTAGAAAGGAATGTAGGCCTAATGATTGCGTTGCATACGTTTTTTGGTGTAATTTCAAATTTTATTTTTTATTTTATTTTGAGCTATGTACTACAGTTTTCTGAGACTTTCTGTGACTTTCTGTGAGCTAATCCAGTTGGATCCACGATACTTCCCAGTACTTTATTTATGAATCCTTAGAGGCCTACACGAAAAATCGCCATGAATTTGAAGATATGTTCATGAATTGTAATGTAACTTCTAATACAAATAGTTGTAAGTCCCTTTCATCCATTATTACCTTGAGTAATAATTAATTCTTAAGTTCATATTGCATTTAATTTTTGGTAATATTAAAATCTTAATAAAAACACTACTTTATACCCTTAACTTTAAATTACCTGGGTATAGTTCACACATCAGCATAAATATAATACAACGCAATGTGTTTTTAACACAATGGTTTTCACAATATTAAAAGAAACCTGATATGATACACATAACTTCCTCTACCCAATTAAGTTTTGGCTCTTAGTATAATATAGTCCTATTATAATACATAATATACCGTATGATATTATATATTATTAAGGAATTCATGTTCCAAATTTAAACAAATGCGTGTACTCAGTTGTTCCAACCTGATGCAAACATTGTTCACCAGGCAAGACTGAATTTGTAAAAAACAATGGGTAGATTATAACTACCCTTCAAAATTTTTTACAAAGAAAAAGTTTCAAATAAAAATGTTAGCTCTTAGTACAAACATCTAATAATTACACAGTAATATTTTTCTGAGGATTTCTGCATTTTTATGCATTAGTTATTTTAATATAAACAATATCTTCATTAATATTGCTAACATAGGATTCAAACAACTGTTTTCTGAACTTGCTAGTCCAATTTCATTCAATCAACATTTTTTGGGCATCCTCCCTCAGATTACACAAGGAACAAATGCCTTTTTCAACGGTTCCTCTTTTGGCTTTTAGTTTCCATATCCCCAAACCTCCACCAAGATTTTTCCTTGTTGAGCTAGGCTGTTCACACACACACACACACATACAGACACAATGACACACAGACATAGACGTGTTTCTTTCAATAGTATTTTTGGATTCAGGGAACCTCAGAACGTGTATTTTGGTTAAAAACTCAACTTCGAATTTCGGGATCGAACACAAGACTCCCTGTATCATAGTAGCCTACCTATGGTATGGGCAGGGGAAGTAATTAACACTTTTGGTAATATCGGATATCTGGTAATTATTCAATGTATAATTCCGTTGTGTTAAGAGATCTCTAAATATCGAGTTATCTTAAGCTTATGCATAGAATTGTAGCCAGGCCTTTGTATTTACTAGTATTTCCATGATCTATGAAGTTTCTGTATGACTACAGTATCGACAAACGTGTTTCCTGATTTTAATAAATCAAAGTTAGAATTGGAAGCTAGATTTGTAATTCGTTTGAAATTAGGGACTTTTTTTAAACACATGTGAATTCCATCTCATCTCCATGTATCATGGGAACGTCCAATGTTCTTCCTGATTGGAGTATAATCCAATTATTGAGAACCGTGTTCTGGGGGCAAGCGAAATTAAATTCTCTGCTACTTTTAATTTCCTCTCTAGAACAGGAAATTTCATTTCCTACTCCGTCCTTATGGACATAGATGTTTTGAGTTTCATAGTAATATCATAATAATGATTATTTTCTTAATTATATTTGGGAGGAAGTAAATTGATGTAAGCAGCGATATGTTACATTGGTAACTCTTGGTATAAGGCAAAGTCAAATATTGCAGCTAAGGAAAATTTATTCTTATGGCCAAATAATAATTCATAAGCTTTAATATGTTAATACGGGGCAGCTATACATATAAGTTTTAAACATGATAAAAGAAACTATTAAGATATGATTTATATGTTATGTTATTATTCGTGTAAATTAAGCATGAAATAATTAAAGCTTTGGCACCTGAAATGGCATTCAAGTTGTGATCTTTTTATTCACCTTGCACAAAAACAGTTTTCTTTGTTGAAAATGAAAAAACATAACTAATCTCTTAATAGCTTTTCTAACGATATTTGTAAAAAAAAACAAAATTACGAATTACAAATTATATAAAACTTTTATCTGCTAAAATCATATATTTTTCCCCGTATGGTAGGCCGTGTTAGGCTTTGTACTCGTCACGACCAATGCGATCTGTAAATCTGCATAGTTATTTCATTTCCTTGCTGAATTGCTGTAGAGCTTGTTAATATCTGTATTTTCTAGTGACAGGTACTGTGGTTCAAAACAAAGAACTTCCCTATGAGGAATACGAGGAATGTGACAGTTACGCTCACAAGGAAGCCGGCAACCAATAAGAATCGTATAGACACCTGTGAGGTACCCTCACCTCCTCTTCCATCCGAAGTAATTACCTCTTCTCGCCCCTCTAAACACCAGTGCATCCCTCAGGGAAGTTCTTTGCCGTGGAGGACAGTAACTATCTTAAAGCAAACTTCTAAACTAAAAGTTTCAAAATCTGAATAGATAATGTAGGTTATTAGTTGTTTGGCTTTGAATAGCATTCATCGTCGCGTTTGTAATACTGGTAGCTTTGCGATTAGAGTGAGCAGATACATATAATATATGACTGAATTGGAATGTTAATTCTCTCACACTGGTTTTGTGTATGAGGTGGAAAGGTGAAATCAGACTGAAAAATTCAATGCAATAGCCGGGATCATTCCACTCTGACCTACTAGTGGTGTACTATGAAGTCCTGGCCTTAAATCACTTACAGGTTGCAAGTCGCCACTGGGTTGGTATCTCACATTGAGATCGCCTGGTAGTATGCTAGGATATGTGAGTCAGTTGAAGAAGAATTTAATATCGTACGAGCATGTTGCCACGATAGCTCAATTGGTAAGAGCAGCGGCAGCCGAATATCCAGGAGCCGAAGATCCGGGAGCCCACGATCCTGGTTCAATTCACGGGTATGTCATTGGATTTTTCAGTCAGATTTCACCTTTCCATATGATTGAATTGTTTATTTCAAACATATATCTATATATTAAGAGCTTTTTATCGTTCAATATTTTAAATTTTCTTTTTAATTTATTTCCGTAGCTATTAGTTTGGCATTACTAATAACATGGCAGATTAAGTAAATTACACTGTAAATTATACAGCGAACAGAAAATACAAACGTAATGGTCTTGTGAGCTATTTTCGAAGATGATAACCCACCTTCTATGGGATTCATTAAATAAATAATAAAAACTCGAAACTTTACCAATGTTCCCAATTTACTAGAAAAATTACTTTAATTTGTATTTTTTACTGCATATGAAAAATGATGTGCGATTGCTATCTAAAAACATACCGCATTGGTTCGAAGAACATTATTTCAGGACTTGTATCAGAAGCGTGTTCACTGTTGCAACTTATTATTTTCAATTGTGTGTCATTGAACATTTAATTTTGTTTATTTCATTCATTCGTTTAAAGTCTTTTGAAATACCGTGTAAAATAAGTGATCTCATTTAGCAATCCAGTTTATGGGACATGAGAGATGTTTCAAGCTAGTAACGAAATTAAGGCAGTGGACACTTAGTTGTGAATGCATGCTAACAGCTCATTAATGTAATATTAGAAAGTGAGTGCTTCTGCTCTTGCTGTCGTTATCCTGACAGCATGAAATGTAACAAAACTCAGTGCAAAATTGAATATAAAATTGCCACTAAGTTAACACCGACACTGTTTATCCAATTTCAGCTCCTAAATGGAATTGTAACTGTCACATATAGGTGACACAGATACGAAACACTTTATCAGATTAAAAGTTCAGTATTTATATCAGACAAGATCACTAATACGATTATGTCTTTGCCGGGAGACGCTAGATTTCGGAGTTCTATACTGGAGAATGGGATTTGATTTGTTGGTTTGTTTCTTCGTTTTTGTTAATTTTTGTACTGCAGAATATAAAATACAACTTCGCTCTCAAAAAAGCAAAAGGTTGAGCTCAAATTGGCCTAAGACAGAAAGTTACAAAGCAATAAAGAATTTTAAAAAGTTAAAATGTGATTATAAGTATTTAATAATTACTTATATTACAATGTACACGTTTTATGATGTCATGGGAGTAGAACTTAAAATGACAAAATAAAAATAACAAAGGCAAATTTAAACTTTAGGTATTAAAAATGTTTAAATGCAAGAAAAATTGTTTAATATAAAACTAATCATGAGAAAAAAACTATTAAGCTTGGAAACCAATTCATGTGCTATTTAAAAAAAATAACAGCATCAAAAAACTCTATATTCAGCTAGGCCTATACCTTATTAAGATATTTTTTTACAAAATTACGATATGGTCTTGGTCCACAACTTGTACCTACATCTTAGTCCTGCTTTAGTATGATGTTTCGGCTCTATGAATGGACTGAAATTGCATACAGTTTTGATGTATTGCCGTGATCACTTGAAATAAGTCTACTGTGGTTTTCATGGCCGAATATTAGTAATATGTATATGTATATGACTACGTTATAGTAAACATATTAAATTATTTTCAAACTAGACGCCAGGATAATTAATTTATATTATTCTAAATGTTAAACCACTGTTTTTCCAATATATGGTTAAAGAGTCGAATAAATGTATTGCAAAAAATATTTAACACATATTATTTAACATAAATATATTGCCAAATATTTTTTTACTAAATATAAGACAAAAGCAAGGATTTCTACATTTATCTGCAAGAGACGAGCATGTATACGTACAACGGCATTGGTATGACTGGTATTTAAAGTAATGCTTACAGCTTCACACTCAAGTGAACTAATTTGGGAGTAGTTTCAAGACTGAACTAGCGGAATTCCATTGTAACATAATTTACAGTTTAGCTTGGTAACATACATAGATAGACTTGAGGTATGTAATATTGTTCTAAGTAGTTAAATAAAAGATCTCGAAACACTATGCATGTAGAATTCCATCACATATGAACTTATTAACATGAATTAAACTTTGTCACTTATCAGCATAAGTTGGCTTGAAGGCCTGTCAGTAATAAATCTAGTAAACTTATCGATTACCTTTGAATCCTAAAAGATAATAAACATCAAAATGCGGTATATACAGTTTAACATTTTTTTAAAATAATGCTTATCCTATTAGCTCGTAGTTTGTTATTTTAATAAAAGAAATAAGGATTTTCAATTCTTTCATTTACAGTTTTTTGTTTTCTAAGGTTATGAAACTCTAGAACATACAACTCTTAGTAAATACATAGACGCTACAACTAATGCAAATGTTATGACATTATCAGTTATAAATAGTGTTAGGACAATAATGTAAAATGTGAAGTAAGAATGCATGTAATGTTACCAAGGTAACGGGGCATGCAGAATATAATAAAATAAATTAAAAAAAAAAACCACCCTTATAATTTACAGCGGCATTTTCAATAGTCGTACTCCACGTAGGCCTATTGAATAATAGCTAATTAGTCTAAATATTACTTAATTGTGAAAATATGTTTTATGTAGATTGGTAGAACTGCTACCATATGGCCTTATCTTATTCTTTCTTTATCGTAGTTTTACTTCTCCCTTTTAGGACTTACGCGACCCAAGCCGCCCGGACCTTATAGGGCCGCGACCTGTCGGGAAAGGGATTATCTTTGGATCACATACATACTTTTTTGACCAGACAAGGATATGGAGGGCCTCCCCGGATGAGTGATCAGCCCAATGCCGGGGCCACCTCCGAGACAACACGAACACATAGGACGAGACACACCATTCACACACACACTCACTCAGAACAAGGCGAGGATGGGGATGATGATGATAATGACGGCCAGATAATATCCGGGGACCACAAGGGCCTAAAGTTACCTGACATTTGTCTCACAAAACATCACCTAGTTAACTTGTCCCGACCAAGAATCGAATCCGGGCCCGCTGCGTGAGGGGAGCTAACGCATCCCCTGAGCCACAGCGGTGGACGCCTTATTTTATTCTCTGACTTAAAAAAATACAGGAATTTTCGAAAACTGTAAAACTAATTTAAATAAGCAAATTAAGCTAGTAAAAGTTATTTCAATTTAAGAACATATCTTGAAATTACAAAAAAACTGGGACTGAAAGTAAAATCTGAATTACTGTATATTATGTCGCATTGATTTATTGAGTTTCCTCTAAAATTATCCTGAAGTTTTAATGGCCTCTGATAGGCCTATTGCGTTGGATGGATTTCCAGAAATGGACAATACTGATAAAGTGAATCAAGATTAATGGGATCTTTGTAAAGGGACATAAAGTACATGACGATTATACTCAGAGAAGGCGAATTAGAGAAGCAATAGAAAAGATAATTATAATAACCATATGTGCGAAGACGTGGGATGTTGGCCTAAGATATATTATGATGTAATATCTTGATCTCAGCTCAGTTTCCCGAACGCTCGATGTCTACAAGTTAGAGTTCAAGATCTTTTTGACAGGAGTATAGTGAATGTGAGCCAAAGGCCCTAAAGCTAAACGGAATGCGATTCGAGCGATGAGGAAGGGATTCCCGGAAGGCGACATCGGATATTGACTCAATCTTACGTAAATATTACATCAATCGAAAAACCAATATGAAAGCAAGCCGATCTTTGTTTAGCTGTTCTATAGAATACAATTTTTAATTTTAGCTGACGTAAGCGAAATGAAATATTTGATATGAACTTATAGTTCGGTGAAGCGGAGAATACTCTTATACTCACTAGCTAGATACATACAGGTCTAATACAATTAGGCCTACTTTTCACTTTTCCATCATATATTGTGTTGAATTATTCTACACAAATAGAAGTTCAATCCATGTCTTCATAAAACTTGAAATAATGAATGAATGAGCCATGGGGGTCCCAGTCAGGGCAAAAGACCTCCTACAGGGAAAGCTGAGGGCAACTATATCACTTATAATATATAATAAATGAAAGTTTAGCTCCATGGCACTGCATCCCTGAAGGGACTAGACCTACCACTGAAGATAGTCATACAACGTACCTTAAAAAATATTTTTTCAGTGAAATTATGATATACATATTTTATTTTGGAATCATATAGGCCTAATTCTTAGGACATTTGCTAGAGAATTATTGGTCTTCCTCCCAAGTATCACTATCGTGGTATTTTTGAAGTCTCTGTTTTAAGTATTTTTCTTTTTTGAGAACTCGTCTCTGTTCAGTTTCTTTTTCTTATGTGTAGTAGTACCACATCCCTCTTCATCATGATCCAGCTAAATCCTTTGTTATGTTAAAAGATGAGTTGAAATTGAAAAAAAAATATATATATATTAATAAGGATATAGGCTAGGTGAATGGGGATTTATGTATTAGGCCTATAACCTTTAAGTAATCCCATTTATTTTACTCTGTAAGTACAACAACATTTATTTGAATAAACTAATCTTAATTATATTAAGTGCTTTATTGTTTCTTAGGTTGAATTACATTATGAAAATAAATAAATGATAAATCTAAATTATATTTTTGCATATGATGCTTCGATTAGGATCATACGTAATACCAAGCATTAAATTATGGTATGCATTTCGGTTTGTCTAATTTATTGAGTTTTTATTTAAAATTAACTGGAAATATTCCTTTTAGTTATTAATTTATGTTTTCTTTGTTTCAGGATGCCTCAAAAGTCGTCTTAACGTAAGTAAATTACTATTATTGTTATATACAATAGATGATTTATTGCACACTATAGAAATGTTCGTTATATAGACCTACAGCATATAGCTGTTATTAATCGCGAGAAATTATGCTTTGGATATATTGTAATAACCAGTGTATAATTAGCCAATCACAGACCTGATTCACTTAATATTTATCGAATTTCCTTTATCACCTTTTATAAATCATAAAGATAGGTCCTCTTTTCGTTATATTATAATCAGTTGGAGACACTGTCGGCAGCGACTTACGCATACGCTACAATTGTATCGGATGTTAAAAATTATTCTGGAAATATGATATTGTACTTACATCTTTTCAGGAAACAGGACTATAATATTTTATGGGAAATATATTCCATAGTTCAGCAGCGTTGGTATTTATTAATTTTTATCACGTTTTGTAAACACTTTAAACACATAAACTCAACAGTATGAATGTACGCTGCGGGTAAAAGGATCGACTTTGAGAGATGGGAGATGACAAACAATCATTCACCCCCTTTCTATATGAACTTGTCCAGTCGACAGTCAGGCAAATTGAATATATAGATGTGTTCATACATGTAAATTTGAAAAATAAAGTTCTTATCCCGATGCATTACTAGGAACTGCACCAATAATATAACTATGATTTACACAAGATATCTTCAATAACCTATTAAATTTCAGCAAACAAAACTTGAATAAGTGGATGTTTATTACCTAATCATGTTTTGGACACAGAGGACAGCCGTATTGATGCTAAAATGTTAAAATGCTATTCAAATAATTAAGTTTAAATACATTTTATTAATTATTATTTATTTTATAAGCCTATTATTTGTTAAATAATCGTTATAAATGCAACTCGCGATTTCGTGAGAATTAATCGGCGATTCCCGCCATTTTATGATAAATATTTTAAAGAAATTAGAAAAATCTAATATTGTAGCATTCAGTGGATGCAATTAGCTGGAAGAATAAATATTATTACTACCATATGTCACTTGCATGCAGGGATCATTATTACGTTGCAATAACTGAAAGCAGGATATCTCACGCTGGTAATTTATACTGATAGTTATGTTTAACTACATGTTTGGCCCTAATTTTCCACTCACATCACGCTTTATATAGAAATAATTTCGGTATATTGCTCCAATAAATTTGTTGATGTGGAAATTAATATTAGAATTCATGCATTTGGTGTGAGTATTCTTTTATAAATAGAGTTTGAAAGCTGATTACGAAATAAAACTAGTTCACATTGTTATTACCTTATATCTAAACTTGCAAGCTATCCATGATCCAATATTCAGTTGTCTTTGCGGTAAAAAAGGAAAGAAATCAGACAACTTATTGAAGAATGAAAGTATTTTGGCGCCCCTTTCGTTAAATAAAAAAATTTAAACTAAATGGTAAATGTATTCTATATCCTTATTAATCAGAGTAGGTTTAAAGGCGTGAAAAATATAGTATGATAAGCAGAAGTGTTATCATGCATTCATAATGCACTTTGACATAATTTATGATAAAAACCTTCAATGAGATTAAGAACTGTTTTAATCCTCACAGATAAGACAAAGTACCGTTTTTAAATTTTTTGAATAGGTTATTCCATGGCCAATCGACAGGGAATCTTCAGAGACGATTTCATTTATATTAGAAAGATATCTGATCAGCAGGATGTATAGTATAGGCCAGTGATCGCCAAACCGTCGATCGCGAGCTACTAGTAGCTCGCAGGGACATTTTCAGTAGATCGCGTCAACACTTTGGTTGGCTACCTGATAACCTTGATTCCTCCACTGAGGAATATAAAAAAATTCTGCCCGTACATTTGTTATGTATTACTAACTACACTTCAATTTCTTTCTTATGTACAATTCCATTTCAATTTCTTTTTGTTATATATAGTTTAATTAAAATTTATTTCATATTTAGGCATTGAACAAATGTAAGATTTTTTTTAAACTTGGTAGTTCTTTTGGTTGGTAGCCCACAGTAGGATTTTAAAACGGTACGGTAGCTCAGAATCTTCATTAGTTTGATGACCACTGGTATAGGCTATAAAGCTATAAGATTAATTTTTATGGAAAATTGCCATTCAGATTTCTTCAGAAGATTCATAATGCCATCATAAGTAGAATGTCTTCATTACCAGTTCTTAGGCAAAGGCAATATCTCCTTCAAGAGCTTTCCCTGATATTAAAGTAATGCAATTTAGTCTCTGTTGGAACTCGGATCCGTATTCTCTTCCCGGGAGCTCAAGGTTTAATTATCGGTGGTCAATATTTCCTGAGCTTTCTACAATAGAGAAGGAAACAAAACTCCTTTAACAGTGGCGGTTGAGAACTTGTCAAAATACGACATTTTGAAGAACATCATGTGTGGGAAAAGCTGACACTGAAACCTTATTAATAAGGATAAGAAGGAGGAGTTATGTATTCATGTTTATGGGTGGCTCCTCCCTACGCTAGCCTACATATAGTACCCATAGTCTGCATCATACATGCATTCTATAGCTTGCCCTTTCATGTATATATTTCAATATTTCAATATGATCTCACATTTTCTAAAAATAAAAAAGTTGCCATGACTTGAGCCCCTCCCTCGCATGTTCGCAACGTTCCTATTAAAACCTGGTCCGTTATACGGCAGTGATACATACGCGACTTTACATAAACGGATCAAACCTTTTAATTTATAGTAAAATTCATAGTAAGTTCATGGCAATGTAACAAATGTAGAAACCTCTTTTATGGGGAATTTTTTTTTAAAGTGTCCTGTTTCAGAATTAACATAACCGGAAGCCAATGTATTATAGTCTTTTAATTATTTTTGTTTAATTCATTTATCTCACACAACATATGCGTTTGCCAAACAAATAAAGAGCAATTTCAAGTTGGTAGATGCTATAGAGAAAATTAATATTTATTAGGCCTATTACAAAAAAAGTTACAAAGTATATAATTTTGGGGGAATATTGTAAAAGCAGTTTTATTTTATCTATTTTTCATACTGAAACTGAGAATTTGATCACAGATATCACAACTAAAGTCTGGCCGTTCTAAGAAGGAAACCTGATGTAAACCAAAACCAGTACGTCTGTCTCACTCTAGCACATTACTCGTATTACTCGTAAGTCGTACGACTTAAGAATGAGACAGACATACCGATTTTTGTTTACTTCAGGTTTCTTTTTTAGCACGTCTCGGGTATAGGCCTACGTCTTCTATCTCCTTAAAAGTTTTATATCTTCCCCGCCACTTAAACAGAAAATTGGGTGAAAAAGTCCCTCTAGCACCTATTTGAAATATTTGAGCGACATGTATACCTTGTTTCTCTTCGCCACATTAGATAGAATACAGGTAGAATATCCTAATTAAAACGGATTATAAGGGCAACGAATGATCTCTGCTTCACCTTTTCCCCCTCACCCGCAATCATATCAGTTCTTCGATTACTGCCACCATTAGTTACACGGTAGTGTGTAACTCGTACTGTAGGGTAATGATAGTTTTTGCAAAATGGGATTTTTACATCTCTCACATGTCTGGTATAATAATTGTGAAATATGATAACAGCGCCAGCTGGCGGTAGAATGTAGTGTATGACCTCATTTTATTACATACTCACTTCCGATGCAAATATGGAAGTACCATACTGTACTTTATTTTCCTGCTAAAACACATAACCAAAAGAGAGTAGCTAGTAGCTAGTAGCTATCACGTACCGACGGTATTCCACATTTGTAGACTGTAACTTGCTGTACTACAGCATGATAGGTACAAATCTTTTAAAACTGTCTGACAATTTGATAGTGCACTCGGTATGGGTTATTACATCATTACATCATTACATCATTCAAGTGCACTTTATTTCTACATAAACTTAAACTTAGTTTTGTTCTTACAGCCAATTCAAGAAATGTTTACATAGTAAAGTTGAATTACCATAGGTTTCATTGTTAGCAACTTCAGCTAAATGTTTTTATGATTTGATTCAAGGGATTTCTAGACCAATTAAATTAGGTTAAGGAATATTTTTGACATTTAAACATGTCTGAATTTCTAAACAATGTTTAAAAAGGCGTATAAAGAGTGGGTTACTGAATTAATATTTCCTCATTTATTAATATAGGCCTACCTTAACGTTGAATTAATCAGGAAGTAGCACAATTTAGTTACCTCATACACTTTACATTATTGTTGACTACACTTTGAAAATATTCTGTAGATCGAATATCGAACCAGATCCATATTTTTTCAAGCTGGAGACTCGTTGTAAATTAGATCCATTACTCAAATTACTCATTGACAATAGACCATTCCTAAGCAAGCTAAAGGAATATTATATATTTTATGGAAGCCGAAGGTTCATTGCCGCGCTTACCTGAGCCCGCCATTCAACTCTATTCTGTGCTAACTCCATGCAATCATACCTCGCAAATCCTACTTCCCTTAAATCTACCCTAATAAGCCTATTGTCCTCCCACCTATGTCTAGGTCTTCCAAGTGGTCTTTTCCCTTCGGGTCTCCCAGTCAATACTTTTGAAATATGTCTTTCCTCCCCATGCGCGCAACAAGTCCAGCCCATTTCATCCTCCGTGATTTAATTGCCCTTACTTTATCCGGTGAAGAGTACAAGTCGTGATGCTCGTCGTTATGCAATTTTATCCAGTCCCCATTTTCATTTCTCATAGGTACAAATATTTTCCTAAGCACCCTGTTTTCGAACACACTCTGATTATGTTCTTCCCGAAGAGTAACCGATCATGTCTCACATCCATATAATACAACCAGAAGGATAATAGTCTTATAAATTTTTATTTTTAGATTTCTGGACAGAAGCCGAGAAGATAAGAGCTTCTGAATTGCATAAAAACAGGCATTTCCTGATTTTAGTCGACTCTTAACTTCTACCTTAATAATATATGTATCAGTAATTAATTATTACTCCCAGATATTTGAATTGCTCCACTTGTTCGAACGATTTACCGGCTATTCTAATATTTTGTAGTGCATTATTTTGACGGGTACTTTCATGGGCGTCCGCAGAAATTTTGTCAAGGGGGGGCCAATGAACAAATTACTGCCACCACCACCACCACCATCACGATGCTACTACAACCACTTTATTTTATTATTATTATTTATAATTATTGCTATTATTATTACTATTCATATTATTATTGCTATTATTATTATTAATATTCACATTATTATTATTATTATTATTATTATTATTATTATTATTATTATTATATAATCAACATCCTTCATTTACTGTAGCTGGACTATGGCCATGGATACAAAGAAAACATCTGATGTATACACTCACATGACTTTTCATACACCTTACAATTTCATAGGTAAGTTACTATTCATATCAAATATAAAATGAGACATTTTCTTGCCTTATCTTCATTGTAATAAAATGTTTGGGTATAAATGGTTTCAAGTTTAAAGGAAGTAATTATTTCTAAAAGCTAATATCTAGTCAGCTTTTACAGCGTGTTTTCATCCGAACAACGCAAACATACAACAATATTTGGAGACTTAAACCTCACTTCACACTAGTTGCTTATAGTCTTTTAATTTAGAGGTTTATGTGTAAACAATTTCCAGGGAGGGGCAACGGCCCTACCCTGCCCCCCCTTCCGGACGGCCATGGGTACTTTGTTTTATCTGTATTAATTTCCAATCCAACATTCCTACAGGCATCTTAAAAACTTTCTGCATTTCTCTCGATTGTGTTTATGTACCGCCCAACAAGCAATTGTAATCTGCATAACCTAAAATCGGGTGACTGCCATTTAATTCTAGGCCTACCTTGTTTTCCTGAATTTTCTTAATGGCATAACCACTGCCTTCTTTATTGCAGTGGCATAACCCAAAGCGATAGTGCATCTCCTTGCTTCAAGCCGCTTTTAATGGCAAACCTATCTGATATAAGTTTCCTATAGAGAAATGAGAGAGAAGAGTTGTTTTCTACTCTTATACATTCATTTCTTGAACAGTCCTTGAATGTCTGCTAACAAATTGTAATGATAAATGTTATTCAGATCGGGAATTTACGATTAGACAGTGTTCTAGAATTGACTGTACAGCCAGTCATTCCCGTTAATTAATTGAATCGTCATCAGATATGCTGAATAAATTTTATTGCTCATGCCTGTCTGGGGATGGCTTCAAGAGGCACTGCTTTCAACAGAACGGGAACTAGAAGAGAGTCTATACGAGCAACTACAGTCCATTCTCTCTTTAACTATGCACTGACTTCCAATAATAACCTATACACATCAAGTGCTTTAAAATCATTCTGTTAAAGCAAGGCAAGACTTCGCCTTTCTAAAGAAAATAACTCATATTCAGAGATGCTCCATTTACTTATACCTACAATTCAACAAATAGATCCAGGATTTCTTGCTATTATAAAAACATTTTCCGTAAAATGATAGCTCCACAATGCTCTAGAAGTTTCAGAAGAGCTCAAAATTTTCTTAGAAAAAATTCCGTACCCCAAAATTCTATTCTGAAGAGGAAAGTTTGTTCTGGGCAGGAATGAAGCTCAGGGATATGGAAAGAAAACCTATTTGAAACGTAACTTCCTCTGCCCAAACAAAAGTTTTACATCTTAGGATAATGTATTTGTATATAAACATTCTCTTCATGTAAATTGGTTCTAAAAGAGAACAGAACGTCGTTACCCTATGGTGGTAAATCCCCGAAAGATACACAACCCAAATAAAATCTGATTAATGCATCCACGTAACTTTCTTTACCTTAAGTATTGACAATACACCTTTCTCACTTCACATTCTCATATAGAATGCGAGGGCTTATTCAACGATGCATAGATTTATTGTTCACTAAGCAGGACTGAGTTTCTAGAAACAGTTAGTTAGTTAGTTAGTTTATTTTCTTACACAGTACAGTGTTTTTCATTAACCTACGTTTATAAGTTTACATATACTTATAAACTACATTTCTTAAAGTTTAACACACACATTTACAAATTAATAATTTACATACAAATATTCAATACATGTACAATATTTAAACATGCTACATTTTACTACATTATATATTTTAATATTATTTCTAGCTCTATTTTTACAGTATATGGAAGATGAATTATACAAATTGAATGATAAATTTAAGAATACAGTATATACACACTTACAAAGAATAGAGATCACTTATATTATAAAAAACAGTTTGATAAAAGAAAGGATTTGAGCATTTTCTTAAATGAAATTTCTGTTTATTTGTGATGTTATATGAGAGGGGAGTGAATTCAATACCTTAGAGCAATGTTTCTCAACCTTTTTGAACCTGAGGACCTCTAAAATGTCTAAAAAAAATTTACGGACCCCTAATTTTACATAGAGGCTATATTCTTAATATTTTGGGGTATTAATTATAGGTCTTCTTATTCTTGTGATGTAGGATGGTATCCTGTTTATTTCCCCTTTATTCCTCAGATGAGTCATGTGTACTGTCTTTCCATCTCGTAGCAGGTCTTCCTCTTAATCTTTTTCCGTCTGGTCTGCTTTCTTGAGCCTTTTTTGCTAGGTGATTGTTTTCCATTCTATCAACGTGTTCTTTCCAAAATTTTCTTCTGTCATTGGTAAATTTAGTTATGTCCTGAATTTGGTATTTGTCCCTAATTTCTGTATTGTGTATCTTATCTAATAAAGTTTTCCCCTGAATTGTTCTTAGCACCTTCATTTCACATTGTGCTTAATATCTGTTTAGTTTTGTTTGTGTCTGCTCTCGTCATTATAATTATAGGTCATTATAACGAAATAATTCTAAATATTTTTTTTAATTCGACGGAAACAGTGATTGAATTGGAAGTAAACTATTGACAGTAAAATTATATTTTGAACAGACTTTAATATTTATTACCAATTTGATAATATAATTAAGAATAATTGCAACACAGGTATACCGGTATCAGACACTCGGGAACCTCCAACAATAAAACCCTTGTTAAGAGAGCGCCTCTAATAACAAATTCCGACAAAGTCTTATTTTTCAGGGTTTTGAATGAAAGAGGGAACCATAGACGTCAGTGCATCAGGGGTTTCAAACTCTGGTTCGTAACTGCAAAAGTAAGGAAACTTGCAATAGGATCTGTGTTTTCGAATATTTATAAAATTTGACATCTAATGTCTATTTTATGTGAAAAATTTTTACTTTATTACTTGCTTTATGATATTTTTTAATTATGTCTGCGGACCATCTGCACCATCTTCGCGGACCATAGGTTGAGAAACGCTGCCTTAGAGCATAAGTAGTATGGAGAAGATTCGAATAGATGGGTAGAGTGTTTCGTCAGTGCTATGCTGTTTTTATGTCGGGTGTTGTAAGAGTGGTAGTCAGAATTAACTTTGAAAAGGAGTCTATGAGAATAAGCAAACAGGGCGGCGTCAAAAATAATGATACATGGTAGTGGGAGGATCTTGTGGGTTTTAAATAAAGGTTTGCAGGAATCGAGAGGCTTGGCATTATAAATGGTACGTAGGCCCTATTATGCGTTTTTGCAGGACAAAGATTCTATTTATGTGGAATTGATCCGCTGATCCCCAAGCAATAATGTTATAATGTGGGTGGCTTATAACTACCTTCAGACAATTTTTGCGAAAACATGTTTCAGTTAAAATTTTTAGCTTTTGGTATAGGCCGACGCACCTCAAGTGCAAAATTTAAACAAAATCGTTAGAACAGTTTCCGAGAAAACCGCGAGAAACGAAATTTTCTTCATGTAAAATGGTAGTAAATGTAAAAGAAAGTATCGCTAATCTTCGTGTCATATCCCCAGAAGGTACCCAACCCAAATAAAACTTGTTTCCATACGATTTTTCGTTCTGGTGCTAGGCTGTTCGCAGATACACACACAGACACACACGTACATGTTTCTGAAAATAGTATTTTTGTGTTGGATTTGATAAGCCTACCTCAAAACATGTATTTATGTTAAAAACTTCGAATTTCGGAATTGAACACAAAACTTTCTCTACATAATAATGTTAGTGTTAGTGCCTATGCTACGGGCAGAGGAAGTAAGTTAATATAACGGATTTTACACAGCTTTATGAACTAACTTTCTACAAGTAAAACTGTTCAACTTTACACAACTGTTATCGTTGGAAAACTCTTAACTGTTGATATTGATCGAATTCGATGTACTAATTAATGACCTCAGTTTCCTTTCCGCTAGTGTTGACAATTTCCTTTCCTCATTAAGAGATAAGGTGAAATTGATTATCGGAATTGTGGTAAACGAGAGAAATGCCACATCATCACAGAGCTTCCTGTGGTCTGGACCAACTCAAGAAGGGCCTCGGACGGACTGGCTGAGTACTGTTTCCAAATCAAGAATATGTTCTACTTACGTGTATTTCAGGTTTCTACTAGGTAGTCTAGTTTCAAGGAATTTCTATAGTTAGTTTGCGTGTCTCTGTTTTAAAATAATTTAATATAATTATTTATGAAGCGAAATTACTTAATACAAGACATTTGGTTTTGAGTTTTCTATATTAGGGCTGTTAACATACGGTGATAAAACATCCATTATCTGTAGTACATTTCAAAACATACTTCCGTTGTACAGAATCTCGTTCAGTCCTCGTTTCTTCCTTGAATTTTTCTTAGGTAGGGAGGTTTTGGACGGAAAATTCTTACTCTCTTCAGGAGCTATGTAAAGAAGTATCTGATCCGGTAAAGAAACCAGCTAACAATGTCGTCATGTGTCCAATTCTGCCATCTGCCAATGAAATCAGAGGTTGATTATGCAACATTCAGATTGTAATCCATGGGGTTTCAATTTCGTAGCATATTACAGATGTACTTGATTCAATTGATATTTTCTCTTATTATTGATAGGGGTACTCCGTACCGTAGTGATTGAGGCGCTGCGCTACAAACCGGAAGGTCGCTGGTATTTTTCTGACTGCTTGGCTGTGAGATGTAAGCGTTCATTCAGCCAGTCTTATTAATGGCAAACAGAGAAGCGGACAACAGTAGGCCTACATTTTAAAACGACCCCATAGTGGTATATATTAAGACATGCTTTGCTCGTTTCACAATTTTCATACAAATATCTTAAATACCAAAATAGTCAAGTTGCATACGACTATGTTTGTTAGAACATAATTAAGTATTTAATTTTGAGTTTTGCGATAGATGGCAGCTGAAGACGTGTGGGGAAATCGGAGCTTCTCTTGTTTTAACCTGATACGAAGGTACTTGAAAACACGGAATGAACTCAATAATATTAAAATTAACAAGAACAGATTTTATTTTATTTTAAATACTGGTTGTTTATTATGCAGTCTTATTTGCTGGTCTCAAGACTTCAAGATTGTTCCGCGTTCGATATTAATCAATACCACATCAGTGTTATAATGGAATTCTGTACTTTAATGGATTTCATTATTAGACCAATACTGCTACATCACATGTAAAAAGCATATTATACTATGGTAGGACATGCATAAATACATACATACATACATACATACAGACATACATGCATACGTACTTCCTAATTCTGTGTATTGTCTTGTAAATAATGTTTTCTCCTTCGAAATTCATAGGCCTACAGTTATATATATATATATATATATATATTATTCTGTACATTTAAAATCATGCATATTAAATTAATATGTAATTAAAAGTTACAGTTTAATTAAATTCGAATGTTTGGTTTCTGCCAGTTTTCTAACAGCTTATTTAGTTAAAAGAATAGTTCAAATGATATAACTCTCACAAATAATTCAATTTTTAATAGCTTTTTGATGTGTGGGGTTACGCCGTGACGTTGTTGAGGTACTACCACGAACGCCCTACGGAAGATTTAAAAAAATGCACGGAAGAGAACAAAAATTTTCTTCTGTGGCCAAGACGATCTACTGAAAAGTTACTCAGACGTAACTCATTAAATTCATATGGCTGCTTCTACTCAGAATTTCAGTTTGCGTTGGTGTCATTTATGCATGACTGATGCAATATCTTGTAACTTGTTGCTTTGTACTGTCTTTCAGATTGGGAACATATCAACATCATCTCGGAATACAATCACGCTACCTTGTATATTGTAGAGATGTGAATGATACGAGTAGTCTGGTTCGGAGAACCAGTTCAGTTACCAGCAGAGTTACCAGCAGAGTACTTACCTGAAATGAAAGAAAAGTAAAATATCAGTATGTTGAGCTTATGGTATATTGATTTTTACTTTTATTAAAAATATCGGAAAATAACATGATGCAAGTATAAACTGTATAGAACATTGCAACAAATTCCAGAACAACGTAAAAATGCTACGAACATGAAGTGAAAAAATCAAATAATCATTTAGTAACTGGTCATTAATAAATTAAATTTTATAAAAATAATAATTTCGAAGTCATTTTTTTTTCTTCCTGGAAACGGTATCTTTCGATGGAAGGCTTAAACCGAAAATCAGTTTTGTTCACGGCCATTTATGGATTATTTATACAAATTGAGTCTCAACAAACTTCAAGGTGATTTGTCCGATAGCTATTATTCTAAGGAACGTTTAATTTTCAAAATCGAAACACTTTCATTTGTTGCGGCAATTTGGAAAGAACTTCTACACGAAGCTGGACCTACATCTTTCAGATTATTTTTTATATAATTCAGCTGCATTTATACTCCTTTCAGCTTCAGGAGTTCAGGATCTGTGCCTGTACAGTATGCCATGAAACTATTGATTGTAAATTCATTCCCTTAGAGCAAGACAATGGTAAGCCTCAAAACATAGATTTTTTAAAGTAGTTGTTAATTTTGAGCTTGTGTTCTAGGTGGCATCCCTTCATGGTGCAGAGAGGTGACTGGTGTTTAGGTACTTACTCTATTTACTTGCGAAACCTGAAAACATTACTGCACGCAGCTAGAAATGAAGGAAATCATAAAATTTAAAATCCAGTTTTCCATAAATTGGCCCTATGTTGTTACCATTATCTTACCCTAAGGGTAGAATTATTTTCTGTTGTTTGTGTACTTTATGGAGCAAATTTCAACTGATATTAATTTAAATGGATATGATGTAGGATGAAATAGCGAGGAAGATTCATAGTATGTAAATATATAATTCGGCAATTGCCTTTACGACCGGGAAAACCATGAAAAAACCCATGTCAAATTGGCCGGCCACGGGATTTGAAACTGGTACCTCCGGAATGTAAGTCAAAAACGTTACCATCTCGGCCACCTCACTCAGTTCAGATGATCTAGTACACAATGCTCGGTGTAAAAGTATAACAAGCTAAAGATAGATCAAAATTGTTGTTTTTTATTACAAGGGGTTACAGTGTTTACACTGCTTCATAATTTCTAACGTTGTTGCAATCGTCTTCGTCAGTACTTTTTACTACTGGCCACAATGTGTAGGGTCATATACACGGTTCTTTCATGGGAATTTTTCTTTTGATACACACGTACGGATGGGACCTAAGACTGTTTACTACGTAAATTTAAAGGCCTACTGTGAGTAAATATTACTTACTTACTTACTTACTCAATGGCAATAGAAAATTCCTAAGCAATCTAAAGGAATATTATCTATTTTATGGAATCCGAAGGTTCATTGCCGCGCTTACCTGAGTCCGCTATTCTCTGCTAACTCCATCCAATCATCCCCCACAAATCCTACTTCCCATAAATCCGTTCTAAGATTGTCCTCCCACCTACGTCTAGGTCTTTCACGTGGTCTTTTCCCTTCGGGTCTCCCAGTCAATACTTTTGAGATATGTCTTTCCTCCCCCATGCGTGCAGCATGTCCAGCCCATTTCATCCTTCGCGATTTAATAACCCTTACTATATCTGGTGATGCGTACAGGTCCTGAAGCTCATTGTTATGCAATTTTCTTCAGTCCCCATTGTCATCCCTCTTGGGCCCAAATATTTTTCGAAGCACGCTATTTTCAAAAACTCTCAGGGTAAATATGCATATTATAATTCATCCTTATCGTTTTGATAACGGAGTTCGTCCTCATAGTAATCCCATTGCCAAAATTGATTTGCACTTTCAGGGAGGGGATAAAACGGGAACGGCTATAGTATGTTGTTGTAGCATTAATTTGAAAAATACAGTGTTTAATTTTATACACCTTTTCTGTCTCATTTATTAAAATAATTAACATGTGTATCAATAAAATCTTGCATTGATTATGCAAATTATTAGGCCTACTCTGCAGAAAGGACACAGATATAGGTCAGTAAGGAAGCTCCAAGAGGGGAATAATAAACACTCTATATGAAGGACGGATTTTCAGGCTACTAAGCAAGCTCCAAAATTTGAATAAAATATAATAGAACATATAACTTTATTCATGTTCGTATATGAATGACCACGTCACATAGTAAGCCGATTATATATAAGAGACTTACGATGTAAATCATATTAACTTAAATGAGTTTTAAATGCTTTTTATGCGGAGCACACTCATTATTTGTAATGAACCATAATAATTTATTCATAAAAGGTTCCTTCATACCGAGTCATCTTTACGGAATATTCACGATTTAGTCTTTTGCTAAATTAGTTTCAGAACTAATTATACTTTCGGAGCAATAGACGACATAATCAGAAGCTATTCTAATTGACGTACTGAATGAGATTTTCGTCTGAATGCTCAATGAGAATCTTAGTAAGGTTTTGTGTGATACATTATTATGTAAATTGGGGTAGTGATAGAATGATGAGCCATCTCCTTCTGAGTATCGCGAACCTAATAGGGTAATCTTCGTTTCAGATAGAAACCTCATTTTCACTCTAGAAAATCGAGAGATATGATTTTCGAATTACAACGGCTTCATTTCAAGAAGAGGAGAGTTGAAAGCCATAGATGAAAAATTACCCCAACTTAGCGGCTATTGATAACTTCAGTTCTGATTAATGTCGTCCATTATTCACTTAACCAAGAACTCTTAAAGCTACGCGCTTCTACGAAAGTGATTCATTTTTCTTATCTTTCACTTCGAAACTGCCTGATTATTATTTCCTTAATGTTGTTAAGAGTGGTTCAAGTAAATGCATGTAATCTCTCTTTGATAAAATGTACATTATTAAAGTAGATTCGAAAAACTATGAAGTCGAGTCCAAATAACAAATAACAAATAACAAGTTTAGGATTCAAAATATCCACATAATTTACCCTAACCTTTGAATGCTTCACATTGCAATAAATAGCCTATGCTTAGAAAAAAGTCGTATTGTTCGCAAAACACTACTTCGAAGACTTGAGGAATAATACATAGCTCGAAAGTAATTTTCAGAGGAAAGTATTTTTTTACAAATGTTTTTGATTTAATACAAGTGGTAGGTATACAATATTTTATCAAAATCTTTAGACACTTTTAGAAAAAAATCGATAAATTTACTTCGTGTAAATCTGTACTGAAAGTACAGAAAATAATCGAGATGCGTCCCGTGAAGATAATATTGATATGATTTTAAGATTTTGAAGTGAACTGATTATGAAATTCTAACAACACATAACAGCACAAAAGATCACAGATTAATCTATATTAATAAAAATGAATTTACAAAAAGGTTGTTGCCGCATCACTTGAGAACGGCTCGACCGATTTGGATGATTTTTGTTTTGTTGTGATCGTAATTGTCTGGAGAAGGTTTGTATGAAAGAAAATTTTTTGGAAAATCCACGGGAAAAGTCGGAAATGTGATGAAATGAGGCAAAGTTAGACAAAGTTAGAGAGTTCTTGTTTACATAACGAAAGTATTGTTTACGATGTTTACAAGGGGCTTTGGATACTATATTATAATAGTGGGCTTTAACAAATGCTGATACTATCGATTAAGTAATACATTTGTGAAAATAACTCTGAAGAATAAAATCCACACACAATATTTCTGCGTGAGTATTTAATACATAATTGTGAAAATAATTCTTGAGGAATAAAATCCAAGAAATAAAACAGTCACATAACTTTCTCTACCCTCGACATGGAAAATATCATTTTCTCACTTCGCATTTTGATATAGAATAAGCGGTCGTATTGCAGGGACAACTTAAGTGTGTGCCTGTTAGTATGCTATATCGGAAGTCGGTAACAAATCCTATCCACTGATAGTCACTCATAGCTGTAGTAGTTGTATTAGTTGAGAAATAGGCCTAGGGACGTTTATCAGAGGCTCTAAGCATCTAAAAGAAGACAAAACGGGATGGAACATTTTCAGTCCTACGCGCGCAGTTTATTATGTCCCAGATTTCTGGGAAGGAAAGTATGAAAGTGATACTGAATTTCGTTTTTACTTCAGCCCCGAAACGGTTGTATGGTAATATGAGAGTGAGAAATACAATTTTCTGTCTAGGTAATACAATCTTATGTAACCGGAATTTCTTTTTCTTCTTATTTGCACTCCTCCCAGGCATGGATCGTAGAAGCAATGGAATGCAACATTCGACATCCTCTATGAGCCATAAAAAGCTATATCTAGCGTTTTCTGAGGGAATAGTCTGAGTGTCATATGTCGTTCTTCCTCATTTCTAATTCTACATACATATTATATAAGGACCTAGAGTTTCAACAACGAAAGTCCTCCATAAGTTAATTTCATATTACAAAATACAAAACCCGGGAGACGCCGGGCCTTTTAAGCTAGTTTAATATAAAGTTAAGTATATATGTGTAGCCTATTAATATAAAAATCGAGTAGCATCATCAGTGAGCTCTTAAGTTTCAAATCGACTACGAAAATTTCAATAGAAAAGTTGTTTCCATGTTATCTATGTGGTAACATGTAGATGAAAATCCTCATAAGTTACATAAAGCACCATTTTATTCATTTTGTATCTTTGCTTTTATACAGCTTTTTGTGGTGACACATTTCATACGTCAATAGTAGTGGATACTTAAAGAAATGAAATTAACTCTAATATTTTGTTTTTTAATAAGGGAACCAGAATAGCCGCTTCCTCTATCTACATTCCCACGTTATAGGTAGAGACACTTTATTTAAAAACAACATAGGTTCATAAAATGCTATCAGCTGTAAAGTTTAATCTCGTTACTTCATAATATAATATAAGCTTTATTTATGGGAGAACGGAAAGTTCATTTACACTTAAGAACCCGCCAGCTTGGAGAGCTGCCGCTTAAATATCAGGTATATATAGTTTTGAATAAGGGATGGAGTGAAAATAAAACATTGCCATAAAATAATAAACTTGCTGGTATGAATAAAATTATTCTCTTTTCGCTTTTTCCCCATAAATTATTTTAGGCCTACTCCTAATGAGAAAAACTTTCTAATTTTATGTGTACTTTGTGGGGTTATATAAAGTCAATTTATACAGTAGTTAGTCACTAAAGACTTGTCAAATATATCATTTTATCAGTTGTTAAAAAAATATGACAGTAGTCAAAGTTAAGGGTAATGTGAAGTTTTTAATCTTTTCAAGAATTTGTGAATAATTTTGAAAAGTGCTGCAAGTATCTCGTTCGTACTTGGAATCCAGATGAAAATGAAAAATTGGAATTTTTTTACAAAGTGGACGCCAATAGCGATGGGAGCTTTAATATCGATTTATGCTATCGTAAATAAACAACGTATCAGATCGCAATGTTCACATTCCATTCCACGGTTCACAGGAATGCAATACTGTGTTAACGCCTTGTTACTCTTGTCTAGAGTATATCCCAAGTAAGTTTGATCCTCTTCAAAACAAAGGGGAGGAGAACTCACAGAGAGTTCGCGGAAAATTCTCATCATGCGACAAAATGTGATTGGTTAATGTCATTTAGCATGCGCCATGGATATAGCGAGTACATAAACGATCTATTTTACAGAAATAGAGTTTCTAAACGTAATTTTAGGTGTAATTTGGATGTAGCTCATTGAAGATATGTTTTGTACATTTGCATATACTGTGTGATTTCTGCTAGAGTTCGTGTACTGATTTTAAAAAACAATTAATTGCGATTCCATGAAAATGAACTCAGAGACAAAACAATTTGCTTGTTGGATGCATAGATCCCAGAAGTGGATGATTCGTTCCCTGGTCCTCATGCTTAGGGGCTGGCTTGTGTGGAAATTAACAAAAAAACATATGTTTATCTGACCCATTACCACATTGTGAGAACTCCAAAACATGTGCCGCTGCCACCCGCAACACCCGCAATGCTTCCGAACTAAAGATCTCGCACGAAATCTGTGCCGATGAGACCGTTACCCTCTAGAGAGAGACATGCTATTGTGCGAGAGAGAGAGAGGTAGCTTGGCCTTTATAAATAGAAAGGGAGGTACTGTTGTGCGATAGAGATAGGTAGCAGGCCAATCGACGGTACAGTCCCCACGAAAACATAATGCAATGACGTAGGCAATCGGCACAGATTTCGTGCAAGAACTCTACTTTCTTGTCACTATCGAAAGGTGGGAAGTGAAATACGAACTAAGGAAGTGAATATGTTGAAAGTAGTGTGTAACACACATATTCCATGAAAAACGTTGCCTGCAAAATCACTCTTTCAACAAAACAGATACTTAATTTATGAACTTCCTGTATTAAATTTAGGTCTACAATATTGTATCATATTGTACCATGAGCGCAAACACCATGTATTAAAGATAAAGTTTTGATGACTCTGAATCGAAATACATATATATGAGTAGTAAGTAACTCCGACAGTGTAACAAGACCTTGATTTATGAAAAAAAAATTATTTTGAAAGTTTATTAGAGAAGCGAAACAGAGAGAAGGCTATAAGGATATCAACATTGGCAATTGCATTGACCAGTAAACAGGAGATTTGCTGCACTTTGTTTGCCGTCAGTCCACAAGTGGGTAGAAAGCAAATGCAATTAGCAGATGAAAGTTTCAATAATTTAGTTTTCCTAGCCATAAAGCAGTTGTTAGCATTTTGAACGCTACATATCATTGTTAATTTGTTAATTTATTAATTTGTAGGCCTAATATATGTACTAACTGGTTTATTTTTGTGATTGTAATTAGGCCTACTTGTTTTTTTTAGTATGCTTTGTCTCTGTGCAACCATTAAGTGAGGGAAGTCGAATATTATTTTCTAAATACATTTTAGGATGTTTTTATTTATTGATTTATTGAAAATGCGAACATACAGATTGCAAATTATTAAAATGTTTACGCATAAAATGTAATAAAGAAGAAAAAGCAATGATACAAATTCTAGTAGGCTATAAAAAAATAAATAATAAATTAAGGGTTTATTCTAAATTACTGATACCCTAAATTATTTGGTTGATTCAGACACTAACAGAAATTAGTATCAGGAGCAATCTTGAGAGTAAAGGCGGCTACTATATAAGGGCGGCAACATTCATCTTCCGAATGAAGTTGGTAGCCTCCTGGAACTGCATAGGGCAGTTCACAGACTGTATAGGGATCACTTTACTTCACTTTACTTTACTTTAAAATTCTTGACATTTTCACCATAAAATAAAAATATATACATAAATCTGATCCTTGGGACCGTTTATAATTTACCCTGTCTTTAAATCGCAAATAATTTTAATAATTCAATTTTATACTCCAGTATCATTGAATTGATATAGGCATAGGATTGATGAAGGCATCATTCTCCACATGATATTTCAAGTAAAAGAAGATAAATCTTCTTCCCCTTCTTGTGCAAACAGAATCGCGAAGTTATCTCACAAACAATCGGTAAAGTTGGCAGTCCTCTTCACATAACTTCGTAATCCTCAGAACCGTGAGACTTGTTGCATGTGTCCAACCAGGATTTATCATTCCATAGAACATTTATGACAGCCATTATAACCCACATCTTCATGCATAACAGAAAATTACTTTCCTGAATGTCCTTTGTCTTCCATTCCTCATTTATTTATTTGTTCTGATCACTTTGTAGAACAAAGACAGCGTTTGAATACAATTAAGTTTTATTCAATCACCATCACCACATTTCCTTCATCATCATCATCAAAATTTTCATCATTTAATACAAAAGTTACATACTGAAATCTCTTCTCAACCGATTTTAAATAATCTTTCACTCGACTCTTTCGTAAAATATTTTGTGTTAACATTTTCGCTGCTACTGACATTATATTATGCGTCATCATAGAAAATAGCATAAAGGCATTGTTATTAGTCCTAGATATAGTAAATGATTGAAGTAATGCTTTCACATAAAACAGGAGAAATTTTATCCATGTGTTATGGTTTTAATTCTTCATTGCAATTTCGTCAACACCTCTTATAAAAATGCTAAAGACATGACCTCAATAATATGAATTAAATAAATTTGTTCTTATATAATTACTTGTTCTTATCTGAATAGCGTCTTACTAGCAATAGAACTTATCAATTTGCATCGCTAGGAGATCTAATAGTAATATAAATAAGTGGTTAAGTCAAGATTTATTTTATGAAAAAAAAAATTAAGTTCACGAATCAGCATTATAATTACGCAGGATAGAAGAAGTGTAACCCAGCTGATTTTAACATGAAAGTGGATTTAATTGTAATATTATGAAGATTGTTAATATATTTCTCTGGAATATGTACACATCGCTCGTCACTATCATTAAATAAATTAAATAAATAAAATACCATTGTACCATGGTAAAAATAACTAATATTTTTGGCCCTAACTTCCACCCCCGGATTACCTGAACCATAGGCTATATCTGTAGTCAAACAACCGATTTCGCATTTGTTCTAGGATCGTCGCGTTGCCTATCTTCATCATAGAAAACAGGGAAGATGCTAGGTAAATTTACTTTAGTATTTTATTCAATTAATTTGATTTTTGTTCATCTGTCTGATGTCACAGGGGATCTGTCCCTGATCTGGTATTCACTTAACAGAGTGAGGAAAACCCCGCTGAAAACTCACTCAGATCTGACTCTCAGCATCTGAGGAAAGTTTGGGCAATAATCTGCCGTATCCGTCTTGCTCGGAAAAGCCCCCGGGATCTGAGCATTCCAAAGCGGATTCTTCTCAAATTCGGAGTGTCTGAGGCATCGTCTTGTTCTTGTTCTTTCCTGGAGTAAATTTTCCCTTATAAAATTGGAAGTTTTCATGCTAATCAATTACGTAGACCGAATTCTTGGCGAAATAAGGGAAATCGAGGCAGAGTGTCTTGACCCGTATTGTGTTTGTTTTTATACGAGTGACGGAGGTCAGTGTACTCGAAATAAGTGCGTGTCTGTGCGCTGTTGTCATTCTGTGGAAACTTTCAAGGTAATAAATCTCATTAATCGTAGACGTATTCACAAAACCCGAAATAGGCTTACAAAAATTGATATATGTGATTAAATTAGTTTTGGAGAGAACAATATAGCCTATCCAACACATCTCCATTTCCATATGTCCTCTCACTGAATCGAAATGCAATACTGCAATTGACATGCAATTATGGTCCTAAATTATATTATAATGATTTTATCATAGGTAATCTTACGAGAGATTATCAGTTGATCGATAAATTTGCGAGAACAAAGTTCGAGTTAGTTGCTTCCATCAGAACGCTATAAAAACACACGAATCGAAATTGTGTTTTCAGTCAATGGACATTTATATTATTTCAGTTTCCAAACAAGTTATGTTGTATAAAATAATGTGTTTTCATCCTGTTCGCTGGCAGTATGTGACGTATTAATCACTGTACGTTTGATGCCTTACGTGTAACAACCTGACGTTTTATCAGAAAAAATTTCATCCTTGGGATCCTAGGAAGCATATTATAAGATAAACGATCATAATTGGTCTATATCCGAGGAATTGCTACTTTGAATTGTAAATGATTAATAGGTACACGACAAATAGTGGTAGCAGGAACAATAGTATTTTTAGAGGCTAATATGAATGCTAATATAAATGGCTAATACAAATGAAGAGAACGACAGTGACATCTTGTGATATCCTCTATAATAGTTTTAATGTGCTAGCACTTTATTTCTGTTATCAGTGTTTACGATTCAAAATAACATTAAAGTTATGAACAGTGTTGCAAATGCATTACTATCGATATTTTACAGAATATATACAGCACTAAATTCTTGTCTCATATGTTTGATTATATTAAAGAGGAAACATTATACATATTGGAATAATTATCCTGCATGCTCTTTCATTGATTTACTTAGTAAGCTTCACGATATTGTGGGTGTTATTAAACATAGCAATTAATATTATTGATGGCTTTGCAACAAATGAAACATCAACTCATGAAAACATAAAAATCAGTCTAATTGGAGGATGTGTGATTCAGAAAGGTCGAATTGCTATTTGGATATATACCACTACAATTAAAATATCGAGTATAGGGATGAGGGATGTAATCAGACAGGTGGGTGAGATAACAATGCGAATGGTATTTCACTAATTACTTCTATTCTGTTCATTATTGTTAATTAGCACTTCTATGGAATTTTACATTAGCAGTGAAAACTGAAATAAATGAAAGAATAAAAAAGTTATGACAGAGATTAAAGCTCTTGTGATTTTTTTGTGCTGTGGAAACTGTGTGATGGTTTCCCAGGAGTATTTGATTATGATTGTTAAAATTCGTTCTCATAACATTTTTGTGCCAATTATCAATATTATTCTGGTGACTTTTCTGCTTGAATCGCAGAACAGCTCAAAGACAATCATGGATTTTACGTTATATTTCTGAACCTTTTACGGAATCTTAGACTCGTAGTCGTTCTTCCTTTTTTTCTGATATCAATAAGCTATGCAAAGGATGTTTCGAAATTATGGATACTAATAATAACAATAATAATAGTGGTAAACTAATATGTATAATGATGATAATAAATAATAATATTAATAATATACCGTAAATTGGAATTGGCCTACAGGTTAACCCATAACAGATATTGTAACGTAAGTAACTTTAATACATGTCATACCGTACATGGTCATGCAACGCGAAATAATTCTAATGTCTATATAAACAATTGTAAGTATGCTTTAACGCAGAGTAGTAGTTTCGAATTTACTTCCTTGAAGCTTTATAACAGTCTCTCAAACAATGTCAGAAACTTGTATGAAATATTTAAGAGGAAGGTCAGGTCAGCATTGGTAAACAACGCGATGTATAACATTCAGGAATTTAATAAGGTTATTATATGAATTTATTCTATTTGACGATGTCATACATTATCAGTATGTGAAAGGCTGAAATAATTATCTATCTATCTATCTATCTATCTATCTATCTATAATAAATGAGCAATATCATACAAGGCAAAACTTAGGAACTATAAACACAGTTGTGAAGCCAGAAGGTCTATTCGCCTCGGAGTGCCTCACATTGAATAGAAAAGAGGAGATTCAAGAACTGGAAAAGGAGTGGAAAATGTTGAGAAAAATTCTAGAACCACAGAGGACCGCTGACGGGACATTGAAGAACAGGAAAAATGACGACCTCTACAAGCCCAGCGAGAAAATCACAGTCACCATGCGGAAGCGAAGGTTGAAATTCTACGGACATCTGGCGAGAATGGATGATAACCGGCTAAGAGGATATTCAAGTACATCAGTGGACTGAAAACATGTACGAAGTGGGTAGAAGAGGTAAAAAAAAGATGTAGTGGAAAGTGGAAGTATAGTAAACATGATTCACAACAGAAAAGAGTTTAGAAACCGAGTTGACTGCAACAAAAGAATTCAGAGAGACCAAAACACCAAAATGTAGGCCAAGCTGGAAGCATCTGAGGAAGAGAAAAGAATCAGAAGCGAAAGAATGAAGAGGTTCTCGGAAGAGAAGAAGAAATTTACCAAACGGTCCACAGACAGCCGAAGTCGGAAACAAAAAAGATTTATATACACTGTAAGACAAGTGATGCTCAAATGTTATACATGCAGCAACTTTCTTATCCTGATGTCCGTGTTAAAATTCTCGTGTTGCATTCAGATTCTGGTGCAATTGGAAGTGGAAAGCATTATAGTTACTGAATCGTAAACAAGTTAAGTTACATATATATTATATATTGATATGAAATTAAACAATTTAACGTGGAAATCTGTCCATTTATTTGAAAATCGCTAGGCTTACATTTCATTATGTATTCTGAAGTTCTGCCTAAGATATACTCACAGTACAGTAATATAATCAGCCCTGGTGTAGGCCTACACTTAAGCCGACTTTCATTAATGGAAGCCCTGGCAATAAATCAAAGCATTTAAACGATATTAAGTTTGCTACAGCAATGTCTTATGCCAATATGTCTTGATGCCGAGAGTTTGAGGTAACATCTGTGCAACTATGGAAGAGATACTCTTATTCAAGCAATGTAATATCTTCGTATATTACATTCGCAGTAAGTACTCTTAAATCAATCTGCTTAAAAAGAAAGAATTAATACATTGAGAATAACTTTACTTTAATAGGTCTTATGCAACGAGTTTATAATGACATTTGTTAAGATACGAAAATGTTCGTAAAACTGGCAATGCAAGTTCCATAATTTCCACATGAGTATCTTAGTTACCGTTATAAACAAGTTGCATACAACTGTTTTTCTTCCATCATAATCAAATGTTAAGTTTTGAGATTTTAGATTTAAAATATATATATATATATATATATATATATATCGGCTGACCGCAGCAATCAGCTGTTAGCAAGTTCTCTTCTGCGATTGTTGGCAGCTGATGGCATAAAATCAAGTCGAAGCGTCTTCTTGGCCATTTTCTTGAAAAGAACTGATTTTTACAAGACGAAATGAACTCATTTTAATATAATATTAAAATTAACACGAACAAAATTTATTTTGGAATGATAATTCTTTCACACTGCCCGTGTGTAGGCCAAGATGGAAAGGTGAGGTCAGACTGAACAATTAAATGCCAATTGAACCAGGATCTTGGGCTCTCCGTGCCGCTGCTCTTACCAACTGAGCTACTATGGCAACATGCCGACACAACATTAAATTCTCCAACTCACACACATATCCCAGTATACCACTAGGCGATCTCTATATGTGATATCAATCCAGTGGCGACTTAAAAACTCGTAAATGCTTTAAGATCCTGGCTTCATAGTAAACCACTAGGAGGTCACCGTTCATTTGTTCTGTCAGCTTATGTCATTTTAATCAAAGAACTTACACATACTATAATATTATTGTACGATTTGAGATTTTACGAATGAATAAATGCTCTTTTATGCCATAATTTGTTTATGATCACTAGAAATTAAGATTAGATTACATACTTATTAGTCACGGAATAAACACGGCTACTGTTTACAAAGGTTAGCCACACAAATAGCTATAATTAATCAAGTTATCCAATGAAACAAACCTCAATACACTCCCAGAACTTTCCATGTAAACAGGAAACTAATTGAGTTGGGGTCGGATTCAGATCGTTTTGAAACCTACATGTAAACGTTATAATTATTTGATATGGAGTTTAGAGAAAATTACTGAAGCAGATTTCATTTTTTTATCCAAAAGAGTTATGTTCTGTAGAAATCAATAATTATTAGTTAAAAACTAGCACCATCTTCTATTAAATAACTTATTTATAACATCATACATAATAATAATAATATTTTTTATTACCTGTTTGTCGTACATACAGTACAGATAGAATCGTCAAATAAAAAACGTAAAAACTAAAAATACAATACAATACAATTAAAAACTAAAAAAAATCATTTAAATCATAAAACGAATTCTTACATAATGTATTTAGTCTTAATTTGTACAGATGAAGATTATTAATACTAGAAATGCCGTTTGGAAGTTTGTTTACCATCCTACTAATGAGGCAAACTGGAGATTTTGTATACTTTGTAGTTGAGTACTGAGATATGTGCACATGATTTCTTTGTCTTGTTTCATAATTATGTATGTCCATATTAAGTATAAAATTTTGGAGATTCTTCTTAAAAAACACAACAGCTTAAAAAATTAAAATGCTTGTGACATTATACCCAACTTCACAATTCTGACGAGCTTCACTGTGTAATATAACGTTTTACAGAGACACGAACAATTCCGCCATATTTTCCCCAGCGGCACATTTTATATTGTTATTAAGAATAATGCTAGCTCGACTTTCTTTATCCATGCATAAATAAGAAAGGGACATAAAATATGCGCTCTCTGCTGCAGATGGTTTGAAATGTTATGGATTTCGTTCTTTTCTTCTCTCCTCTCTTATATGTAAAGAAGTATATGCGTCATTCTCAGATATCCAAGGATATATAAAGTTCGTTATCCTTCGCAAACGAGACTTCCCTTACTAAACTGCTGCACTAACTTCTCGAACGGAAAATTAAGTCACACTTAATGCGTGAAGGAAACGCGAATTTCAATATAACTATCTAGACCAAAGTTCGTTATGCGGATTCCTCGTATAATAATGTCATTGAATACGGATGGCTCGCTTCACATTTGCGTGAATGAACAGTAAATTTATGTTAAAAAAAAAGAGTGCGTGGAATGCCAAGCGACAGAATTAAAACTTTATTTTATTTTTTCATTTTTTCAATTTTTGATTATTGGATTTTTTCAATTTTGCATTATTGGACTTTTTAATATTGGGTTTTTGGACTTTTTTAATTTTTAATTTTCGACTTTTTAATTTTGGATCTTTGAATTTTTAATTTTGGATCTTTGAATTTTTAATTTTGGATCTTTGAATTTTTAATTTTGGATCTTTGAATTTTTAATTTTGGATTTTTTAAATTTTCTATCTTTGAATTGTTTATTTTTTTATTTTTTAATTTTTGGATTTTTAAATTTTTAATTTTATTATTTATTAAATTTTGGATTTTTGGATGTTATAATTTTTAATTTTGTTTTTTTAAACTTTATAAATTTGTATTTTTAATTTTGGATTTTTAATTTTGGATTTGCGCGGTAATGAACCTCCGGGTTCCATAAAATAGATAATATACCTTTAGATTGCTTAGGAATTGTCTATTGCCATTGAGGAAGTAAGGTCTGAAAAATTTCCTTTGATTACTCCTAATCATTGAGTTGATTGTTTTCTGTGCAGTCCGCACCGAAACAAGTAAGTAATTTCGTTCGGTTTTGAGTGTGACTGATTTCGTGACGGTTTTAGTGTGACTGATTTCGTGACGGTTTTAATGTGACTGATTTTCCCGATTTACCCTCTACCGCCACTAAAGAAGTTTTACTTCAAAAATTGAACTCGAATGAACATAGACATAATTAAGGTGCACAGAATAACTTTTTGACCCGTGTGGGTGATTTTATGATTCCTATTCCTCTACTTTATCTCGCTCATTTCCTTTCGTTCTGGTTTGTTTTTGGCAAATTCACAACTTTTGGCAAACTTTACACTTGTTTGCAATGGGGAAAGCTCTCACTCGTCATGGAGTATCTAACAGAGTGACACTCACGCAGTCGTTAAGCACACTTCAGACATTAAAGAGAGCTGTAGTTACAGTTTATAACACGTAGTATTTTTGTTAGCTCTTCCGTGCTCCAGTGCAGATTGCTACTAAACAAGTCCACTTGGTGACGCAATTTCAAGTAGCTAGTATAGTTTTCATTTACACAAGTTCACCTCATTATTTTTTTTCCTTCAGTCCCTGATACTTATTTCATTCCTCCCCTTACTGTGTACCGCAACATATTACTTACCTATGGTCATTCTGGTCAGTCCCCATTTTCAATCACCGATTTTGATTTTTTTTTTTTTTCATTTCTGATTTGAAATTTTTTCTTTCCCATCCATTTTTCCATGCCCTCCCTGTTCTCTTTCCCCTAAATCGTTCATTGTTCTCTAACAAACATACAAAAGCATAAACCCAACGCCATTGAGATAGGCTTTGCTGAAGTTATTTCACCTATTAATGTACAAGATTTCATATTATCTTATTTTATATTTTAACTAGGCTTATATCATATTCTTTTAAAATGTTCTGGATTTATATCCCTTTCTAAAAGAATAAATTTTACAATATTTTCACAAAACTGCCGCAAGTTTCACTTAAACATTTCTTGCATGTATGCCTTTACTTCATTTAACACCATGAAACTAACTAATGAACAAGTTTACGAGGTGCATCCATAAAGTAAGTTTCCCTGAGGCCGTTTACAGAGACAAAACACAATTTCATAGAAATGTTTATTGCAACAGATACTGAAAGTGCTCAGCTATATTTCAAAATATTCGCTACCGGAATTGAGATATGTTTCATACCGTGGGACCAACTTTTGAATACATGTGTCGTCGAACTCTGCCGCCTGGGATTTTAACCACTGTATGACAACCAACTCCGCCTCTTTGTCATTCTTCGTCAATTCTTGAGATGTAGGAAAAGATGGAAATCACTGGGAGCGAGATCGGGGCTCTAAGGTGGATTTTTAAAGACCTCCCAGCAAGTCTCTTGCGGAGGTTCGACTGGGAGATGTTTAAACATTCGCTCTACAGCCCGAACCTCGATCCGAGTGATTTCCATCTTTTCCTACATCTCAAGAAATGACAAAGAATAACAAAGAGGCGGAGATGGTTGTCACACAGTGGTTCAAATCCCAGGCGGCAGAGTTCTACGACACAGGTATTCAAAAGTTGGTCCCACGGTATGAAAAACATCTCCATTCCGGTAGCGAATATTTTGAAAAATAGCTGAACACTGGCAGTATCTGTTGCAATAAACATTTCCATGAAAGTGTGTTTTGTTTCTGTAAACGGCCCCTGGGAAACTGGCTTTATGGATGCATCTCGTACATACTATTTCTTGGAATAGTTTTCTCTTCTTCTCATTCTCACATGGAAGAATGTCGTTAATGTACTTAATTCTAATAAACATAAAACTTTATATTCTTGTGAATATAAGATTGTGAGAACATAAAATCCTCTTAAATCAAATTCACAATGGAAACCTATTTTCGTATGAATGTTATTACCTACGTAATTTCCTCATGATCGGGAAGAAAAAATCTCAAGACGAAGGTTGGGTAAACATTATTTTGCATTAAGGACTGTTTGATTATTAATTACAATTTAGTAAAATTTGACATAAAATCCATTGATATATTTTCATATTTACTATTGTTCACGTTCAAATACATCTTACTAGATATCCACGAAGTTTTCACTTTTGACAGAAGATTGCATTTAAAACATTATTTTCGCCTACGCATCAAGTATTTTCGGCCTACAGGTGGTAAATGCAGATAGCCTGTCGTTTCTTCCATCCTCATGATTCATGACCACATATATTCCCGAAGGTCTTCTATCTAATACGCTCATCTTTTACTGTCACCGCATCCATTAATATGTATCTCCATAGAGGAACTAATAAAGCGATATTGTTCAATCACTCATAGTCATCAATCATTCTTCTTGTTTACCAAGCAGATGTGACTGCAATTTAAAACATGTTAAGAAAAACGTTAAATTAAATTATCAAAACCTCCATTAAAGACCACGAAAACACTTTACTGAGAGAAAAATCTGAAGCTGACTTTCTTTATTGCGTGTAATGAAATAGGGTGATGACGTCACTCAAGTAGTGTCAAGAATGCTGGAAATTTAATCAAAACTTTCGCCATTAAAAAAGAAATGAGGGGAAAGCATGTAAACTATTTTAGATATCCACACTTTTCCTGTGCATCCTTTCCTTAAAACTGCATAATTTAACGTTAGCTAAGAAGATTAAATTTTTTATATGCCCTCACTCCTTTAAAATTTGAATTCACATTGTGAATCTACATAATGAAGTTACCCCGTGAATTGATTTTCTTACGAAGGCAATTTTCAGAAGAGTACTGCTTCATGAATTTCACATGTGAATTCCCCTCCCGCAATTAAATATTTAAGAGAACTGAACAGTTTCCTACATTATATAGGCTATAAGAAAATAAGCATTTTTATATTGGCCTTAGGAAATAATAAATAAGAGATTAATAACTAATGCGAGATAATTAAAAAATTAATAATTTGCCTCTTAGTGTAATAAATTATCTATGACATTCTGTTCCTGTAAATTGCTTGTAAAAATGAATAAAAAGTCGTAACCACATTAAATCGCATCCCCGAAGGATATAGCCTACAACCCAAATAAAATCTGATTAATACATTGGTGTAACTTTCTTTGCCCTTAGCAGGAACAATACACTTTTCTCACTTCACATTCTGATATAGAATATGCTGTATTACAAAGAGCGCGTATTCAGTTGTTTCATCCAGAAGCAAAGCCCAACCCCAGAAGATACCTAACCCAAATACAAAATTTTGTTTTCACATAAATTTTTGTCTGTTCACAGACACACGCACATACAAACATATTTCTGAAATGAGTACTTTTGGATTCAGGAGCCCTCAAAACTAGTGTTTATGTTAACAAGTCAACTTCAAATTTCCGGGTCGATAATTGCTTATTTTGATATCACTGAAATACTTTTTTTTTATAATTATTGTAGAAATAACCTATATATTCTAATACCTACAGTACGGGCAGAGGAAGTAATAACTATAATAATTATTAGGCCTATGTTCACACCTTTCCTCACTGTTGCCATTTTGTACCTTGTTTACGTTGACTACGTTGTAAATATTCCAGAGCATTGATCGGCAGTGTTTAGCCGAGGACATATGCAGATGTTCGCCGTATATCCTTTGCTTGAGTTTACTTATTAGTAGGGTCCGAACTTTTATACACTGATCGCTGCATGAAGGCGATCGCAAGATACCTGCGGCTTGTGCATAGCGTGACGTCATTGCCTGAGTATAGTCACAGTGCAGCAAAACAGAAGAGGTCGCAATGCCAGCAGTACATAGTGTGTCTCGCAACTGTGATGAGCTGATGACTGGTTATTCTTCCAACACGAAAACCTATATATTCACGTGTAACTGAATTTATAGAAGAATTTGGGAGTGAATATTTTACAGCAAATGGTGACAGGATTGAATGTAAGTTATGCAAAATAGATATAAAAAGTATTGTTAGACGAGTAATTCAAGATCACTGCAATAGTAAAAAGCACTTTCGACATATGAGGCTTCTGTCTATTAAAGAGCATCCAAGATACACATTTCTGTCACATAGGCAGTCTGAATTTTATAAAGATCTGTGTAACATGATGATCAAATCTAATATTCCACTGAACAAATTAAACAACACTTACTTCAAAGCATTTCTGGAAAAATACACACACAAAGAAATTCCCTCAGACACCATACTTCGTAAATGTTATTTAGGGAATTGCTATGAACAAGTATTACGTATCATACGAGAAAAAATGTGGCGGATGAAATGATTTAGGTTTCAATAGACGAAACAACAGATGTATCACAGAGATGTGTAGCAAACATAATTATTGGTACACTGTCTCCTGAGTGTTCCAGTAAAAAAATATCTGTTGACATGTGAGCAGTTAGAATCTTTCAATCATTCAACGATTACACGTCTGTTTAATCAAGCCATGTCACTTCTATGGCCACAAGGCATATTGCATGAGAAAGTGCTTCTTTTCGTGACAGATGCTACCCCTTGTATGGTTAAAGCTGCAAAATATCCTAGAATAATTCATGTAACGATTCATGTAACCGTACGTACACAATATAACCACTTTATCTTCACCCGATTATACCTCTCCTCTTTCTTGTTGTCATCACATGATGGCCTCACCTCTCCTTCTTCCTATAGTCCATACTCCAGCAACTTTTCGTTCACTGAATGAAAGTTCGGGCCCTACTTATTAGCGTATGCCTTTTGCTTCTATGCTTAAACTCATGTTTCGATAATGTTTTATTAATTTAGGTTTTTTGTCTATTTAGCTATTTATCTGTTACCTATATTCTATTTATCATTTTTCCTATTTATATATTTATTGCCTATTTACTTAAATATTACGTATTTGGTAATTCTACCGTTGACTGAAAGACCAATTCGAGAGCATGCACAAAACTTCTGGTGACAACAAAAAGAGGTTCTGTGGAAAGGTTTTTTACTAGCGTGAACCATATCTTTACGTCGGATTATAATAGTGCGGGCTTCAGTCTTAGTTTTATTATAATTCTTGTGCACAAGTGTGATGGTTAAAATGCATTTAATCTTTTAAAATAAAAAAGGCTTGCCTACATTAATATTAAATTTCAAATTATGGGTTCAAATTCGTAGATAATGCCTTTTTTGATATCAGTGAAAGACTTTGTTAAATTTATTGTAGAAATAAAATAATTTTAGTAATGATAATTTAAAATTATAAATTGAATATGTGTTTACAATGTCAGGGATAGGGTTAGTGCGTTTGTGTTCTTTTATTATATTTTAATTTTTCTCCGTTTTATTGTGTATTGAATTGAATAAGCATGTACGTCCATGCGGGCCTATTCCAATGTTTGAAATTTGTTCTGTAAATAGTAGTTAATATAATAAATAATAATAATAAAGATAACAATAGTAATTTCTGTAATAATTTAAAAGAGTAAATAAATAAATAAATACAAAATAAATAAAAAGACCTATCATCAATCACTTCTGTGTGAGGCTGACTATAAAATAAGACTTCCGCTAAAAGTTTCCCGAAAATTAAGATTGTACCCTATCAAAATTTTGGGACTACACCCCTGGGGGTCGGTAAACCTTTTTGCTATAGTCGGTGGCAATAGGGATGTAAAAATAAGTTTTAAAACGTTTTATTATATTTTGAAAGATTATAATTATACTGTTTTAAAAATGGTTCTTTTATTTCCATAAATTGCTGTCAAGTACATATTAACACTCAATTTTGTGGAGAGGAAATATATCTGAAGACGCGTTTGGAAGATTATCGGTATCCTGCATATGACGTTCCAAAATAACTCCATTCTTACTCAGTCACAGAACTAGTACTCAAATAGAATAAAATCCATTAGCCTCGGAACATGGGAGAGTTTTGAGAGGATATGACAAGCACACACTTTCACTCAACAAGTGCACAGTTGTTAGTTGATTTCATAATATGCTGCTTCTTCCTTTATACTCATTGACAAAACAGCCATTCGGGAGATAGGGATGATTTAAATGTACGATTATGTAAATGTACATTCCTCTGGTGGAATTTTCACCAAGCATAATGTATCTTATAGGATACAATAGTCTGCCTTAAAATTTGTAATAAAAGAATTGAACCTTAAAGAAATGCATGATTAATTTTAAAAATAGGATACAAGAATTAAACTGTGATCTTAATCATTGTGTTACCCGTTTCCTTCGACATGGGCTTATAATTTGAGTGATAAATGGAGTATCGTGCTCTTAAGGGAAAGTCAACTAACTTCTAAGAAACTCTTAAATGTTATTTTATTAATATGATTTTCATAGTTTTAAATGCATTTCTAGTTCTCATCTTACATTATCTAATGTAGTTAAAACACCGAATCATTCAAAATTTTTACGTCAACTAGAAGGTTAAAAACAGTATTATACTAACATTTTTTATAATTAACATATACCATGTTCTTTTTAAATAATTATAAAAAAAAATTTCTATTAAAACTTTTCAAAGAACAAAATTGTCCAGAATATTAAACTCTAAGTAATATTTTATTACCGGTATAAGTAGGCCTATGTTTTTTCTTTAAAAATTATTATAAACAAGGAATGTTTAATTTCCATAGCTTATTCTATACATTTGGATTTACCGTCGTACTATAAGTGTTGATCAATGATATAATCATATAACACCTTCATCTCAACTTATTTTGCTTAGGCCTTTCGGTTGCAAGGAGCATCTTCAGATGCAACTCTACAAGAAGATGCCCTTTTGATTGTTCCATGTAACTGAAAGACCTAGGCCCTAGGCATAATAAAATAATATTGTAGAAAAAACCCTTTGACACTGGGATTCAAACTCATGACTTTTGGCTTTCCGTGCCGTTTCTCTACTAACTGAGCTAGCCAGAGTTCGTTTTACAACGCCAAACGGAATCTCTGTCCTACGACTGATTACCCTTGATTGTCTACCTCACTAAAATAATTTACGTCATATACAGTATCGTGAGGCCACCGGGTCTCCGCTGTTATTGTACATATTTTAACATCGTGTAATGTTCAACCGATACAATGTTCTGAGGTTCATGAATACTTTTCCCTAAATCAATATAAGCAAACATAATATATATGTTTATGCTCATAACTTTCTAATGTGGCTTTTCAGTCCCCCGGTTTCCTGTCTTAGATTGTTCAGAGAAGCCGTCCTTATTTTCTGTTAAATTGTTGCTCGCTTTTACTGAAATACTCCATAATTAATTCAATCGTGTCAGATTGTCACTGATTTGTGTCAGATAGATAAGGGCAACCTTGTCCTCATAATTTGAACTTGATTGAAAAACACAAGACAGAGCCACATTTTTTATTCAGACTGCCACCTACTATTTTTCAGTATGACACCTACCAGTCTGAACAGAGCAGTTTTGTTCTATCATCTGGTTAAAAAAAAAAAAATATATATACCGGTATATATATATTGAAAGTACTATAAAATGTAAAGGAAATAACTTTCTGTTCTGGCCTGCTGCTCTAAGAATTGGTACTGCGCAACAAACTGAAAGGTCGAGGGTTCGATCCCCAATGAGGTCGTTAGGACTTTTCAATTGGCCTAAGCCTTCTGGTGACACTATGGCCCTGGAGTAAAATCAGCCTCTAATAGAAATGTGTACTAGGAGCAATCGTGGGTGTAAAAGTGGGCAGTGCATAACCTTACCACTTAGAGTCCAATGTTTAAAAATCCGGGAGGCTCTAGGTTCTGGAATCTTATGGGCCTTCACGACCTCTATAGGGACCACATTAACCTCATTTTTATCCTCAGAATTTGAGATTAGCTATTATATAATAACCTAAATAACTATAAATTACCTCCCCCACCGAGCCCTATAATTTTATTTATTTTTTCTTCCAACAAATTCACGATGCAGAATATAAACTAAATCCTTATTATTTGAAACCAACTTGGGAATTCCGTTTCCTTACAAGGAATTTCTTCCCTTAGATCCTGTTCAAGAGCTTAGATTGTGACCTTAATCTTTTTTTATGACTTCCTCGAACATAACACACTTTTGTAAGAAGGAAAAACATGGCGCATGTCTTCTTCACATTTCGGATTAAGATACTGCTGTTGTCGCAAGAAATCTTTCCTTTGAACGCATGTGATTGAGTTATTTTTAAAATAGAAAACCTTTTCTGCTTTCCTTGGAAACAAGCTGCACAAACAGTCATAAACGGAAATTTCGCTTATTGAATGTGAAGTTCAGAGTGCTTGTTAGGACGTACACAACGAATAATGGCATGCATACACAAGCCTCCTTGAAATTGTAGTTTTATTATTCCCAGTAAAAAAGGTTGTGAGAACCAGTTCTCAACTCTGTTTCTTTGCCATGAACCATTGATAAAGAAACGATAAAAAACATTTGAAATTTATATATATTTCTTTCTCAGATCCATGCAGCAAACGTTTTGAAGTATAATGAAAAGAGAAAATGAAATAACAGTGCAGATTGTTAAAATTCCTCTTACGGTTTGTACATACGAATAGGTGAATGTAAGAGTGTGTATAAATTGTTTGGTTTTTGTTCTAATGGAGAACTGCTTCGTAACAACTGCCACCATGAGGTTACATCTCTGTTCGCATCCATGTTAGGTAATCTTAAGTGGAAAGTATTAGAAGAGGTTTCATTCCGTCTTCCTCTAGATCTTCATGACGGGCAGAATAGCCGAAAAGTCAATGATTTTTATTCCTCAATTAGAATAGAGCAGATTGTAATTTAGACTTAGGAATTATGCCCTTCCATTCTTTAGTGAAATGTATAACATAATGTCCAGAAAATTAGTTTCTAAGAGTTTCGTTCTTTGGCAGCGAGGATTACTAAATATACTTGGAATATTTTAAACCCATAAGTAGGCCTATTACGAGTATTAAGTACGCTTCAATTATTTTGCATAACGACCTTTATAACATATAACATTGTTCAATATTGTTTCTATATGAATAGTTATTATTTATTTTCCTTAATGGTAAATTCTAGGGAGGCTATATCTAAAGTTCAGGATCATAGTGGTCAGCTAAATTTTGAAGACTGATGCTTATTCTATGTAATAATGCCTATATTAGGCACGAAATATTTAAAAATGTATTTTATAGCATTCAGACATGATCATGGTTTTTCTTAAAATCTGAATTTTTTCTGCTCTTATTATAGCAAGTATCCTATTACAAGATTAGAATTACGGAAAATCTCTGTTAAAATTTCAGTTGTACAACATTTCTTCATAACTTATTAATAGTAAGTTATAAAATAATATTTGAAAATTAAATCCATATTTGTAACTTGGCTTAGATTAAGGCTTGAATTCCTATTTCTTTATTGATGGGACATAATATCAGTACTTAAAAATAATATGTATTTTGAGATAAGAATGTTTTATCGATGAAGGACACGGAATAGATAGTAAAAAATAACTGAACATTTTTGTTGAATTTTCTTGCCATTAAATGCATTTGAAAAAATCACTTCCTTCGCAATAAAGTTGCTCATAAAGAATCATAACACCAAGACGATTATTATGACACTTCTTTCGGGGTTATAGTGTATACGATTTCTAAGCAAAACTTTCTCATAATTTAGTCATAGGAAACATGCAGACGTATTCAAATGATACCCTTTTTTGTTAAATATATGTAATAATTCTAATAATAATCAGTTGTAAAATAATACCTTTCTTGTAAAATTCATATTTTTTTAACTTGCAGGGTTTTATCTAACGACTCTTGAACTATAAAGAAATGTATTATATTCGAGCGAATATAAAAAGCTATGGTATTTGTAAGTTTTAGACTTGATATTCAGCTTTTTTTTACTGATGGGGGAACAATATCAATACTTTAAAATATCATATACTTTAACGTCAGGAAGTTTTCTCGATGAAGGACATGGAATAGGTAATAAAAGAGATCTAAACATTTTTATTACGTTTTGACGCCATTAAACGAATTGAAATTTTTATAACTTCTCTCGCAAGAAGGATATTATAAAGTTTTATAAAACTTTAAGTGGGGTTATATTGTGTCGATTTCTAGTCACACCTTGCTCATAAATTAGTCATAGGAAAGATCAGACCTATTCATATAATAAGTTTTCTCTTCCATTGTAACTGGAATTCTGCTATGTTTTTTGATAATTCTATTGCCAGAATGCTATATGTAGGCTTAGTAGACTTGAAGCAAAATAAATCAGTTTCCCCCAATTTATAATAAAATTATGAACGTGAAATTAGTATCTCTGACCATTCATAAAATAATATAGCTATGAAATCTCTGGAAAGCAAGTCGAATTTGAACCTTTCTGTTGACAAAATTCTGTAGACCTGTGCAGTATATTTAAAGAAAAATACAGTATATCAATTTTCGCCATTTTATAATAAAACGGTTATCAAGAACTTATTAGCCAAGTAGGCCTACATTTTTAATTTATCCATCATCTCGATGAAAAACAACCGAACATGATGGACTTTAAAAGTTAACAAAAAGAATCCACGACATTTTCTTATGAGTAGAGTTTACACCACTTTCAAGCTCATTGTCCGATTAGGAGTTCGGATGGGTGATTACTGTCTTCCGCTCTTGATGTGAAGAACTGTCATGGATCGATTATATATTAAAGCTACTTGCCCTAACTATCGATATATCACCTAAAGTGAGTCAGTGGATTACTTTATGGGAATCATGATAGACCCTCTAGAATGCCTCAGAAGACAGTCGTACCGGTACCTGCTAATCCAAATAGACCTAAACATGTGCCCGAGTCCCAAAATATCTTTGCAGATGCAAATACCTTTCCCTACTGATATGGTATCAATCACTGCGAGCTATCGAGTTAGCTATCAACTTTTTTCCCAGTTTACCATTTACCTAGGTATTAACCAAGCTTCGCCCCTCAAACTCAGCGTGTTTGTACGTATTTCATGACCAGCATTCGCTTGTTTTTATCATCAGGACAATCAGGATAGACGATTTACCTGAGTTCATGTATTACAGGGAGGCCTGAGGAAAGGAAGAGAAGTACTTTGCATCTTCCAATTCCGGTTATCTTCCTAAACAGCACCGATACCAGACAGTGTTTACACGAATTCATCATTGTCTTTTAGAACGTGGAGATCTTTGTTCTCAACGCGTTATTAGAACCCCTGACTTTGAAGAACAAGTGCTTGAGAGAAACGGCTCTGAAACCTCCACTAGCACGCGGGTTATTGCCCATGCTATGGGCCTGGCGAGAGATGCGAGAACAAAGAATTCATGGCATATCACGTCCAGAAAATGCAACAACTGTAAGCAAAGCTTTCACATCATAATATGAAGATGATTTCTACGCATCCGAAATCGAAAAGTTGCTTGACCGTTCCGAGAAATGTTTATGCCGGTTGTCCACCAAGAGCTAAGCTAACTTAGCTTAGCTTAGCTCACATACAGTGAGGGATTTCATAAGCTAGCTTAGCTCTTGGTCGACAACCGGCATTACAGTCTCTTGGGGACTAGTGGAAAAGTGAACGTACATTGTATGTTGTCACAGCCGTGTTGCCTATGTGTAAGTGGTTTCATAAATGGCCATAACTTGAAAGTGTAACTTACTTTTTTTATTCGCCCTCGTATTTCGATATCTTATTTACAGCTGAGATCCAGATGGAAACGGCAGGTTTGTTCAGCCTATAGAGCATCGGACCAAGGTAATGTAACACTGTAGATAGCTAACGATATCTTTGTTTATACAGCTGTAACTGCCCTATTGTTATGAATGAAGGCATTTCAACAACGAACAATCTTGACAAGTAGTTACGTATTTCACTTCTACTGGATTTTGTATATAGTGTGCTCCTACGTCATTTGTTATGATATTGCTTTCCACCAGATAATTACGTGGAGACTTAGGAGACAAAGGAATTAGTCCTGCGTAAGAGAGAGCTGTTGAGAGATTCATATAATATAAGACTTCGATAAATTAAAAAAGAGCATTCACAACATACAATACCACAATAGAGCGTGCCTTCTTTCGAATCGTATGAAGGTACCTGAGTCTGCCTATTAAAAAATCTACTAGAGAAGGCCTATAAGAAAGATGTAATGAGAAGTATTGTTCGTTTCATAATTTAGATAGGAGTATCTTAATTACTATTATAGGCAAGTTGCATACGACTTAGGCTAACCATACGTACCGTTTTGAACGGGAGAGTACCGTTGTTTTCCTCCCCTCGTTTTAATGAAAATGTCAAAATTGTACCGCTTTAATAAAAACTCTATTATACTTTATTATTGGTAAAATGTAATTTATTATTCGTAACCTGTAATCGTATATCAGTATCATGTTTACCGTAAATTGAATAACCACGGAGTTGCACTGTTCGATAGCCTCCTAAGTGTCGATAACTCCAGCGATTTATTCAGAGAAAATATAACATCGTATTGTTCATGTTCTCATGAGATCGCATAATCTTTACACATTTAAACTCTCATTATTTATTTCATGCTTAATCTGATAAATATTGTTAGTACAGTAGTGATGAAATACAGTCCCCTTCTTCATATACCTAAATTTTTGTATGGGTTATTTTCTCATAGAAGAATTATGGTACCTTTTAATTTTGTTGCAATGAAACATTTTCATTCAAACTGAGTATCGCATAACCCCGTCCCGTTTTTATCATCCCAATGACCCGTTCTCGACTGAAGGTAATTTGGTCAGACGAGCGAGGTGGCCGAGATGGTAAATACCTTGGTGAAGTAATAACGGCAACAGCGATAGAAAAGGAGGGCATGAAAGCACGAGTTTACAATATGGAAAAAGCATACCATACAACAATGAATATATATATATATATATAACAAAAAATCATTATCCGAAAATGCTTAATTGAGGCATTATAAAACTGTAATCTTACCAGAAGCTCTGTACGTAACAGAGTGTATAAACACTTTCTCTGATAGAAGAATAAGCAAAACAGAGAAGATAATCTTAAGGAAAATTATGGGACCAATTTGGGAGAATAACATATATACAAACTGAGAGCAGAAAAGGAGTTATACAAACAAACAGAAAAATAGGCCATGCTTTCAGGAAAAGAAGATTAAGATTCTATGGTCATATTTTCAGAATGGAAAGAGATAGACATACCAAACAAATTTTTGATCACTATGTAAGTAAAAAAACTAAAACAGCATTTTTCAAGGAAGTTGAAAGGGGATTTTAAATTAATCAATATCAAAAACGAGGATATTGCAAACAGAGAAAACTTTAGGAAAGCAATATTTGATGGCGAATTTCCAGAGAAATCTAAGAAGCAAACGGGAAGTAAATGGACGGAAGAACGGAACCAGCAACATCGCGAAAGAATGAAGTTTTGAGAAGACAAGAAGACAACTGTTTCACGTGGTCCTAAGCTGGCCTAATCGAAAGGGGGGAAAAATAAAATAATAATAATAATAATAATAATAATAATAATAGTAATGATGATGATGAATAATACAATCCGACCACAGCGTACTAGGCCCGGCGGTAGGTAGGTGAACGATAGCCATTGAGTTCTGCGCAAATGTGGATCTGCCCACCGGGACTTCTCTTGCACCCAAGCACAAACGTTAGAATTTTGCCAGAAGATACTTTTTTTACGTGAACACTGTTTTAAACTGTGGTTTTATGGGGAATAAAAAAACTTAAGATCTTTTATTACCAAATGTAAGTTAATATTATATTAGTGGAGTAGGCACCTACAGTATAGATTGATCCATTGTTAAAAACAACCTGCCATGGCGAAAATTTACTATTACCGACGTCTGGCGCAGTTATTTTATACTTGGTCTTGGTTTATAGCATTATTGAAATTACAGTGTTAGTTTTTAATCTTGTTAAACGTTTTAGCATTTTCCCTATAATATAAAATGAGATCTTAGCATTCTTCAGTGTTTTGCATTGAATCTTTTCAGTCAGCTGCTAAATCAGGTTTACTTATTAATCTCAATCAATTTTATGACCTGTAAATAAATTCTTAGAAAATAATCCATTTTATACACGTGAACTTGATGAGACCAATAATGCTTACATAGCGTTTATGACAGATTTTTTAGGCCTATGGCACCTAAAGAGCTTGAAAACCTGAAAATATGGAATCTGTCTAAAATTTACCAGTAGGCTTTATACGTGTATATCCTGGAAATTTCTAAAATGATTAAAAATAGGAATTATTTAAAATTTGTCCATATTTTAATTATCCACTCCCTTAGTGATGAAAATATGACTTGGAGTAAAGAAGCAATGCATTTTTAAGTGGGCCTAAATTAATTGCTTCGTAGGTACTTTTTGCAGCTTATTGTACACATTTTGTTTCATGTAGAATTCTGTACAGAATTGTTCAATAGATTTGGAAATATCGTACCCCATATTTTAATTTATTATAACAAAAATAATTTTCCTGGAACACCTGCAAAGAACCTGGAAGTACAATAACATCTAGTTTATTTAAAGAAACAGGGTACTTGTTAAATAAGTTAGTTTTAAAATTTTGACATACTGTTAAGACCTGGAACATTTTATTTTTTGGTCAATTAATAATAATAATAATAATAATAATAATAATAATAATAATAATAATAATAATAATAATAATAACAGTAATAATAATAACAACAATCCAGAATTGAGAGTGATGATAAGTATTGTACTTACATATTAGCAAAATTGCAGCAATTGGTCCAGAATTTTGAAAAATCATGTTTCCTTGTTGCTTTAATAAAATCAACGATAAAAACTATGGGTAAATTGATGAAACTCGTGTGTGTTCAATACAATTGGTTGATGTAACGGAAATAAGAACACATATATGACACGCCGGTATCGACAAATAGCGTAATCTCACACGAAACGCGCGGTTTAAACGACAACATCCGTATGGATAGCCTCTTCGCGAGATGAGCAACCACTATCAAACTTATTGGTGGTTTTCGCACGCGAATTGCCATCCCCGCTGCTCCTGAGTTCATGCTGTGCGCCGACGTACTGCGAAACATGACCGAACGAGGATGCTCCATCCCTTAGTACATGAACAGCGGCTCGTTTTAAGATGTAAACTCTAGAAGGGAAGTGATTTAAGGAAAGGATGACATAATAAATAGAGAAATGAGATGCGTGTTCCAGTGATAATCTAAATTAAATTTCAAGAACGTAGCTTCAAGGAGCGGATCTTTGCTGTAAGACACAGTGTTTCTGGTTTTCTTAAATTCTCTCTCCCTTTCTTTCTTTCCCATTTTTTGACCTCCTTTCGTAAATATTAACGCGTCATTTAACATTTCCTCTAGTATAACTCTGCATTTAACTTTCCCATCTATTTTCACTTATTCCTATGTTTCTTTCCTTAATTTGCCTTGAACGATTTTGTTCCACGTAGCAGAGTATCTTAAAATCTTTTACAACAGATTTTTCAATTTTGATACTTTTATTCTTTATAACTATTTCAACATAATTAATATTTTATTTAGATTTGAATCAACTAAAAATTATAGAATAGTATTTTATTCAACACATGAACTAAGAAAACCAGTTTACCGGTAAATGAATATTGATAACTTAGCTGATAAACTCAGTTCACATTTGTATATGAAAAAATCTGATGTGAAAGTCACATAACTTCCTCTGCCCAAATAAAAGTTAGCAGTATTCACATATCCTTGTACAGAATAGCAAGACACAATTTTACGCTAATTATCCTATAAATACCTCTTCTTTCAATGATGCGACTAAAAGCGCAGGATATATTATAACAAACTTAAAAAAAAAAACAAGTGACTGCAGACGTTTATTGAACTTTCCGCCGTAAAATATAATTTCCGAAATTTATCGAATATTTCCCTCAGATACTTCTTTACTCTATGCATGGCCAACAATACATCTTTCTCACTTCATATTCTTATACAGAATAAGAGGCCGTGAAAGAGTGCGAATTCAGTTGTTCATCACCCAAGACAAACTTTCTACAAACAGTTGGTGAACAGTGGGTGGCATGTAACTACCCTCAGAGAATTTTCTCGAAAAAATGTTTCAAATAAAAGTTTTAGCTCTTAGTATAAGCAACCCATGTGCAAAATTTAAAGAAAATCGTTAGAGCCGTTTTTGAGAAAATCGCGAAAAACGAAAATTTCTTCATGTAAAGTCCCCTTAAAAATAAGAGAAAATAGTCGCCAATCTTATCCTCACATCTTCAGAAGGTACCTGACCCAAATACGAATTTTTTTTTTCATAGGATTTTCCGTTTTGGAGCTAGAGTGTTCACAGACAGACAGACAGACACACAGACATGTTTCCAAAAATAGTATTTTTGGATTCAGGGGGCCTTGAAACGTGTATATATGCTAAAAACTCAACTTCGAATTTTTGGGTCGAAAACAATACTTCCTCTACCGTACCTTTGGTACGGGCAGAGGAAGTAAAAATGGAAGGCTTCACATTGCTTATCGAACTAGTAGATCTTTTGTATAAACTAAAGAGAGTATGTGAACTTCAATTTTAGTTTTCAGTAGTTCGTTCATAGTTCAGACGAACATGTTATAGATATAGAACAGGACCCTCCAACTGGTGACCCATGGGCCGCATGCGGACCTACGGAACAAAAATAGAACAGTATCAAGTTGAAACGTCGCGCATTACCATAGGCATAGCCTACGTTGTTAAAAACAAATTTATAAAAAAAGCAATTCTTCAAGTTTCCCATCTTGTCTAAAGTTGTCAAATGAAATAATACATATGATTTTTTTTTTATTTTGAGAGGATATTAAAATTTTTAATTAAGAATTTACTTCACAGTGACCTAATTTAAAAAACAAAACATAAAGTGAACTGTCTTCTTAACTAGCCCTTGAATGTGAACATTGGCAGTTAACTATCAAAGTTTCAACTTCAACTATGTGATTTTCAAGTTAATTCGATTCTTTAAAACTTTTTCAGACTTCTTTCAGATGAAAGTTTTCCTAGCTGAGAGATTTTGGTCTTCAGATAATGCCTATTTTTGGAAGCACATGCCTTTGGGAATGTGAAATTTATGAAAAATAAGTAGGTAAAACATAAGTAGGCTTACCTAAGCGACTGCTCTCTGTTAAATTTAGGGTTATTCAAATTATGAACTATCAACCTTGAAGATCAGCTGACTTTTCTCTCATTAAATTGCATTACTATTATTTTCTTCAAAACCTAGCGTTAAAAAGCTATATTTTATAAAAAAGGAGCATTTTCTCTTTATTTGTCATCATTTTTAAATTGTATTTAACATTTATCAATGAATCAGTGATGACTATAAAAGTCTTCAATCTCTTGATGTTGCAACTCTATTATTACAACACACACTATTTTCTCCGTAAAAAAAATTAAAATCACAGTTTTTTTAGAATAACTCTGGAGTGGAATTCATGTACTTTTCAGGCTATTACTGTAAGGAAATCGTCCTTTAGGCCTATAGAAGGATTTTAAAGTTGAAACTTAAAATATTTTCTCCATATTTTACGGTTCAAATTGCCACTTGCATAGCACTTTTAATCAATTACGTCGAAAATTTCAACGAAGCCCCTAGACATATTATGGCTAAGTTAATTTTTTTTTAAATTGTGTCTTTATGACATATTGCTTATGATTTAATGTTTAAATTGCAAATTTAAATGTGCAAAGTGAAACTACTACATTTCTTTGATCGTATATTTTTTCTATAGTTCAAAAAAGTATGAATGAAAAGCTTGGAAATTATTCTTTCCTCTCTGACACAATATGTAGGCCACTACTACATTTCTGTCTTTATACATTCAAAAACATAAAACTTTAACACCACCACGACGTTTGGGATACGATATACATCCCACAAGGAAGAGAGAGTCACATTTTTCTTATAAAAGTTTCATTATTATGTCACTCTTTCCCTTTCACCATTCTTTTCGATAAAATTTATAACGGTGTGCTTCCGGGAGCCGCGAAGCACAGTTTGTTACTTGGAAGTTATCCATTGTATTCTCTGTAGAACATGGAGTGTCTCAAGGGTTTCTACTAAACGGGTTTCTTCTTTGTGAATTCCAAGGAAACGCTCCATGAAGCCGTCTTATTGACCGCGAAATGTTTTGTGAGGGCGGTAATTAAATTTGTGAATGGCTGCATTCTGTTTCTTTCTAACCATAATCAAATTATAGAAAGAGAAGGATGGATGTAATTGAGAAAACAACCTTGAAGATTTTTCTTCCTAAAGTGGCATTTACAATAGGGCGACATCCATGATACGCGGCATGATATGCAGTATCGCGTCGCATCCCGTTGTAAAAGCGACATGAACTAACCAAACATTTATAATACTGTACTTAGTGGATATTCATGCAAAGCCTGTCTTCAATTCAATAATACTTTTAGCCTTATATATTATGATAAGGAAAAGAAGAAATCATGATATGGAGCGTCAATTATTCTTAGGGAATTATGGTACCGGTGCCCTGATTCCGAAATAATATTTACGGAAACAGGATACAGAATCGTATTTTGGAAATAAATTATATGTGAATGAAACCTTGTTGCAAATCATTGGTCCTAATACAGCGTAGGCCTACATAAATTATCAATGCGATAAGTAGTATTTCCAGCAGAACCTCTATTACTCTAACGTTGAAGTTTGAGCATAGTTTTATATTGTAAAACAAATAACCTTCTTTTCAGAGAAAGGGCTGTAAATAAATTTTATAGGTTGAGAACAGTAATTTTAATTTCTTGAACACGTCTTGAAATGAATAGAAATCATACAGAAATCTAATTAAATGTAGGAATGCTCCCCGCTTAAATTGCTCTGACTGTGGTCGCTATTGAAGGATCAAAACCCATTCGACTTCCGCTCATCTCAGCTGATGTCGGGCGGTAAAAACTAACTCAAACTCAACTTTCGTCGTGTCGCCATCATGACTTTTTACCGCAGAAATGCTTGCTTCCCATTGGTCAATAAATGCCGAATGTCGCGTCGCGGGTGTCGCTCCATTGTACGAGGGCTATCCAGAAAGTAACAGACGTTTTGAAATAAAAAATAAACAAAGCGAAAAAAACAAATTTTATTACATACATTTTAAAGGTAGACTCTTAGGCTATTTTTCTACATAATCGCCATTCAAATTCAAGCATTTATCGTACCGTGGCAGAAGATTTTCGATACCCTCTCTGTAGAAATCCGCCGCCTACGATTTCAACCACTGGTTTACACCGGCATGCAGTTCAGCGTTAGTAACAAAGCGTTGTGTAGCGGGCCACGTCGTCATCGCTGTGATAAAGTTTTTGTTGGCGAAAAATCACAAACCAATTGAAATTTATCACCACAATTGTGATGTGTATGGCAAAGGAATAATGAGTGAAAGCCGAGTAAGGCAGCGGTGCATTGATTTTAAAAATGACCGAAAACAGTCTTATCAAAGACCGCACTTCATAACTGGCGGTATTTTCAATTGCTGTGCTCATTTTAACTCTCCACTGCAGACAAAGTACGAAAGGCACGATACTCACGCTAACACAGCTGGATGTGTACTGGGTGTAGGAACGCTCTGACGCTAAAATGGCGGCGCTAGCCCCGCCCACTGCCGGGCCAGGCCAAAACGCCTGTTACTTTCTGGACAGCCCTCGTAAATTTGCAACAGTGAACTCTTTGCTCGTACTACAATAATTAAGTGTTCAGTCCAGTCCAGTATTTGGCCTAAGATAGAGTGACCATGTTTTAAAAATGAAGAAACGGGACAGTCAGGCGCGTCATTCGGGTTATCGAGAAAACATAACTCATAGTTACGTAAATGTTATATGTATCCTATTTCATAATTAAGTGCCAGTATGGTACTTTATGAGATTGTGTGGGGGAGGAAAAATGTCTGTCCGTCTGTCCGTCCGTCCGTCCGTCCGTGTGTCTGTACGCGCTCTAACTCAAATACGCTTTGTCGAATTTTAATGAAACTTGATATACACGTTTATAATGTCCATGGGAAGAACCCTATTGATATTGGACCAAATCGGTTCACCGGTACCGGAGTAAAACTCAATTTAGTGTATATTTTAAAGGCGCCATAACTCACATACGCTTTATCGGATTTTCATGAAACTTGGAATACCTATTTATAATGTCTATGGGAAGATGTCTGTTGATATTGGACCAAATCGGTTGGCCGGTACCGGAATAATACCCAATTTAGTGCCCTTTTATGGTATCATATAAGAAAAGGCGCGGTAACTCAAATACGCTTTATCGGATTTTCATGAAACTTCGTATACTCATTTATAGCGACCATGGCAATACGCCTTTTGAATTTGGACTTAATCGGTTGACCAGTACCGAAATAAAGAGTAATTAACAGTCAAATTCATTATAATATTTTGGTTCAATTCGAAGCATTTTGATTGGCTCGCGGCATACCAATCAGCGGGCGAGTCCCGTTACTAATGTAAATAATGTGGAATTCTGTAACAAGCCTTCAATTCCTCCTGAAACCTTCCTTAGTACAGGAGGGTTAAAAAGAAGGCACCTAATTCAAATGCAAAATGAAATTCTCGGTTCTTTCTTATAGCGTCTTCAATAAATGACAGATTATAAAGCTTCCTTCAGTTGCCATGGACAGTTGCCATCTACATGAAAAACAAATATTCCCATATGTACGATTATAGATGAAATGCTGTTGTATAATGACTAATTATTTTGCTAAAATTGATTACAATTGAATTGAAGCATTGAATTTTACTTCAGCCTATGTCAGATTAATAATTCCTGATCTCTTAATAAATAAAAACATTAAGCTTTGAGAATATGGGTAGGTTGGTACGCCTGCTTCAACGAGGGCCTTATCCTAATTTATCACTCAGATATCGCGAATATTATAGTACTAATTAATGAAATAATTCAATATTGTAACATAATAAATCTAGCAGGCACGATATATAGCCTAATTTCGAAATACGATGATTTTTCTTTTCTGTGAGCTACGACGAGATAGTATTCTCTGGTATTGGACACTTAACATTCGCAGTGTGGTTTGGTCTTGGGGTAAGGTGATTGACTAGTGGATCAAGAGATGTCACGTTCGAATCCACCCTAAACCCATTTTTTTTTTATTCTTATAAGTTATGTTAAATTGAGTCTATTCCATTCTTGTGTTCTATTTTTATTTTTATTAAAAAAAAAACTCGGAATTCATTGTCTTTCATTGACCTACAACATCAATCCTAAAGAATGATAACATTAGCCTATAAATGTTATTTCACGAACAGAAACTATCTTTAAAGTTATTGCGTTGCGTTAAAATTGCATAAGCCTATACTCAGAACAAAACTGCATACCGCTACTTGGAACTATCCTCTTCTTATTGGTTTACTGTTCTATTTCATTGTCAATGCATTTTGTAAAATGTTTACATATTTTAAGAATTTATTATATCAGTGTACACCAATATGAATTAAGGTTAAGAATCAAACTTTAGACCTTTGTTCTTCCGTAAGCCCTACATGAATACTGTTATAATTATACCAAATAGAATACAAATATACAATACAAATCCTATATTGTATTTGTATAAACAGAAGGTACATTATTGTGAAATAATTAACGGAGTTATTTGCCACTGAATTTTGTTAAATGTTTACATATTTTAAGAATTTCAAGTTGCAATACATTTAAATTTGACAAATAATACTATTTTTCACATATGTTAAAAAAAATATATATATTTTTGTATATCATAACTGCAATTATAACTGATTTAAAAAGCATACTGGCACTTTGTTATATCAGTTTACCTGATTTTATTATATTTAAATTTAAAACAATAAAGTGAACAATACTTTAAACTACATAATCACTACAATTTATTGTACAATTATTATTATTATTATTATTATTATTATTATCATCATAATATCACATTGTTATGTCAAATTATATTGTAAGCAATGTGCTATACCCAATCAAGTAGGTCCTAAGTTACTAGTCGTAAAAATCTTTTAAATTTTGTCATAAACGTTTGCAATATTCTACCTTCATTTAGATTATCGATAAATCCATGAAATTTATTTATTTATTTATTTATTTACACCGTGGATACAATCAGTAATCATAATGCTCAGAATGGGACACGGAAAGTCGGAAACTCTAAAAAAGGGAAACAACAATTATTTCTTGGCAAAACAATACAAGAGATACAACAGAATATAAAATAATACAGTACAACCATAATTCACTCTTAAATATACCCATCTGACTATGTTTTATTTCATAATACAGTAAAAATTGTGAGAAGAGGTCAGGAAAAAGTTATTTTTAATTTTGCTACATAGTTTCTAGTTCAGAGATTTTCCATACAGATTATATCTACTTAGGATAATGATTGGTTTAGTTTGGTCAGGCAACTTATTATACAGCCGGACACAAATTAGCTCATAAAGTATTGTATCAACCACATCAGTTTATTTTCACGCCCGCATTTGCTCCAGACTTTTGTAAGTATGTTTCATTGAGAATCTGTAATTAAGAGTTACCATGCCTTGCTCCATGCTAGTATTTGCTTCATGAATTCTAATTGCCTCATTGCTGTCTCATCGCGTTGCTAATGTTATTTCCGCACAATATCTTCTCAGATAATGAAGTGATCCTTGGTTATATTATTTCTACAACTTTCATTTTCATAGAACAATGTACGGTAACAATAATTTTCTAGGTCCTTATATTCAAATTACAAAATGGGGCCGGGACAAGTTCTCGGGATGCTCCTGTTTTCCCTGACATATATAATTCCACCAGAGCTCCATTCATCATACTATGACCATTGGTAGCAACAAAGAAATTATCATATCCAAAGTAACGAAATTACAATTTTATTTCACAAAAAAGAATATAACATAATTTGTTTCAATTTACTTTACGTTTTTCTCCAGGGAACTGTGAGACAACATGGAGGGTTCCATTATTTGGTCTGTGACAGAGACAGATATAAGAATAAATAGGCCTATGGACAGTACTCTTGTACGTCGTCACGACCTCTAGTTCATTCTTCATCACGACCTCTAGATCATTCTTCGTCACGACCTCTAGATCATTCTTCGTCACGACCTCTAGATCATTCTTCGTCACGACCTCTTCATTCATTCTTCGTCGAAAGAAGAACTGGAACTACTAATCTGACGTAGCCAAACACTTTTAGAATGATATTGAAGCATCTTCCGGGCTGTGGGCCGTGGTCCAAAGGCAAAAAAGTCTAAAAAGTCTCGCCAGACTTTTTGCCTTTGGACCACGGCCCACAGCCCAGAAGATGCTTCAACATCAAGATTCCGGCCGTGAAAGCCTCAGATTAACCACTTTTAGAATGGTTCATTCCCTGTAGTCCTGCAGATTTTCCTGTTTCTAAAACTACCGGTAACAGTCTGAAGGTTTTGTTTTCTGCACAGAAAGAAATGCCGGCACATAATTCTTCACTCAATAACATTAACTTACCTTATGCGTTTGAAACCGAAACTTACATATATGCTAAAATGTTAGGTAGGCCTATCAAAACCACCGATTGTCAGTCATTGCGGTCATGCTTCCGAGTCCTCATTCGAGGGGCAGCAGGGACAATTTTGGTATAATACAACAATACGTCAAAGTTGACAAAGGAATGTCTAAAAGCCTAGGCATACAATAAAATATTGTTGAGTTGCTGATACCAAATATTCATTTTAATCATTTTATAAACCCCGGTACATTTACATGCTTAATAGGTATTAACGGCGGTTTAGGAAATTACAATGACTTAGTTAATTTTGTAGACTATTAATTGAAAATTTTACATGTTTATTTTAGTAGGAATCATGCAATTACTTTTTAAAATTGTAATTTACAGAAGTCGCTACACTTTCCCACTTTTTCGTTTTTCGCCACAATGCCTCCCGATGGCTCAAATATCGCTACGTGTACCGGAATTCTGCTACGGTTGGCAACACAACTGGGCTGAAATTATATATGAATGTAAGTAATCTTCAAGTGAATTCATCCGTGAGCATAAGATTGAAATAAAAGAGGACATTTTGAGTAAAATGTCTGGTTTACTAGAATTCCAATTATTGTAATAGTGTAATGTGTAAGAAAAACTTATTTTTTTACCACACTACTGTGCTGTCATTATTTAAAGTCTAACAGTATGCATGAAATATATAAACGGTTCCATCTCCCATTTTTGCGTACCGTATATCATGTTCAGGGATGATTTTGGATATTTACAATGATGCGATACTCCATTCCTTTGTTGTGTGTATGAACTCCAGTGACCGGTTGCTCTCTTCAATAACACTGACTTTTTGCATGTAGATCTTGCAACTTACAGAAATTAGACTTTTGAAGTGAAAAACTCTCACGCAAAATACAGGTAAAAGTGAAAGGAATGGTTTTTAAGGGTTTGAAATCCTAATGAGCAACGCGCTTTTTAAAAGTTGGATACCAGTAGAATGTATAGTAATAATAGATATTCGCTGTTACAGAAACCGTAAATCCCTAATTGACCGCATACACTCAAACATAGCCAGAAGGTACTCTGGGTTCCGTCCATAAAATTTGCTATTAAACCTGATATACTTGATCAACTCTGCTCATTGAGCTCAAAACACCGCCCACACTCAACACTCTATGCTGCCGCCCACTTAAACTGAAAAAAGAGGCTTTAAATTCAATGTTCAATAAAATACAGTCATGCTTACTGGGTTTTCGCATGAAGTGACTGTGTGTATACATATCACATATTCCAGTCGAATAAAAAGCATCACCGACAAGGGCATGAATTAATACATTTCAGTAATATTTTAAACCTTTATTGCATACTCAAACGTTTTAATTAGCTAAATAACAAAAACAAAAATTACGAAGTGCACAAATGAACCTGATAATATGTATTAAAAAAATGCCATTTGTTCCTTTAATGTTTAAATTAATCTGTTGCTTTTCTATGCCACAGAAATTCAACAAAATATACATGATTAGACATTGTTACATTGTAATATAGCATTTTATTACAACTACCTAGCAAGTTTGCTGCAGAAGTTTGGCTGGGATGTGTTTAAACAACCACCCTAAAACCCGGACCTCGCTTCCAGTGATTTCCATATTTTCCTACATCTCAAGAACTGATAGGGAATGACAGAGAGTGACAGAGAGGAGAAGATGTTTGTCACACAGTGGTTCAAATCTCTGGCGGCAGACGTGTACGTGTCAAAAGTTGGTTCCACGGTATGACAAATGTTTCAGTTCCGATGGAAAATGTGTTGAATAGTAGCTGAATACTTGTTGTATCTGTTGGAATATATGTATGTCCAAGAAATTGTGTTTTGTTTCTTTAAACGGCCCCAGGGAAACTTACTTTATGGACGTGCCTCGTTTAACCAGGGCCGTGAAAGCTTCCTAGTTTCTCACTATTAACTTAGTTATTTAAATTACGTTAAATCTATTACACTGAATTATCAGTCAAATTTATATTTAAATCAAAAGCTGGAAACTTTAACATACCTTTTTTCTTTTAATACTTTATAAACTTTCGTAGGTGAAATGAAAGTTTGGAAATTTTTGAACCCTTTCTAATAAGCTTCATCACCTACAAAGAAGTCGTGGTTTATGTTCTTCAAGGGAGGTCATCCACACAAACACACACAATTTTATATCAGGGTACTACTTAGAACAAAATAATTACATCCTCACAGAAGTTCCTGTCAACACATTTCTCCGTCATGTTAAATGTGTTCTGCTGTCTTATATTACATAAGAGAAAGTGTTAACAGATACGTCCCCACCATTCCTAGAAAAAGAAAAACTCTCAGGAAGTGTTAACGATCTCCCATTAATTGCATCTGCCAACATTTTGCTCCCTGGTGGAAATGATGAGACATTATTGCGCAATTCTCCGATACAAAACGATGAGAGAATCAGAATATTGGAATACGTCCAAGAAAATAAATGAAGAAAAACACATATTCACAACTCTTAGTCGTTATTAGGACTAGGCGTATAATCACCGAATATCCGTTATTAAATAACTTATCCTAGAATGATAATTCCTTCACACTGGCCATGTGTAAGCTAAGGTGGAAAGGTAGAGTCAGACAGAAAAATTCAATGCCATAGCTGGGATTTGAGTCAGTTGGAGTTTTAATGTTGTACCGGCATGTTGCCATGGTAGCTCAATGGTAGAGCGGCGGCATGAAGAGCCGAAGTTCCTGGTTCAAAGCCCTGCTATGGAATTGGATTTTTCAGTCTGACTCTACCTTTCCACATTAACTTATCCTGTTCCAGTTTAGAAATATAACTGTTTTGGAGAGGAAGGTTTAGTACGAAATGGCCATGTATCTGAAACATTGCTAGGTATGATTATAATATTTTTTCAACTAACATTTTCGATAGCGTTGGATATTATTGTGTGTGCTTAGACCTATGTGTTGTTGGTCTATTATTATTATTATTATTATTATTATTATTATTACTATTACTATTATTATTATTACTATTACTATTATTATTATTATTACTATTATTATTATTATTATTATTATTATTATTATTATTATTATTTCGAAGTCGGAACAGGAAGTATTGCATAGTGCATTGTAATTAAGTGGAGTGAATTAAGTAATTAAGAATAACATAAATTAATTGTTTTACCTTCTTATAAGTGTACAAAATTGTAAGAATAATCTTTATTGCGTTAATACAGTCCGTGATTCAATACGGAAGGTTGGGGTTCCCTTTCCCAATGTAATCTAAAATCTTTAACACCATGAAAGAATCATGACGATACACAAAATTTGCTCATTTTTGTTAAGTTTAATGTCTTTAATTTTGTGAATAAAGTCAAAGGTGTTTTTTATTCTATAAGTGCCATTGAGTTCTAATCTATTTTGTAATATTTTAGCTAGCTTTACGTCAAAATAGTCAAAATATTCGTATTGATGTTTGGTATCATCACAAGAAAATCCGTACCCATTTCACGGATAATATGTTTAGGCATACAGTGATTATTGCAATCTCAAGCAGAAGGCAAGCAATCTGAAGTTAAAGCAAAGCTATTTTCTGCAGAGCTGGAATATGAAAACAAAATTGGAAAGCTTAAAACCCTACTTTCATGCGAACGCGTTGACTATATTGTTGTTTATTCCCCATTGATACGGTAAAGAGTCGAGCTTAAATTCTCATTAGTTTGGTGGTAATTTTCTCAGTGTGTGGAGTTAAAATTTTCTCGGAAGTTCGTTTCAATTGATACTGTATTGAAAACTACTTCATATTTCTACAATGGATATGATTTTATGAGCTAATTTTATTTCGTACTATAAACAGCTATACATTAACTAAATATCTGGGGGCATCGACAATTAATCCATTTAGAACCTTTATCTATTGTGTATTATCCGGCAAAGATATCTTGATACAAATTTTTAGATCAGGCTGGAAATTGTTTTTTGAATATAAGTGGGTTACCATTTTTACTGGGGGTTTAAATTATTTCAGAAAACAATAGCCAAAATTTAGAATTGCTATTCGTATAGGAGAATGGTAAATTTTAGTAATAATTATAATTATTGTAATTTACTATAGCTTAACTTAGAGTGGGGGGGAGGGGGGGAGAGCAATACGTACCAAAAGAACGAAACTCAGTAAAATGGGGCTCGCTTGACTTAGACTTGATGCGTGGCGGATGATTTACTTCAGTGATGAAAACGGGATGAGAATCTGTCCCCCTATGTAAGGGGGAGAAATCTTGGGTTCATATAATGGCGAACTGTGTGGGTATGGAGGAATGCAGGGAAAAATTTATACTGCGATCTTCTACGACTCAGAATAGGGAGAAATAGTTATGTTCACTGTTACTGACAGGTGAAGATATGTGGAGAGGATTGGAAAATGCCTAATGAAAGTGAGACACCTCTGATACGGAAGAAAGAAGAAAAAAAGAAAAAAGAAAGAAAGAAAGAAAGAAAGAAAGAAAGAAAGGAAAAAAAAGCAAATTGGACAGCCGGTTTGGGCTGGAGATGAGCAACAGTAATTGAAGTAGGGGATGCATGAGTAGGCCTATAAGTAATGTAATAAGTTATATTATATCCTACTATATATGAAATAGACTGAAAGTGTATTTATCTCTTGTTCTTTTCTTGCGTATTGTGAAAGCTCGTACGGTTCATGAGAACCATTAGTCAACCACCATAGTACATGCAGTGTTATCTGTAGGCCTATTAAAGAAAATCATACATACATACATACATAAGTCATAAATAGGGGGCGGATTTCTATGACCTAAAAATAGGATATATGCATGCATTTATGACCTAAAAATCATTAAAATATGACCAATAAAATTTAAAATATGACTTTACCACTTACACATTGTGTATATATTTTTAAGTTTCATTACAATACATTTTATTAAAATATAGTGTTAATTATTTAAAATAAATGTAAATTCTCAAAAAGTATCATTATAATGCAAAATTTACAAAATATGATATTAAACTTCAAAATTTCTTTAACATGCCCACAAATATTCCAAAAATATGACCTAAATATGCATATTCTTACTAAATATGCTACAATAGTTGAAAATTTCCTAAATATGCAGTTATATGCAACAAAAGTCGTTCCATTTTCACCAGGATTCTTGCAATCGGGTTTAAATTAGTCGGAAACCAGAAATGATGCAAAGGGGAAAAATATGACATGTCATAGAAATCCGCCCGCCGAGGGGCATTTTACAAGGGTTGCTCTAAAACCTATTAGTATGGATTGCTTTGATGTGAGATTAAGTACTCTATTGCTGTGATTAGTTTTGACACCAGAGCCTAGCGTTAAAATAGGCGGACTGCAATTCTGTAACCTCCATAATCGAGCATTACATTACGCACATGCACATTAATCAACTCTTGCAATATGTAATAACCGCACTAACACATCCCATTAATATTACAAACTATCATAATGATTTGCTTCATCCATAACCATTATCGATTCTAGTGAAAGTTCCTATCCTTGGATGAAATATTAATATCTGATAGCCTATTATTTTTTGTTGTTATTTTGGCCTATTCGCTCGGGGCTGAATAAACCCTTGCAGGGTTTTTCGCCCATACAATTTCACCCACAGGATTTTTCGCTCAAGAAATTTCGTCCATGAACATTTCACCTACAGTTTAAGACCCATGAATTCTTTGTGCATAGCATTTTTCGCATAGAATGTTTATTTAAACCCATTGGATTTTTCGACCGTGAAACATTTTAAAATAATTATTATGTATCCATCTCAGTTGTGGATGCCAGAATTACTCAGAGTTCACATATTCTCAGTTATGGCTGCCAGAATTACTCAATTAATAAGAATAAAGACTTATTATAATATTTATCAACGCTATTTTCATGGAAGGACAAGAAAATACTCAGTAGGCCAATTAACGTCTTGTTAAAACTGAAACATGTAATTCTTGTGATGAAATTTATTTATTTATTTATTCAAGAATGAACGTTACAGGTATTCACCCGATTACAATCTTCATGACTGTGCTAGCAATACATCATATAGGCCTACTTAAAATGACACAAATATGAAATAGGTGATTAAAAAGTAGGAATGTTAGGATAATTACCGATGTAGAAGTAAGAAGCAAAGAGAATACGAGAGAGTAATGAGAATAAGAGAGATTAAGAAGAAAGGACGCATGAAGGCTGTAAAGAAAAAATAAAAAGTAATAGGCCTAAGAGTAAAAAATAAATAATATAAAACAATGAAAATATGTTAGTTGACAATATAATTATACATATATGTCATATATATATATATGTCATATATATGACTATAGTTAAACAATAGGTTATTCTTGTCTTGTCCAAGACTTGGCAGAAAATCTTTTACCTGTAGACTGAAACTTCGTTAGTGTTTTTTTTTATTCCTTTTACTACTGCGTATTGTCAGACCTTTAATGAAGCGAAAGAAGCTCTATGCATTTTAATAAAGTGCAAGAATCTAATGTCCTATTTTAGCCGGTATACTATTTTCACTGCCTAATGGTATGTATTTCTGAGAATATTTTAGGAGAAAAGTTCCTTTGACGATGGGAATCGAACCCGTAACCTTCGGCTTTCCATGCCGGTGCTTTTTCAATTGAGTTAGCCTGACTTCCACGGGGGAGCAGGTGGAAATCATTTACACCTAGTTAAATAATAAAATAACAAACAAATCTGTAATGAAAATAAATAACGTCAAACTAAATAATGAAATTAAACAAATCCATGTGAAGTTAAATGATGAAAAGAAATGCATGTAATGTTTAATAATCTCTAAAAATTTACATTAGGCTATGACGTTGAATATAGGTAAGCATGCCTATTTTCATAAAATCGCAGAGATATAAATTTTTAATGCTCTTCTTTGAGAGACTTGTAATTGCGGAGCTGCCAGATTTTTTTCCTTCAACACTTCAGTAAACCTCAAATGGACAGAATAAAATATAAATATAGATATATAACCGAAGTTCCCTTTGAAGTAACTATTCGTTCATATTCTATCCCTGTGTCGTAAATGTGGAGCTGCAGTTGGTCTCCCAGTAGGATAGGAGAAAACCACACGTAAATTATGATGCAGGAAACGTGGTCTGTAATTCAATTTCTGATAAATTCATCAAGACTGCATGCCAAGTCACTTGTTTTATGAGATTCCTACAGCCAACGTTTATGTAGCTCGTTGTATAAAGTATATTTTGTTTTGAAATATATATTAGAGCGAAACATAATTAGCAAATAGAATGAATATTTTGAAATTGACACTTCTAAACTGTGTTCTATCAGTCTATTGAGTGTATTAACATACTCTTTCATGTAATATCTAGAATAACTTAGTGTCTAATATTAATATATTCCTCTCCAGCCTAGTTACAAAACTTGTTTATATTGTGTTCTCTCTTTTCTCTCTCCCTCCTAACATATTTTAACCATCCAGTTTTTCAGTTTAGATTAAACTCACGAAAAAAAGGAAAATTAAATGTCCGGCTTCGAGGTCTTTCTTCCAAATTTCAGTGAATCTATGTTTAAAGTTTCAGATCACTGCGTGCAGTAGATTTCGCTGGACATCGCGCGCAGACAGACAGACAGACAGACAGACAGACAGATAAACAGACAAATACTTCCCCTAATTATATAGATTAATATTTTTCTCTTGTTGTTAGTTTACATAACCTCTCTACATTGTACTTATCTGTACACTGTAAATTGACTTAAATCTAGTTAAGAAGAAGAGAAGCCTTACGGATTTAACTCTGCCATGAAAAATATAACTTTATTATTATTAAGATACTAGCATGCGCCCACGATAATTAATTCGAAAATTAAGAGAAAAATAATTAAAATATTATACTTATCACACTTACACGCGAAACATTCATAACAATTGAATCGTTTATTTTTATAAGGTTCAAAGTGCCAAAATTATGATTGTGTAGAAAACAAGATATAGACTCACAGATAGATAGACTCAGCACTACATTTTGAAATTTATTGCTACTAACGTGACTTCCCCTGGACCTTGGACCCTTCTGAAATGCATTGGTCTGGGTACATAGATCCATTTAAAATTATCAGCTGAACTATCATGGTGTTGGCACTTAGACCCTTATAAAAGTAAACGCTTCAATTAATGAAACAGCTTAAAGCCGGCTTTGGAGTGCATTCCACGATTAAAAAGCACAGCTAGGGAAAAAGACTTTGATTCGAGTATCCTGGCCCCGTAAACTCATCCATAGTGAGTTCTGTAAAACTCGATCAGTGTTTACCAGTTTAGGTCTTCATTAATTCTTTCTGTGTTTAAAATTTCATATGTTTGGATGCCATGACATTATAAACTAACGAATCGACCAGTGTGAGCTCACAGAATCGAAGCGATAGATAATTCCATGCGGTATATTGAAAAAAATCGCGATGGTTTATTTCCAGGATATAACAAAAATGGGCAAAGCCATATGCAATTGATTAGACAATTGAAATGTATTGCCAAAAACTGATGCTTCGATAGCTAAAAAATTCATGTTTTCTGCCAGTTTTTCATCCATAAATCGCGAACGAAAGCTAAAATAAAAAATCCGGCTTCAAGGTGCATTAGGCCACCCTTCAGTCCATCTACGTTTAAAATTTCAGATCTCTGCTTAGATTTTGCTGGGCATCGCACAAAAACAGACAAAGAAACAAGATAAACACTTCCTCTCATTACTATAGACAGCGTTTCTCAGCCTATGGTCCGCGAAGATGGTGCAGATAGTCCGCAGACATAGGCTAATTAAAAAATATCATAAAACAAATGGAAAGTACAGAAGTAAAACTCCGGTTTTAATATTTTTCCAATGCAATAACTGTGTTTCCGTCAAATTAAAAAAAAGTATTTAGATTTATTTCGTTATAATGACCTATAATTAATACCCCAAATATTAAGAATATATGGCCTACTTTTAAAAATGGGATTAAAATTAGGGGTCCGTAAATTTTTTTAGACATTTTAGAGGTCCTTGGGTTCAAAAAGGTTGAGAAACGCTGCTATAGACTATCAGATGCCCCAAACTTCGCCCGCGATAATTAATTAACAATTAAGAGTGACATAATTCAAACATTATATTTATTAACACTTACACTCATTCATAAACTAAACGCTTAATAATGATAAAGAAACCGCTTAAAAATCCGGCTTTGGGAAGCATTCCACGATTAGGAAGCGCCACCTGGGAAAAAGACCTCAGATTCGAGTTCCCTGTCCTAGAAAACCCCTGCATAGTGAGTTGCCCATATAGGCCTATATTCATATTCCCTCTTCCGTCTAGGTTGAAAATTGCAGATATCTGCATGCCTTGACATTATGAACAAACGAATCGACCAGGAGTGAGCTCACAGAATCGAAGCCATCGATAATTCCGTTTGATAATTATCGGGATGCATTTATTTCCACGTTTTGACAAAAAAAGGCAAAGTCACCTGCAATTGACAATTGACAATTGAAATATATTACCGAAAACTGAAGCTTCCATAGCGCAAAAAATCCATGTTTTCTGCGAGATTTTCACTCATAACTCGAGAACGACAGCGAATATAAAAATCCGGCTTCGAGGTGCATTCGTTCACCTACCATTCCATCTGTGTTTAAAATTTCAGATCTCTGCGTGCAGTACATTTGTCTGGACAGACAGACAGACAAACAAACACTTCCTCTTACTATTATAGATATTACATTACATTGTTAAGTGCCAGAATGGTACTTTATGTGATTGTGTGGGGGACGGGAAAATGTCTATCCGTCTATCTGCCTGTCTGTCTGTCTGTCTGTCCGTCCGTCCGTCCGTCCGTCTGTCTGCCCGTGTGTCTGTACGCACGATAACTCAAATATGCGTTATCGGAATTTCTTGGAACTTTGTATACGCATTTATAACGTTCATAGGAAGAAGCATTATTGATGTTGGACCAAATCGATTGACCGGTACCGGAGTAATGCCCAATTTAGTGCTTATTTTATGGTAACATATTAGAAACAATTTATCAAATGCAAATCTGTTCTCATGGCAACATATTGTTTTACAGTGTTCATATACGGCTTTGAAAGTTGCAATACAGGTAGCTTTGACAAATAATACAACCCACATATCCCTTCACATATGTTTAATAAACTAGTCAGATGTTTGTTTATCTCGGTCAAGTTGAAATGAGTACTACATGAATACTGTTATGTAGAGAAGGTATATTGCTATGAAATAATTCGGCCTATGTACATTAAGCGGAGATCTTTGCCAGTGCATTTTATAAAAAGTTGATATATTTTAAGAATTTCTTATACCAGTGTATATGAGTATGAATTAAGGTTAAGTGTCAAACTTCAGACCTTTGTTCTTCAGCAAGTCCTGGATAGAAGCTTAACTCAGAGATAGATTAGAAAAATAATTTCCTTTCTGCATATCATAATTGCAATTAACACTGATTAAACAAAAGCACTCTGGCTCTTTGTTATGTCTTTTTACCTGACTTTATAATAATAATAATAATAATAATAATAATTATTATTATTATTATTATTAATGTTATTACTGTCAATATTATTAACATTATTATTATTATTATTATTATTATTATTATTATTATTATTATTATTATCATTTTAAATTCCGGTCTGACTGTTGTAAATTAACTGCCCCTATTTATTCTGGTGGGTGACCATTTTCCCCCTTCGCCATTGCCAGCATTTGGTCTTGCATTTTAATGCAGCCAGGATTAGCATGAGGACATTGTGAAAGAAGGGAAAATAAAACACCAAAGGTATATTTCAAATTCACTGGAGTGTGAAACGCTGCTGCTAGACATGCGGTGTCCATTCTACATAAAACACACAGCGCTGTTTAGATTTAACTCTACATGCAGGTCATCTCTCTATTGTTCCATGCTTTTCTAGGTCAAGATTTATTGCCCTTGGGGTAGCAGCAGAGCTTGTGGGAAGGTTTTAATGAAGTTTTTAGCTCTTTCAACTTCCGTTCTTTTGAGTGCATTTTATCGTACTTTCTTTCCCGTTTCCTTCTTTAGTTTTGCGTTAATACTTACTGAACTTTCTTTACATGGATGAAAATGAAATTTTTATTAGAAAGGTGAAGAAATGTATCCATTATTTTTCTTCTTTTTTATTTCGTTGACGTCATAGTATATTGCCATAACACCGGCAATTGTTTGTACCTCATATTCCGCCGACTCCAGTCCGGAAATTGGGTGGGCACCAATACAGTTTTGTTACTGTATTTCTTTCGGGATTTGCTGTTTTATGATGGTATTCCAAAGAGCTTTTTTTATCACTTAAAGTACTTAAAATTATCGTTGTGGGGAATTTTTCGGGGTTTTCTTCGATCCTCTCAATATGTTTCCCCCTTCATCCCTTTCTTCTGATCTTCCACTTTCTAATTCTCCCCTTCTTCCTCATCCTTCTCGCCCTCCTCTTGCCTCTTCCTTCTCCGTCTGTGGTCTTTCTCTTCCTTCTCATATTCTTCTTTCTCGTCCTCTGCACCGTTTTCCTCCATTCTGTAAGTTCAAAAATCCGTTAGTTCTAAATATATATATATATATATATATATATATATATATATATATATATATTTATTTAAAGTATGTTACTGTACAATATTATAATAGCTTGACTCAAGGTAATTTATATGGAATTTTACTGTAATTATTGTGTAGCTCATAAATCGAAAACTGCTTAATTAACTCTAAACTAACTTAAAAGAACATCTTCGATCATAAAAACTTAAGTTAAGAGTCTTTCATAACAAAAAAGTTTCATAGTTATTACAAATAATTATGTACTGCAGCCTACTGCTAAAAAAGCAGGGTATCATTATGACTTTCTTCCTTTAGCATTTTTATTTTACTGAAGGAAAGCAACTCACTTAGTTTATGGCAAATTCTCTGGTCCCCTAATTGTTTTGATCAGTGAACATAAAAGCAGAACTTACTTCCTCAGAAAAATAAATAATATCGTGTTCAAAAACTGTGTTGTAAATGTCTTCTTCTGAAAGGATTGATGAAAATTGCAACTTCAACCCTCGCCCTGTTATTCTCTGGCAGACTGTTCTTGTATATAAAACGATTCTCCAACTTTACCTGTGGTTGTTACTTAAGTTTTAATTGGATGCTGTCAAATCACAATTGTTTTACACATAACTATATAAATGTAATTTTATGTATGACATGTTGAAGCACAGATATGGAAGTAGAAAAATCTAATGCTACAGTAATTTATAATAGCCTGTATGATAGGCCTAGCTATCATAGGGTATAACCAACGCCGGGAAAACTTCAAGTCTCTTGATTTGACTTTTTTGGGTGTTCACAGTTAAAGAAGATACGAAATGCTTAAGCTAACACGAGTCATTTCCCGTGGGATTTCCCTAACACTTGCCTTTTGGTCGCTGAGAGCTTACAAACGTATGAATATAAATTCACTGAAATTAACAAAGTTAAATTTCCTCGTGTAGAATACATTATACGAACTTTATACCTCCATATTACTGTATCCTGAGAGGATATTAAAATAACATTGTTATAAACCAAGTTCGTGATGACAGCTTGTCTTTCTTAAAAGTAATTTAGGCCCAGAAGAACAATCCATTTTACTTTAAACCACATGGTCTATTTGTGCCGACGTATATTTAATCATATTACCTTTAATCCATATAAACAATTACTAAATTCATTGAGGACTTTCTCATTTAGATTCTCCGTCTTTTATTGGGGGGGGGGGTAGACTATTTCGATGGCAAAGTACCTTTACAGTATTATGTCTGTACCCGCACGTGATACTATTGTGGCAAAATAAAGACGTCGAATTTTCAACACGAATAGGCCTACATGCCTACATAGGCCTGAGGTTCCCTGAATTAAAAAATGTAAGAAGAAAGAGTACAGAAAGGAAATTTTATATCATATGAAATTGAGTATCTTCTGGGGCATCAAGCATGTCGATGACCATAAATTAGCCACGACAAAGTAAAGCGAAGTGATTCTTATACAATCCGTGAGGTCCCTTAGGGTTCTTTCAGGAGGTTGTGGCTATTTGAAAAGTGGTAAGAATGTCAGCCTTACGCACCGGGCGCTTTACATTGTTTCTTTACGTTCATCAGAAACTTTAACAGGTTTTTACAAAACACTTAATATAACAACAAATATAAACCTAAGCCATCATAGCTATATTATTCACTGCCATCTACATCCGCATTTCGTATTTTCCATAGCATAGGATTCAGGCGGCTGTGAAAATATGGCGTCAACAAATACCTGACTACGACTTTTATAGTATTAATCATACGGTATTTTTATTTAATTTCGTATAATTTACAGAGCTTTTACAAAAAATATTATATGCATTACGTACGCAAAGCTATAGCGGACTCATCCAGTATTTTGTCTTCGGCCGCAAAACTAGAATCATCTGCTAAAGCCTTATTTTGCCTACTTAATACATAGATAGCTATTAAGAGCATTCGCATCAAATTCTTCATTATAAAATAAAATTTTATATAAGGAACATTTTATCACATGTCTCGTCCGAAAGGTCAGCTCTTCTTCATGAGAGGACTTAACCTATATAGATTCACGATAACACTGGTGCCTTTTAGAGCTTAAGAAGAACAATTACGAGTAAAATGAGAACATAATAGACTAAAGCGTAAATCGATCGCAGACTTTTACGATTGAGGTGATCTCGATCATAAAATGAATTACCCTTTTCAGTACCAGCAAACGGTTGATTTTTTAGTGGCATATCCTAAAACTACTCATAGAATGATACAAATCTGACAAAGGCCTGACAGTTTCCAGCTTAATAACGAGCGAGCCTTACAATATTATAATTAAAAAACATAAGTTAATTTTGTGAAATTATAACGGAAATTGTTACTTCCTCAATGATAAAATACACCATGTCCATCCAATCAATAGGTATTATAAATCCACCACCGTTCCTAGGAGATAACAGAAAGGTTTATAGCCGTAGTATTTAAAACTTTATTTATCTAGAAGTTTGCAAAACGCATCTCAATGATGTGGGTTTCTTATATAAATATATATTATATATATATATATATATATAATATATTAGATATCGTGAATCTGTTCAGAGAATTGGAAACATAGATAGACTAATAGGCCTGTTTTATGTTTTCGACCATTCTTGAGATACTAAATGTAAATGTAAACATAAGTGTGGCGAAGTACGAAAATATATCCTATGCTTCTAAACAAGGCATATAGTATGCAACGAGCAAAGCTAGTTACATAATCTTCATACGATTATCTTAATTGCCATTATAGACAAGTTGCGTACGGCTGTTTTGTTCGATCATAATGAAATGTTTAAGTTTTGAGATTTTAGAATCACTTAAACAAACGAAGACGGCTACCCTTCGCAATCGCCTGTTCTCTTAGTTCTTGTCTTCTGCGACAGATGGAAGCTAATGGCGTCCAGTCAAGTCGAAGCTTCTCCCTGGCCGTTTTACTGCAACCAACGGGATTTTATAACACCAAATGAATTCAATTTAGTATATATTTAAATTGGGGTACGCCGTAGCGTAGTGGTTGAGGCGCTGCGCAACAAACCGGAAGGTCGCGGGTTCGATTCCCGATGAGGTCATTGAGATTTTTCAATCGGCCTAACCCTTCTGGTGGCCCAATGGCCCTGGGGTCGACTCAGCCTCCAACAGAAATGAGTACCAGGAGCAATCCTGGGGGTAAAGGCGGCCGGTGCGTAAGGCTGACAACCTTACCACCTTCGTGTTCCGAATGTCCAAAATCTGGGAGCCTCAACCTCCTGGAACCCTCTGGGCCTCCATGGCCTGTATAGGGATCACTTTACTTTTATATATTTAAATTAACACTAACATAAATTTTATTTAATAATCTTATTTTAAATGAAGATTGTTTAATACGCAGTTTAATTTGCTGCTTTTTCAAGATTTCAAGATCGATCGATAATAACAATAATAAATCGATACCAAGCTAGAACAGCAAACTTCTTGTCGTTTTTCTAACTTTTTCTTGGTTCTGTTAAAAGAGACTTCAGAATTACTTTCACGTAATTATTTTCACGTATTATCTATTATCGTAGAAAAAATAGTATGCAATACATTGTGTGAACTGTACAAGAGAATCACGGAAATATAAGAAATATAGACTTCTTGTCGTTTTTCTAACTTTTTCTTGGTTCTGTTAAAAGAGACTTCGTTTGTTATGTCTGCGAATGTAGGCCTATATTTTAAATCTGGTTTAATGTTACCTTTAGAAAGCTGCATTAAAATTATTCCTTTATTAAGAAGAATAAGAAACATTTCATTGGTCTTTACAATTTAAAAGAGATGTAACTTTTATTACCTTCTCTCTAGGGCAAAGTGGATGATTTTACTGCAGTTCGTAATAATTATTAGGCTATTACATTCAAACTGAGTTAACTTGTGCATTAAAGAGTGTAATAAATAGTTATGTAGCTAATAAATGCGGAAAGAGATGAGATCATCATATTTAACATCAGAATGAGAGTTGATTCAGCTGGAACATCGTTGTTTTATGGCTATACTTCGTTCGTTTCCTGTGAATTAAAACAACTATATAAGATCCTGAAGTATAGGAAATACAGGTTATAATATCTTTCATGTTGAGTAGGCTTACTGCATATAAAATATTCGCTAAAAGAATGGAACTGTATTGAAATGCCATTTAACCCTTAAGTATCCACTTCAAAATAGGTTAAAGTGCACTGAAAAACTATAAGGAAAATGTTTAATATTATATTTTGAGAATTAGATTTTGCAACAAGTGTGCTTGATGGGGCAGTGAAATGGTAGTTTCACATCACAAGAAAGAAAGAAAAGCAATATATAAGCAACATTAGCCTAACGTATTCAGTATCATCAAAGCTGAAGCTCTAAAAGCGTTTTGAGATACGTGCTTTGAAATTTACAACCCTTGTCTCTTTACAGTAGTGTATCATTACATTACCATTTTGGAAAGATTAAATGTCTTCAGAGAACAATACGACAAAGTATGATACCACAAGATTTAAAAGACATCGATAACCACTTGCTCCATTGGGAGTAAGTAAGTAAGTAAGTTATTTGCACAATTATGCATCTTACACGCTGTATAAATACCAGATGAACTAAGGGTAACATGAGTTGTTTCGTATTCAATTCTGGACACAATAATTAATCGCCTCGGAAAAATATCTTCACCGCTTCCGGATTAGTGTCAACACCAGCCTTCGAATAGTGCAGTTCCCAAGAGGATAGTATAATCACCATTGAATTTGCACTCTGTGACTCATGTGTAAACATTATTCAATAGCTAGACTAGGTTGCTTTCAAGAGATATAACTATCAAATTTGAGTCGAAATAAAACGAAATTTAAAACATACTTACACAAATTTAATACACACAGTAAACTTTTGAGGGTACAAAATAGTTATGAAGACATTCCTATATCCTAGTTAGTAATTTGCTAGTCAAGCAAAGAATATGATAAACTTCGATATGTTTCGTTCATATTTTTCAACCGAGTGGCTTCAAATCTTTACACTTCACTATCAAAATTATTATATTTTCATCTTGCCGCCTAGAGACCGAGTACACTGAATTTTCACATTCTTACACAATTCACGTTGAAATTTTCTACATGTAGTTGGCGAATACGCACTTTTGTATGTACTAATAATAATAATAATAATAATAATAATAATAATAATAATAATAATAATATCAACAATATCTGCACTTGTGCATCAATTAATAATATAATAATAATAATAATAATAATAATAATAATAATAATAATGAAAGAAATAATATAGATTAATAATTATACTTCAATGCAATGATTAATTATACCAATATGAGAGTGTATTCATTAGGCGTGGATATTGTACACTCCATGCTGTCTCGTATTCTTCCATGAACAATCCAAAAAAGTTTAGTTCTAGAGAGTGTTTATGTGTTGAACAATATTGATAAAGTCAAAAGTTTTCGCAAGAACCGAAGAAAGAGGTTGGCAACGCTAGACTTTCTTCAAAAGCTTTAATACTATGAACATGCTAACGAAGCACACTTGGTTTTGGATTCGATCTTAAATTGTTGCTAGTAAATACTCGGATAGCGCTCTTGTGTTCTTCATTGCATTAGGGAGGAGAGAATGAAAATGGTTGTGTAACCTAGAAGTGCAAATATGTTGGTGCATGAGAGAGAGCAAGAGCTGAATTTATGTTATATTCTCAGAATTTGGATTCTGTCCAGTAATACTAGGAAATTACTGCAAGAAACTAGAAACCATGCTGAGGATATATATTCAGTGCCGTATAAAAATTTACGAGTTTGGGATTAGTGAAGTATGTGTCGGCTACTACCACATTGCAGAGCTCAGAGACTGTTTTTACTATTGCGATATTACCTATTCATATCCCGCTGATGTCTTCGATATTACGCCACTCTGTCTCCTAATAACATCGTAAAACTTGCATAAGGTGATGGGTTACACTACCTGAGAATAAAAGTTATAAAAGGCTGTTTAAAATTCGCATCTCGTTTCTTACATTTATCATGGGACTTATAGTACGTATATGGATATGTCCTTCTTACACCACTAGCTTTAATTGATCTAAGCACATGCTCAGGTTAGTTTCATATTGAAACAGATATAAACCTGTAGAATAAAAATAAAAATTACCTATTAAGCGATAACAGTCGTAATGGCAGTTTTCTCAAAATCGCATTCTATTTTCTTTCACAAAGTACCATAATTTTGCTAAGAATGAACTGAAATTTTTCTTAGAATCCCTAGAAAGATGAAAACTAAAATTTAGTCTATGTTTTTTATAAAATATCTCTAATAATTTTATTGTGACTTTAAAGTATGAAAAAGTTTATTGTTTTTCAAAAAAAAAAATCGTAGTAATTTACCCATTTATTTTACCAGCAAACCTAGATAAATTCTTGTTGCTGTAGGCCTATGTATAAGTAAAGGAATTAATTAATATGGTTACAAATAGTGAAATTGAAAATTATATTAAAATCATGTGATAATTAGCTAAAATGTAAATAACTCTTAACACCATTCAATGTTGAAGGACGAAATTTCGCATGTTTGTTACTGTTAATGGGAGATTTCAGAATTAAAAACGTGATGACTCTAGCAAAAGCGTGGAATAGAATTCAACTTAGTCATATACACTTCAGATTTTACTGAAATATAAAATACCTTCTCCTTATTAAAATATATTCAATATAAAGGCCGATTTACAGCTATCAATTTAACTACAATAATTAACTTACGCAGGGTTGTCATCGTTTTAGATAGTCGAAGGTAAAAGACGCACTTTTAACGGTAGATGATGTTAATTAGAAGGAGAGAATTATTCCACTAAGACTAAGTGGTATGAAATTACAGTATAACACTCCAGGGTTACGAACTATGGTTTCAGCCACATGGAAAATACTCTTGTAGTTAAAGCTATTTGCGTATGATTATTAAGTAGACTCACTTTGATAAAAATTCAGAGATTTGAAATCATTACAACCTTTAAAATGTTAAATTTCTCACGTTTAAAAAAAAAAGCACTTGGTGGCTGGAAAGCGTTGTCCACTCCATCCCATATGTTGGCAACCATGCACAAGAAAATCAATAGCCTTTGCAAAATAGCACTTGGTGGCTGGAAAGCGTTGTCCACTCCATCCCATATGTTGGCATCCATGCACAAGAAAATCAATAGCCTTTGCAGTGCATACTACGTGAATGGTTTTATTTTGCTCGTAGGCTTGCTACAATCGCCCTTATGGACTCGTTTCGAAAACATTCGTACTAGCAAAATAAGATCTCGTTTTTACCACTTTTTACGGTTTTTTTACGGTTTTATACGGTTAATTTTCGTTGTAAATGGACCTTCAAACCTTATAGCACCGTGTACTCCTTGAGGAGCTTTCTTACAAAATGAAGTAAATCCATCATAAAAGTTTTGATTTTCACGAAAACTTGTAGAGGTTAAATTTATTCCATTATTCCACTGGATTTACTACTGTTTGAAACATAACCTTGTTTTGAATGCACTATAGCAATGCGAATAACAGCTTTTTGTTAGATCTTGCCACTTGAACTGTTATCTGGCAAAACAATGTATGTGCTACCATCTCTAAGGAAGCTCCTCCCTTTTTCAGTATTTTGTTTCTATTAGTCTACTTTATTTAACTGAATAATATAAAAGCAGAGAATGAAACAAGAAAGGGCGTTTTAGGTAATGCTTCTCTGTTCGTAGCTACCTTTTAAATATATTGCTTCAAGAACTTCACTTTAATAATTCACTAAAGTAGAGCCCATAAAAACGCATCTATTACTGGGGTGATAAGACCTCCGTTTCATAATATTGACATATTTAATAGCCTACTCTACTCCAGTGGGATATTATGTTGTCATATAGGAAGCGTTATATCCATAATAAACTGGGAAATATTAGTGAGAACGTAAAGTTGACTTGGGAGAGGTAAAATCTCAAGGTGAAAATAAACACTGATAATAAAAATGTCTTTATTCATATCACAACTGGGTGAAGAGCAATGAAGGTTAGTTGAACATTAACCCTGCACTCATACTTGAAGTCATGCACATCTTAGGAATATAAATTTATAGCAGAGATACGTATAGAAATAAGGGTATATTTAGGTGTACAACAATTCTAACATGAATAGTTACACGTTTGCGCTTAGAATTATAGTGGATTTCTAAGCCAATTCTGTAATTGCGGGCCTATTTCACAACGTAGCTCTCAGTATTTATATATTTTTCCATTAAAATAATGTCGTTGGCTAACTATTTTGATCACCCCACCTCGAGTTAACCTGTTTCACAATTACCTTATATAATGATCATCCTAGACACAACTTATTGGAGTGTAAAGAAACTGAAAAACTGAAGAAAGCACATATTGACAGCAAATATCTAATTTTAATATAAATGTACAGTAGGAAAAATTATGCAAATAAAAAAACGAGGGTTTAGTGAAGAAAACTGGGAAACGTTTATTTATAATTTATTAAGAACGCATGGTTAAAAAATTGAAGAAAAAAAGTGCTGGGACAGTAAAATTGTTGTAACAATTATTAAGGTAGTCAAATTTATAACGATTCAGTTTATTAGTGTCAAGACTTTTTAATTTACTGTTATTTTATTAAAGTTAATGAAATTATACTGTAAATATCAACGTGTTATCAGTGATTAAACTGTGAAACTTTTTTTAACAAATACAGCAGTACCTTTTCCTTGGAAAGGAGTTTTAGAGTAGATCTACTGTTATACCAAAAAATTCCTTATTATGCAGCATAAGCATTCATTTTATATCTCCGCATTTATGCCATTTTCTAGGTGCCGCGTATATTCGTCAGTAGCAGTGAAAAAGTTAAGAATATTCATTCAAACACCATTATTTACATATTATTACAAAAATTCTGCAATTTTGCAAGATTGGTGCTTTAAAAATACATGAAATTGCAGTTTAATCACCACATTATGGAAATATCAACTATATCACTCATCTGGTACTGAAAGATATTTTATGTAGTGTGTAGTCTTCCATATACGGCCAAGTGAAACTATTGGAAACATCTTCTTTTTTTTTAATGTAGACCTCATGTTTAATCTTTTCAAATTTTAGTAATATTTGAAATTATTATTTTTTTTTTAACTTGAGTGTTTCAATCGTAAACACAAATGCCGGAATCCATATTTATTTACCATGACTCATCGCCGCTAATGCATCCTATATCATAATTATCAAATTTCCATATCGGTTTTAATAATCACAAACCATAACACACCAACAGTAGAAAACAAATTTATATTAATGTTACATGATCTACAAATGTATCCACAGATCCCAAACACACAATATGACCTCTGTCCAGTATAGCGTGTTTAAATAACGCTATAATAAAGAAAAGTAGTTTAAAAGCGTACATGCTGTGTGATGCCTTTGAGAACGATCAGCAAGCAAATAAAATTGAAGTGTTTTTATAGCTCAGCCATGCTTTTATGTTTCTAAAATTTTTAATAGTTTTTCATGTTAAGAATCTCAAATTTCAGCATTTCGTAATGTTCATATATTGAAAGACCTAGGTGGAAATAAGAAAGAAGTATGAGAAAAACAGGAGTTTCTTAAATTTAAAATCTCATTCACATAGTTTTTATTACTGTCGCCTATTTTTGTGTAACAATTTGTAAAATCATTAAACTGATTAGGTTTACAAGAGGCGGTCTTAATTTTCTTGTTGTTGGAAAGAGTGAGTTAAATTATTTTAATAAGCATTACGATAAGCCATTAAAACAACAACGATTGTAAATAATGAATAGAGGTCTACAGTTTCATAAAAATTCGTTATTCGGCACACATCATTGTAGGTCAAGGAACATTTTTACGAGTTTTACATTCTCCATCGAATCGCCATTTCATTGCCCTGTATAAGCTCACGTATAAATTCGGAGAGCTCACAATTCAAAATACCTTTCCTGCATTCCCTGTCAAATCACAACGCACCATAAACTACTTTATTGCTTACCTCACAGTAATTTGAGCACGGGTGCAGTGAATTCTCTGAATGGATTTACTGCGATCCCGGGAAATTATGTCTGTGTTAGTTGAATTAATGTAGCTAAATAACGAATGGCTACAGTTTGTGGGTACAAAAAGACAACACGTCCATAGAGGGGGGGTTATTTGGAACTGCACACGGACGGTGATTTATAACAAGCCGTATTTGATGAACTCCATTGCTTCCCTAGCTAATATCATTATCACAACCAATTTACTCTCTATTATAACCAGTACAAATGTGTTTTTGACCTTAAAAATAGCCAGAAATACTTAATATGGTCCAAAAATATTATGTTCAATGTAACATTATTGGGATATTAAATCATGCTATTTTAACAGTTTCATGGAAATGTCGAATAATATTGCATGTTAAATAATTTATTGCATAACGAACTTTTGAATCCACTAAAAATATTTTACCAGAACGGTCAGCAAAGAGCATATCAATAGAACATCCACAACTGACAAGCATCCGACGTTTCATCAATGTACAGCCTGTGCATTTAGACGTGAGCACTTGCATGCGCCGCAGAGTTAGGGCGGGACGGAAGGAGAGTGTGTTGCTAGTATGGATCACGTGAGACTGATTCCACTGCGCATTGTGTTTACAGTGCTCTCGTCTAAATGCACGGACAGTACATCCAACTTTTATTGCTCCTTAAACTTATTTTATTTACTTTGTTGATGCGTATGGAATCTGGTGTATCGTGTTTCATGAACTTTTTAAAATAAGCATTGTTTACTTTATTGAGAGAAATGTCAGCAGATAACATCTTCTCACAGAGAATTTTCGAAAAGTTGGACGATTTTGAAGATTACACGATTTTAGCTCGTAACCAGTAACTAACCCGCATTCCATTGACAGTGATACCAAAATATCTCTTTGTATGAATTAGTCATGTTCATAAAATATAAATAATGACAACAACAATTTAACTCAGGTGAATATAAGATCATATCCACAAACGTAACAGAAATAAGATTTTAAATTGTAAAACCATTTAGAACATGACAAAAACTGCATGAAAATATGAAACTATATGACTTTAAAATATGTGAAAATAATTAGAAACGTTAAATTCTGCTTTAAATCAATGCTAAGACTGAAATATATGTCAAGAAGAAAATGTGACCTGTCACATGGATGTTTATCCGGGCCCTAATTATAATGCTAACACTTCTTTAATGTCTGCTCTCCTGCTGTCTCTGCTGTCAATGCAGAAGTGTTAGCAGCAAGTTGAACTTTCCACAGTTGCATGTGTCCCAGTTTCGTACCGGAAAATAATTAGATACTATTCCCAGTTTATAAATTTCATTCCGTTTGTAATAACTTAATTAACAATAATTTTATTAGATCTGATAAGTCATCACCTTTTACCTCTGTGGTAAATTTCTGTTTTAACTCAATGACCCGGTAGTTTGTCCTTCAACATTACAATTTTTGTATATGATTGATAATCATTTATCAAAGCGAACATCAGACATCAAGTATTTTTTTTTAAGTTTTGTCCTTGTTTTTTCTGTTTCTCTTTTGTTTTTGTTTTTCCGTTTTCCTTGTTTTCTTTTTTCTTATTATGCACAAACACTCATGCCCGAGGAGGGACTTTAAAAGGCCCAAACACACAGCTCCAAGGCCTTAGCCACCGCGGTTAAGGAGACCGGCATAATTTATTATTCCTTTCGATGCAGCAGCTTGTGGTAGTTACACATTTGGAGTATAGACGTCTGAAGTCAGTGGTAAACAAAGTAGTCATTACATTCTGTGAGATGATCAAGTTTGTGAGAGTTGTTCTAAATTTCCAACTGTAAATTTCTTGACTTTTCTTCAGTAATTGACTTTTCAATACTTGGGAAATAGACTAATGCACTATACATTCTTAGACGGTGTAACACAATTCCATCTTATCTGCATGAGAGGCAAAAGCATTTTTTTTAACAATACTTCACAGACATTGACAAAGGAATCGTCTTGATAAATTTCTCCCAGATAATTATTATTCTCTAACAGATAAGGAAGATACTTAGTCATCTATGTGTAAACATAAGGAAAACTATCTGGCACCAAACATGATGATTATAACCAGAGGTAATATACAGATGCAATTTTAGCAGTCTAGGTTGCTCAAATGCAATTTTTTGGCGTGTTGCCAGTCCAACAAGCAGCTGTTTTAGAGAGCATGCATTAAAAAAAATATAAACGAGTGTGTGGAAAATGTGTAACGTTGATGGAATGGTAAGGGACTAACTGGCCAAAATTCGCAATAATTAACCACCCTCTTGGCATTCACAAGTAACAATGACCCTATAATATATGTAGCCTATGTATTTATTCATTGCAATTTGTTACTACCCGGTGGCAGCGTTTCCCAATACTACAATACTACAACTAAGGATATAATACGCGTATTTACACATGTACGAGTAACATACACATTAACGAGTAACATCACATGAACGATTAACATTTCATAAACAAGAACCATTACATAAGAAGGTAGCATCACTTAATACACAAAGAAGACCTTAAGTTATTCTTAAATTTCTTCAGGGAAAAGCTGCTACAGGCAATTCATTCCATTCCTCAATATAATATGATGGACCCGGGCAGTTCCTGAAAGGTAGAACCTTCCGGGGATATAAAATGTGGAAGTATTAATGAAAACATACGCGGAGCAGTGATCTGACCCGCACATTACCAGTTGACCATAAGACTTCTCCATAGGGGCAACTTTAGTATTATATCACTCAGAATAGTGTCATAACATTAATCAACGAAATGTAGGAAATCCTCTACACAGCACACTCATTCAGTTCTATGCTTCAGTAATAATAATTAGTTTCAGTTTAGAGAGTTCTGTTGACGTGAACCTCTGGTATTAATCATTGTTCATCAAACCTGGCTTCTGTGACTGTTTATTTGTACCTTGACACTAAGGGCAAAATGATCACATACGAGGCTTCAATCATCGCCCATCCCCCAGGCAAACAGACAGCAATTTCCAGGGAATACAAGAACACAGCATTCAGATGGGAACGGAAGGCTTTGAGCTTTGATTGTTAGGTCTCATCATGTGATTGTATATCTTACTTGTATTCAATTTAATCATGAAACCTATTATTTATTCTACACACCAACTGCTAGCTTGATATAGGCCTACCTTTGTTTTTATTAAGGTGAATCATTCACACTGCATGTCTGCGAGATGTTAAAGGCGCCTTGTAATATTGTTTCCTATTGTTGTTACATTGTATTTTGTAATGCTTCATTTATAATATTCTGAGCGCGAGATTAAGTAGTCTAATGGAACTGAACTGTTGTGGTCCAAAATTAATAATAATAATAATAATAATATATTTATTGATCATTGAGCAATTACAATAATACAATAGATCTCGTCATAGTATAATACAAAAAACAAAAAACAAAACACTTACATCACAGCCACATAAATCCTCAAACTAACACTTTAAATATCATGTAGCACAGATTCTTCAAATTCAGATACTGAGTACATTGGATTAATTTATTAATAACCATCTATGAAGTCTATATTTAAATGTATTTAATCGGAGGTTTCTTATGTGGCTTGGTAGTTTGTTGTATAACCTTAAACCTAGAATTTTATAATATTTTAAAGTTTTATGCAGTCTGTAGTAGGGTACATAAAGTTTTCCCATATTACGTGTCTGAAGATTATGAACTCGTAATGTCATGCCTGCAGCCTGTAGTCATGTAATCCTTTGGTTTGGCAAAGGTAGATTTGTATAACTAGATGTTTTGTAAACTGTTGCTATAGTTACAAATATATTAACAATAATTATCTGACGATTTGTTGAATTGCGTATGTGCGAGGTCATGCACATGTCCTACTATGCAGCCTTTCAGTTATATAATTAAGTGTGAGGCTAGAAATTAAATAATTATGACCAAGACCAAGAGTACAATTACGCAAAATTATGAGATGAATTAACTTTTATGATATGACCAGTGTTTTCTCTGTACTCCCTAAATGCCATCTGTGTATACTCATTCCATTCTACCCCAACCGGATTCGAACCCATAGTGGCAACTTGACACACAAACACCCTTACCTGTATACACTCCTATATTATACTATATTGAATATACATATATACAATCGATAAATATGTATTTTTGTAAGTTAAAAATGTACATAATTATTTATATTTCTTAATACCGAATTCTCATTGTCCCTGCTGACGTACTTTGCTGGATGTACGAGTTTACTGTGTAATGCCATAGGTAAATAATTAACTATTTTCATTAAAATGTTACATATCGTGATGATCGAAAGTAGCGTGACTAGTATTGAAAGTTGCTAATGGCCTAGCTCTGTAACAGGGTTGAATCGTTATTCATGATCTGTTATTTACTAAAACTTAGCACTAACGAAAACATGGTGATACGTACAGTCAGTCAGGAAAGTCTGCATTCCACAGAAACCTTACTTTAAAGTAAATGCAAACAAAATTTAATAAACAAATATATATATAATAGTATAATATATGATTATAATATAATATACGATTATAATCTATATTAATATAATATGTAATTGTAATATAATATACTATTATAATATAATATATGATTATAATATAATAAATTATCACCTATTATTTGTTTACAAATATAACAATAAAAATACTTTATTCGAAAATAGAAGACAAACACCTCTTCACGAAATTATACAATCTACCAAGCATGTGCTGTTTCTACAGTATTCTCAACGGCACTATTTTAGCTTTTTCTGACATCTTCGGATTATGATCAATTGTATCATAAATGGAACTAAATCTCATACCCCAATATATCTTTATTAGGCACATCTTTTCAGACAATACAATATCTCCGGAGCCGATGGCAGAAGTAAAATATGGTGTAAGATAGGCCTAAGTAAAGAAAACTTATGAAAACTGACGGTCCAGCTGCCTCAGTCAAGTACTGCATGAAGCATTATTAGTTGGAGATAATCAGCGACAGCTAAAGAAGGAAATGCTGTTTTTAACACTAACTATGTAATAGAACCTGATACTTGTTCTCAAAATGTAATATTGCAGTTCATGTTGCAACTGGGCTGTAAGGACATTTGCGTCTAAATTTCTGCATTGTCCAACCACTCTATTTATTGCACTTCATATCACTGTTTTATAGCGTAAGTTAAAAAAGTAGTTCGTTTATTATAAATATATTTACTTTAAAAGTATAAGTTATTTTGTAATATTTCTTACGTGCCACATGCTTGTGTATATTCTTAAAAATGTTGTGCAGCATTTGCTAGGAGATCGCTGAGGTAAACATCAGACTCCTGACAACAATTTTCAAGAAATAGTATTTTAATATTTGTCCTTGTAATAGAGTAAATTATGTTGATGCAATAACGAAAACATTTATAAATATTTTAAAATAAAATCAATTTTTTTTTTCTCTTCATATATATCTTATATAAACTTCTGATTTATTGCACCTGTTCTCGATCGCGAGGTAATCGATTGTGGTATGAAATGATATTTTTGTGAAGTTTTAAAAGTACTTACATGGTTGCCAAACTGAGTGTCCTGGGAGACATAAACTAACCTTCCAACGCTCTCCACGAATCTGGTTCATGAAAGTTGAAGGTGCAGCGTAATCACTACTTCAGACTGTGGCGGTTCGCGTCTCCAAAACTACATTCACAAATGACTTTTGGTAACCATTACAATAAGGACATTAATATAGAGGATTTTTCCGTGGTAGGGAGGTCTTTAACGGGGTGCACTCAGTCTCGTGATTCAAATTGAGAAGGTACTTGATAGAGAAGTAGCGGCTCAGGCCATGGAAACCAGCATTAACGGCCGTGGGTTCGGCATGCTGACCACATGCCCCCAATTCTGCCGTCTGCCTATGGTAGATGAAGCAGCGGTAGGGTGGTAGGACTGGTCCCTTTATTTATTTATTTATTTAACCTGGCGAAGTTAAGGCCATAAGTCCTTCTCTACCACTCAGCCAGGGCAAAAACATGAAATACATAATGATAATAATAATGATTAATAATGAATTAAAAAAGAACTGATATACATGAATACAAGAAACGTACATTAAATACAAAGAAAAAATTCGAACATAAGTACTTGAATAATATGAATATATAATACAAATGACTAAAAATAAAGAAATTAAAAAAAGATGAAAGTCTAAAGAAATACATTCTTAGTTATTACAAAAAAAATGAAAATTAAAATATATATTACCAATTAGCATCAATTCCTAAATGTTATTGTATACTACATTTATTAAATGGCGCTTGAACTGTGAAATCGTTTGGCAGCTCCTGAGATGGCTAAGCAGTGAATTCCAGTGACGAATAGCTGTTGTTGTAAACGAATTCAACGTAGCGCCACGGAGTTGGAGGAATTATTATTATTAGTTTATTAAAATTAGTTTTATTACTGTTATTACTGTATTATTGCCGCTTATCTTCGAATGCATCAGACGAATCAACATTTCGGACCTTAATTCCGTTGAAGAAATTTCTTACACAGTTTCTCAAATAGGTATGAGATCTATCTTCCCCGAGTGCATTGTTATTATTATTATTATTATTATTATTATTATTATTATTATTAGTATTATTATTATTATTATTAATAATCTTATCTCCTAATTTTAAATAAAAGGTATTTAGTAATATCTGTTTTAGATGTTTGAACTCGTGCAGATATCCGCTTATTGATTCCTCCCATGCCTTGTTCCAACATACCTCTGTGCTTTTTAAGTCATTATTCATATTCCGTCATTTTCCGTGCATAGACATGGCAATAATTCGCCTTCCAACACGTATTTCATCGTGAGAGACGTCTTGTAATATTAAGTACAGCGCCTGAAGCAGAGTATGCACGCTCCAATTCACTTACTCCTTCATTAAGATTAAATAATGGATTGTCAAGATGAAAGAGGCATGTTCGCCAGCTCCACTTATTGAAGGGGGAACATATACCACTGAAATCATTATAGCCTATATATATATATATATATATATATATATATATATATTAGGGAGGGGTCGATACCAGATTTTCTCGATATTCGATACCGATACATGATTTTTTCCTCGATACTTCGATACTCGATACCTTCAACATTTCCAGTTTCAATAAATAGGTACATTAAAAATTAAAATTTGAGAGAACTGTGTAATACCAACTAAATTAATTAAGTCTGCATATTTAATGAGACAAAATTTAATAGTCTATCATCAGTAGCCTATAATTATCTTTAAACTCTAAAACTAAAATTAGTTTTTTTAAACAGTCCACTTACAAGTTTTTGTTCTCACTTAATTGCAGAATTACAAAAGTATCGAAAAACTATCGAGCGATTTTCTGAAGTATCGTTCGATGCCGATACCATCCAAGTATCGAGAGTATCGAGGTATCAAAGTATCGAGGACCCATCCCTAATATATATATATATATATATATATATATATATATATATATAATATTGTATTGGTTGCAGTGTAAAATTTAATTCACTCACTCATTGAGAAACAGCCACTCTAGACTCGAGTTAGTTTAATATAACTGTAAGCGTTTATTAAAAGGCCTTTTAATAATCACAGTTATATTAATATAACTGTAAGCGTTTATTAAAAGGCCTTTTAATAATCACAGTTATATTAAATTAACTCTAGAGTGTTTTTTTTCTTTTTTGCTGTTTCTCAATGACTAAATGAAATAAATGTTATACTGCAGCAAGATAAACTGAACTCACAACCATTATGATACACGATTTCTTAAAACTGAAAATTAATTATTCTGCGATAGTGTTTTTCATCTGTTATGTCTTGTTTATGTTTTTAGAGTTTTTCTATCTTGTTCTTTATGTTATGATATTTCATGCCTACTTCTTTTTGTAACTGTTCTGTATTTCGTTGTGAATGTATGTTCATTATTGTTGAACATTTTGTCTGCTTGTAAGTGTAATTTATACGTTAATCTTGTTAAATGTTATTTATTCTTGTATAAGAATTTTATTTCTTTATTTTTTCATAATTTCTTTCTTCTTGTATAAGAATTTTATTTCTTTATTTTTCCATAATTTCTTAGCATGACATAAAAGAATTTTCACTGATTTTATCCCAATAGTTGGCCTAAATAACTACAATATATTTTTATTACTGAACTGAATTAAGTGAAAGTTCACTGACATCATTACTACTAGTAGCCCTATCTAATTAATTTTTAACTGATTGTGTACATTGGTAATTTGACATTAAGTGAGTTTTCAGTGATTTTAAAAATATAATACTGGCATTATTACCAATAATAGGCAATTTTGACTGTTATTGCATTATAAATCGACTTATCGACTTATTCTTCTTATCTAGGTCACAACATTTTTGTAATGCTATGTACTAGGCCCTACACCTTTAATGAATTTGTAGTTTTGGCCAACTGTTAACTTATACAGTGCAATATATTGTACTGTAAATGATATTACGCTAATCAATAAAAAAAGGTGTATTATATCGAATATGAAATGATAGAATCCTATTATACGAGCTTTTGCTCATTTGGGCATCAGTAATGAATGTTATGTATTACGTTTTACGAAGATAAAATTTAAAAAATGCTATTATTATATTTTTGCAACGACGTAACTAATTAGTGTTACTTACGAATATTGTTGCCGTGGATCGTAACTTGACATTCGTGACATTTGCTATGAAAACAAAAGAAATCTCCGTGCGGTAAAAATTACAAAAAGCACAAGTGCCGTAAGTAAAACCATCATAATACAAGCCTTTATGGAAGACCAGAGCCAAGGCCCCCAGTTTGTGGCGACTTTAACAGGACAAATATTAGGTCCCCATAACAACCAACATAATATGTTCACATATTATGTGAATCACTTTCTGAAATATAACATCCATCTTCAATAGTGTATAAACATAATATTTTCAGCTAATATCTCAATTAATATAAATTAATTAATATAAATAATAATCGTGCAAAAAATAGCATGCAATACTCGTGCCGTAAGCGCATAACGGATCTCGGAAATTGAAAAAACTCGGCGCAAGCGCCTCGTTTTTTCAAACTCTTTCCTCGATCCGTATGCACCGCTTACGGCACTTGTATCGCAATATACTATACTAGTACTCCACACTTGTATATGAAATATAAGGTCGTCGCATCTTTGTTGCTGCTTAATTACTGAGAGCATAAGGCTAATAACAAGTAATTTAACTTCTTTCCCTCATATGTAGCCTATGATAAAATTCGTTAATAATAAGAGTTATATAAACTGATTAGGTAAACTCTTTTCGTTGCACTTTTATTTGTATATTTACTTGTGTAACAATCATAAAAACGAACAAGATTATAAAATGTAACACAAGTTAATCTTTTCAGAGCTGAATTTGTATGGTAATATAAGCAACCATCAGATGAAATCATCAGTGCGCTCTAAGCTTGGTATCAGTGAGAACGATTTTAGTAGAAGAGTTGGTATCGATGAATGAAACTAGTAACAAGAGGGTAAAAATCCTCATATTTTATGTAAAACAATAGTCTATTAATTTTATATCTGACAGTTTATACGTCAGTAGAAATGAAAATGTTGAGTGTCAAATTTAATTAAAAATTAATAGTTAGTAGTAACGGTATTAAATGAAGGCAGAGACCGTATCGTTAGAGAAACTATTTGTAAAATACCAGTATTATTTTGGTATTAGTCAGAACCGCTAAAGCAAACCATAATGACGCGGGTTTCTGAGTCGCGGCGTTCAAAGCTCCAACTCCCGAGCGATCGGGTGAAATATCTACCCAAATAAAGCCGCAATCGGTGTAATAATTCAGAATCTCACATTTACAGTTAAAATTACAATGAAAATAACCACGTACCTCATGACAACAAATGTTGCAAATGTTCTCCTCTTGCATCCACACAATACTGGCGCCTTTTTAGGAAATTTTCTTTCACGCGCATAAGTACAGCTTCCGAGATAGAGTTAATTTTCCTTGTGATACTGTTTTTAAGTTCTTCTAACGTATGGGAAATTGACCTATACACTTTAATTTTCAAGTTTCCCCATAAATAATTAATATTCACATACTGTTAGAATAACTTAATGATAGGCCTATGTGATACTGTCTTTAAGAGAAATTAACCTTGTCTCGGAAGATGAACTTAGGCGCGTGAAAGAAAATTTCCTAAAAAAGTGCCAGTATTGCGTGGATGCAAGAGGTGAACATTTCTAACATCTCTTGTGATGAGGTATGTGGTTATTTTCATTGTAATTTTAACTGTAAATGTGAGAACCTGAATCATTACACCGATTGTGGCTTTATTTGCGTAGGTATTTCACCCGATCGCTCGGGAGTTGGAACTGTACCCGCCGCGATGCAGAAACCCGCGTCATTGGCCAACACTTGCGTGGGGCTCATTGTATTATGTTGTAATAGGGCGTGCATAGGCCACCGGTATAGTCGTAAAGATCCCGCACGAAATCTGTGCCGATTGCCTAAACCATTGCATTATGTTTTCATGGGGACTGTAGCTTCGATTGGCCTGCTAACTATCTCTCTCGCACAACAGTACCTCCCTTTCTATTTGTAAAGGCCAAGCTACCTCTCTCTCTCGCACAATAGCATGTCTCTCTCTAGCGAGTAACTGTCTCATCGGCACAGATATCGTGCGAGAACTTTACCTCAATGATACACCGTATAATACCCGGAATATCATCTAAGATTAGAAGAGTAAAGCTTTAATACTTAAGAAGGGGTTTAAACAGTTCTGATCGGTCTCATTAAGTGCCACCATTGAACACATCCTGTGTAGTGATTAGGCTATCTTATCTTACCATTGGTTTCGGAATAACTTAAGATACTTTGACATCAAATACTTAATACTGTCTTGCATGGAAAAATATAATAATCACTACTCTCGTTAAAATTTTGGTATCTTTGATCTCTCGTGTTCGACATTGTCGTTTTGTAGGTATTATATCAATGCATTAGCTTATCAAAGAAAGCAATCCGATTATGAAACAGAGCTATTAAGTACAGTAATGAAAATAGGTAATACGCAATGTATAAACATTATACTCAGTTATGATCGACTCCCGTAAGGAAGCTACATACTTCAGTTTCCCCAGGATGTTTATCTGAAGCAAAGAAGTGCTCAGAAACAATAATTCGAGGATAGAGATGATACTTAACAGGGTATAAAACGTAAACGTTTGGCGTTAGGAGTAGAGGGAATTTAATGTCAAAGAATGTTTGATTGGCATTAGGTGCAGAAAGAATAATATAACATCAAAATAGCGTAGGACTATGTTTAGCATTAGGACTGTAGGGAATATGAGGTCAAAATGACCTATGTAAGTTACTAAGAATAGAGGAAATATAACGTTAAAGTGATTCTTGGCATTTAAACTTGGAGGATATAGAATTTAGTGATCAATGTTTGGCATTAGAATTGGAAGGAATAGAATATCATTCGTCCCATATTTCAACTCTAGCGTTAGAAGTAAAGGAAATACAATTCCAAAATGATCTATGTCCGATATTCAGAGTACAGGGAAAGGAATGGAACAGAATTCTACCGTTAAGAGTAAAGGGAACGTGACATCAGAATGACAATTTCCAGCAATATGAGTAGAGATAATATAAAGTTAAAGTTACGTAATCTTGGCGTTAAAAATATACGTACAGAACTCCAAAATTATATTTTAGCATTAGGAGTAAAAGGAATAGAACAGCAATGTGATCTGTTTTTCCATTCTAGTATTACGAGTGAATGCCAAATGATGCAGGCTTTAAGTATCAAGGAATAGAAGGAATATATGTTTTCGGCTTTATTAGTAGATGCAAAAAAGCATCAAAATTATCTATGCTTAACTTAAGGTGTAGATAATCAACAACCTAATTTAATTCTTTAAAATTCTGTTTGCAGACAACAATGTTTTTATTTCATTTTTTCACACCAGGATTATTTTTTCCTCTTAGGATACCACTAATATTGTTTTTAAGTAACCGAATTATTACATTTTTATTTCACTTGTACCGCACAACACGCTTATCGCATCACGATGACGTTTGCGTGTAATGTTCACATTTTCGACAAATAAACAAATAAATAACCATTATGACGTTCTTGGTGTTTAAACAGAGTTTCGTGTTCGACTGTTTACTTTTCCACCTATTACAAACGGTGGGATGGCGTGTAAATAGGTCAGAAAGCACTTATTCCATTGCTATCTTACAGTACTGTTGCATTATTAAAAAATTAAGGACATTAAAAATGTATAATGACATTCATACGTAACATGGATTCAGTAAGTAATGTAGGCCTAAGTATTCCATTGGTGTATTGTGTGTATGTTACTTAAAATACTACAGTAAACTTTGTTAGTAGTGATCCTTAAGGGTAGTTTACACGACGAAACTAGGTTTAGTAACTAAGTTTCGCAATCGGTTTTTATTTGAATGTGCAAGCGCGAAATATACTGGCGACAATGAATTACGACACTTCACAGTTTCGGCTGGTTCAAACTTTTTGCTAATCTAATGCGGTAATTTTGAGGTAATAAGCATATTTAGCTTAGGGATTCTGAAATGACTGGATTTATACGTGGCTCTAAAGTGTATGTGGTATTTCAGTCAACTTAGTTTCAAAAATAAGGTGAAACGTGTAGTTGTACTAGAATTAGTTTTGAAGAAGAAAGGTGTAATCACTTTCATGAAAGTGGTTACGAAACCTAGTATCATTATTTTAAACTACCCTTCATTGATTCTTTAAAAAACACGATTTCAGTTTGTGTTGGTAAATTTCATATTTCTTTTCTCCTGCGAGAGATATAATTATGTTCTACATTGTGCATAAAATAATATCACCTATTCCCTCGAATTAAATGTTCTTGTTACAATATCAGCTCAGTAGCTTTGTCATATATAAAATCTATACTTGTCAATATTATAAAACAGTACTAAAATCTATAGCTGTCAATATTATACAAAATTAAGGTTTCGTATTTCGTGGGATGGACAATATATTTCGGCTATTCCGCCATCGTCAGGTCCTAAAAAGTTACAACGTATGTTAGCTGAGTGTTAATTAACTACGTGTTTAAAATCTTATATATGAAAACTTTATTCCACCATCTTCAGTTCCTAAAGAAGTTAAAAAGTATGTTAGCTGAGTGTTAATTAACTACGTGTTTACAATCTTATGTATGAAAATTTTATTCCACCATCTTCAGTTCCTAAAGAAGTTACTAAGTATATTAGCTGAGTGTTAATTAACTACGTGTTTAAATCTTATATATGAAAACTTTATTCCACCATCTTCAGTTCCTAAAGAAGTTACAAAGTATGTTAGCTGAGTGTTAATTAACTACGTGTTTACAATCTTATGTATGAAAATTTTATTCCACCATCTTCAGTTCCTAAAGAAGTTACTAAGTATATTAGCTGAGTGTTAATTAACTACGTGTTTAAATCTTATATATGAAAACTTTATTCCACCATCTTCAGTTCCTAAAGAAGTTACAAAGTATGTTAGCTGAGTGTTAATTAACTACGTGTTTACAATCTTATGTATGAAAACTTTATTCCACCATCTTCAGTTCCTAAAGAAGTTACTAAGTATATTAGCTGAGTGTTAATTAACTACGTGTTTAAATCTTATATATGAAAACTTTATTCCACCATCTTCAGTTCCTAAAGAAGTTACAAAGTATGTTAGCTGAGTGTTAATTAACTGCGTGTTTACAACCTTATGTATGAAAGCTTTACACATAAGCAAGAAGGGTAAATTCGTGTGGTTACTGGATACCCATATTTTTATTAAGAATTAGAACTTCACCGCGGCGTGACTCCTTAAGCCTTAAACAAATGTTATTCCAAAATGTAGGCTATATGTTAACGTTTGAGTTTCAATATGCGTTTAATAACAATGAAACCAATTCTATACTGTACAGGACTATGTATTTAAACTGCAATAAAATTAGTTATTTTATGCTCCTATTATTCCTACCTCAGGTCCACAAATCTCTATATCGCGGTTTTTTATATGCTGTGTACTGTGAGGCATCTATGTACCACGTTAACACTACTTATTAGAAGACTCAATTATATTTCAATTTTCTAGGTATATTGGATTCTGCTTTCATCAACGGTACCTTCTGCATTCTTCGGCCTGGGAATTGATGACAAAACGCTCATTTACAAACTTCCAACAAACGTATTAGCAAAACTATCATCCGAAAGTGTTTCCAAATGCAATTGCATTAGTGTGAAGTATTATGGTAATTTTTCTGCATACATTTCGAAAGAATTAGGACAAATATTCTCAGTTCCTGTAGTAAATGACCACCTATATGGTATGTGTTCAGTTTATTTAGGAGTGATGGACAGCAAATTTTGGTTTCCGGAATTAACACGACTTATTCATGATTATTCTACAGATGTGGTTATAATGATCATAACGGACTCTGAATGCCCTGACTTGACTTTTCTTTACTCAAAAATAACAACAATGCAAGTAATACTTAACTGTGTCGCTTCCAATATCACCTACAGTTTTAATAAGAAAAGTGAAAATTTTGGTGCAAACTTCTATAATGTAGTAAGGCACAACTTACCACTTCCAAATTACATGGGAAAATACTTGAAAGTGGGTACCTTTGAATGTGCACCATACTCATTTGGAACGATGGGAAATATCAATAGTTCATCAGTAAATAAAGGTAAAGAATAAAACTTTGGTGCAGTAAGTTAAATATAGTTAAGCTTAGAAAGTAAAATATAAATTTCGTGCTAGAAATTTATGTTAATTAATTCTGAACTATTCAACTTACTTTCGATGGATTGTTTCGAACCCCTGCCAAGGTAAGCATACTTCTTGCTTAATACTCGATTCACGACATTTTATTATTGTACGTACTAATGTAATAATGTAAGTAGTCAGTCATGATTCTTATTTATAACTTTTTCAAAAGTGCGTAAAGTAACAATTTGACCATTGTTGTTAGTACCTAGTCTTTAAATCATAAAAACCTAAAGAAATGCAATTAATTGCTGGTTCAGACGGCAATGAAATCGTTACCTTCTAACCTAATTAAAATCAAGTGTTGATCGTAAATTCTGAGAGCCAAGAAATTGTTACCTTATAATCTCTGTACATAGCTAGTTGGTGAGGTTTAAAGGTCTATCGGTAGCAAGGTCAATTCTACTATTTTAAAGAATATGTTTACTGTAAATAGAAATATTTAGTTGCTGTAAATATAATAGTAATAATTCATTCCTTATTTAATTTGACAGAATTAAGGCCTTAAGGCCTCCTCTGATAATTAACCAGAGAGAAATACATATAGATCCCGCACGAAATCTGTGCCGATTGCCTAAGTCATTGCATTACGTTTTCGTGGGGACTATAATAGCGTCGATTGGTCTGCTACCTATCTCTCTCGCACAACAGTACCTCCCTTTCTATTTGTAAAGGCCAAGCTACCTCTCTCTCTCGCACAATAGCATGTCTCTCTAGAGAGAGTAACGGTCTCATCGGCACAGATTTCGTGCGAGATCTTTAACAAGCAGATAAATGAAGGTTCTACAACCAAATTGAGAAACACACTGCATAAACGTTCCTGAACTGATTTAATTCCTAACTCCACACGCATTAATATATGAAGAGCTTTTAAAAATAATTAATTCTGAGGACTTCTTTAACATAGTGAATTAAGGATTTTTAATAGCCTACAGGTTGACTATTTATTCGCTGAGCGGTATTTTTTGACGTAGAAAGATTATGAAACGCCGTCATGCTGCAATGCATTAATATTTCCATCGAGATAAGATAAACAAATTGAATTATTTTATTAAAGATAAGTTATTTATTGTGATTGTTCTTTAAACTGAATTAGTACGTTATGCAAAAAGCCTATAAAGGGACTGTGAATACGCACTCTTTGCAATATGATCGCTTGTTCCACGTCAGAATGTGAAGTGAGAAAACTGTTTTGGCCATCTTAAAGTAAAGAAAGTTGCGAGAGTGTGTTAGTAATATTTAATTTTGGTTAAGTATCCTTCGGGGATGCGATGCCATATGGTAACGACATTATCTTAATTTTTACAACGAATTTACATGGAGAGAATGTCATATATATATATATTACTAAGAGGCTAACTTTTATTTGGGCAGAGTTTCACAAAAGATATTTTATTTTTAATTATATCGTTTGACGAAATAAATATAAATAATTAAACTAATAAAACGAATCTTGTGCTGCTATATGGGCTGACAGATTCTAAATGAAATGATTAAAACGGACCACAGATTCATAAACCTTACCCTTTCACGCAAATCATGCATAAACAATTAAAAAGATTGATAATTAAAAAACTAAAAATTCGATTTCGAGGTGCATTACAGGATTAAAATGCACCGCCGTGGAAAAGAAGACCTTAAAAACGAGGTCCAAAGCAAAAAAAAATCATAGCGAGTTTTGTCCATATCATCCAATGTTTTCTCAATTGGGCTTGCATTCAAGAATCCCTTTCTGTCATCAATGTAAAATAATCAGATCTCTGCGAATTATAATGTTATAAACAAATGAATCAAGTAGAGCGGGTTAACAAAATCGATGCGATCGACTACTTGATGTGTTATGTTGCAAAAATCGATTTCAGCTATGCTCCATCCTTCCAGATTGCTATGCCAGCAGAGCAAGACCATCCGTGAATTATTTTACAATTAAAATATATTAGCCAAAACTGATACGATAGCACAAAAAAGGTTTTTAGCCATTTTTTGGCTCATAACTCGCGAAGGAAAAATAAATAAAAATTCGTCCTTCGACGTTTATTCAGACATTTTTCTGCCGTTAAAGATTTCACATCTCTGCATGGGTTATATTTCGCTGGGCATCGCACACAGACACACAGAAAGACCAACACTTTCTCTTATTATCCCGTACTGTAGATACCTTGCAAAATTTTCCTTTCTTCTTTCGGGCCTATATATCTTTCATGCAGTAGCTAGTGTCTGTAAAAAAAATACTTCAGCTTGATCATCTATTAATATTGATCTGACACGTTGGAATAAATCTTGACGTTTTTGGTAGTGTTCCGAATGCTTAGAATTCCTCGGCTGAAAGAAATTTACAAAAGTTGTAATACTTCCTGGACATAATAACATATGAATTTTCAATATCACATCTCGTATTTAATTTGGGCACCAAATTCAAACGCTCGAGCTGAACTCACTCGCGGTATAAGCTCTTAGTTAACACTCATATTTCATTACCAGTACTTTGTTTCTTGCATGCGCCGCAGAGATAGGGCGGGACGGAAGGGGAGTGTGTTGCTAGTATGGATCACGTGAGACTGATACCACTGCGCATTGTGTTTACAGTGCTCTCGTCTAAATGCACGGACAGTACGTACGTGCATCTCAGAAGCATATAGTAAGCCTGGAGAAGCCCTATAGCCTATTTGCATATCTGATTAAATTATTTTGTCCTTAGCTCTATTGGATGGGATTGAAATGAAGATTTTCTTAGAGGTGACACGTCGATTGAACTTCACATGGCAGTTGGTTGAACCTACAGATGACAACAAATGGGGAAAGAAACTAGAGAACGGATCGTGGTCTGGAGGTATCGTCGGAGGCCTCGCTGATGGAGATTTAGACGTTGCATTCAACTTCCTATTCCTCGTGTTTCCTCAGGCTGAAGATATAGATCTCACCTATCCATGGGGCACAGTATGCAACACATTCCTGGTGAATCGTCCTCGAAAAATAGACAAAGTTCTGGCGGTGTTTTATCCATTCACAGCCTCCCTATGGTTGGCAGTTGTATGTGCTACAATATTCATGTCTGCAGTCGCATGGGTATTCCAGAGATTGAGAAACGTTTTAATGAATATAACATTTGAAGGTAAGAAACATGGTATTGATGAAATTAATAATAATTTTATTTAACCAGGTGATCGTAAGATACGAGGGTTGTTTTTTAATTCCGATAACTACAGTATTCTATTTCTCCATATATAGCATGCGTACATGGTTCTAAGTGTTATTGGCCTTCGATGTAATCACCACCATTGCGTACAACGGGTTCCCAGCGGTGCGGAAGTCTTTGGACCCCGTAGGCACTGCCAAATCTGTTGATGGTGAGAAGAGAGCGGTCGGTTGTAAAACATCTTCAATTGTACGAAAACGAATCCCGCGAAGTGGCTCCTTCATCTTCAGGATTAGGTCGAAGTCAGAGGGACTTAAATATGAACAGTAGAGTAGGATTACTCCCACAACGTCTCTGGCCTTGAAGACTAACCCAGCCAGCGAGCTTCTCGTTACGTCTCGTTACCAAGATGCGCGAATTCGCTGCGCGTAAGATCAGTAAGCTACCGCTTGGCAGAGAGTAAAGATCATGCCTCACGTTGCCAGGGGTAGAAAATACTGTAATAGTTGAGTGAAGGGATAATGCCGGAGGGACAGAGACAGACAACACGTGGAGTGGGATAGGTGACCTGAGCCAATCAGGGTGCAGCTACCTCCCCTAGCCAGGTACTCTAAGAGCGGTGAGACTCGCTCCTAAGGTATATACGTAAAAACCTAGAGACTTTGTGAAGGTAATCCTACTCTACGGAGGGTGATGGAGCACCTCCCAGCCACAGCGATTGGACAGTTCAGACACAACTCTTGCTGTATGCGCCCTAGCGTTGTCATGCAGAACGATGGGTGAATTATCCATGAAGTGTCACCGTTTTTCTTCTTAGAGCTGCTCGCAGATTTTTTTACAAAAAACGAACAGTAGTACTCTTATTCTAGCTGTGCTGATGTGAAAAATACTTACATATTATACGATTTAAATTTTGAGACAATTACTGATAACTAGGGTTCGGATGTTTATGACATGTCATGTTTTTATCCTGACCTCCATTCTCGTCGAAAACACAAATTAAACACGAATTGCGCGTATATTATCTTAATCGGACCGTATTCATTTTGCATATAAAGTCATATTTTAGTAATTTTCATGGTCTTAGTCATATTTCGGTCATATTTGTAATTTAACATATTTCAGTTATAAATTGGATAAAAGAGCACAATTATGCATTATATGCACTAAATTGTCTACTTAATTGTTTTCCCGAAAGAGTCACGAATATTTTGGTTTTACTGTAACTGAAATTTCAAAGGACAATAACAAGTAATAGCACAATTACCTCTTCCTCCTTGTTGTTAACAACTTCCAATAGTCATGTTTTAAAAAATATTTTGAGTTCACATTTGCAGTGGTATCTGAAAACATTAACAGATTTGAAGTTCTTTACAAGTAAAATTGTAAATCGCCTGTAAAATTGCTAAAAAGTGATTATCAAATTGAATTAATGTGATGTAATAATTCAGTATCACAATACGTTTTAAAGTGAAACATTTATTTTTAGAAAAATATGTAGTCATATTTAGGATTTTTTCGTCATATTTACTCATTTTTATGGTCATATTTGCAGTCATATTTTCCACATTTTTAAGCCATGAACATCCTAACCCTACTGACAACCAACACAAAGTTCGTACTGAAATAAACGTTGTTTTGAGAGAATAAATGAAACGCAGGTAGTTCAATTTTTACATTTTGGAAGTATAATTAAGGACCTTTACTATCCACAACTATTTGGGTGTTTATCTAAATATTTTCACCCTTAAGAACGCACTATTACAAAACTAAACAAATACATTTTCTTCTAATACATAACAGGAGTAAATACAAATACCATTATTTACCAAATTATTATACAGGGCATGGGATACCTTTTAGTGGCATTAACCCCAAATTTTTTAAAATGTCGGGTATCAGGTTCATGATTCATGAACCAGTCCACAGAATTCTTTTGATTTCTGAGAAAAGGACTTACTTGGGACAATTTCTTTCTATAGAAAGAACAAGATGTAAAATCGGCACAGTTATGCTAATTTCTCTCTGTATTTGAGCTTACTTATTTCCTTCTAATAGTTCACAGCTTTGGTCGACATGTCATAGACGCATTGGGGATAATCACATTGGAAAACTTCAACGCACCGAATGTAGAGCTGCATGAGCAAAGACACCTGCTGACCTGGTGGTCATTCTTCGCTGTCTTGATTACCACGGCATATTCCAGCAGTCTAGTGTCGCACCTCACAGTGCCTCTATTTGAACCTCCTCTGAATACAGTACAAGATCTTGTACTCGCTGGCTTTCAGTGGGGTTTGAATTATCTGCCTTCTATGGAAATGATGTTTAATATCGATGTAAGTATTGTTATTTGAAGGAGTGATGTTTCAAACGCATGCCAGTCTTCACGAGAGTCACATCGCGCCAGCTAAGGTATACGGCCATGGCTGTCATGACTGAAAGGAGGGGAAGATGGTTTGTTTCTCTGAACTCAACTCCCACCTCTTAATGCTCTTCCCCTCACACGCGTTTCACCAGTATTAGAAAGAAAAATAAAGAATACTGTAATATCTCACTTCAAAACTTAAGACGTTTACGTAACATTCATACAACTTCAGCTTCAACTATACGTTTTGGCACAAAGAACGTAATACGAAGATGTATCCAATTGTAAAATCAGTTGCCTGACAAAACTAAATTAAGTATTAGTATAAATAGATACAAGAAGGAAGTAAAATAATCTCTGTGAAAAACTATGGACATTAGCCATTATTCTGTGTTACCATGTCCCATCATGAGCGTAATAATCAGGGATTGCATCTATGGTGTAAATAAATTAATTAATAAAGTTGAAAACCTGGGCTCGATTCCCATCCAGGATAAATTTTCTCATAATGATGACAGTGATGATAATATATAAATGTTACTATTGCTATAATCGCCACAACAATCTAAGAGAAAAAATTTACATCTTTTCACAGAATCCATGGCATCAACGATTGATCAAGACGTTTAACCTACAAACATCACAAAGGCAACGTTCGAATTTCAAGAAGTACGCTTCCATAGGATATGTGTTGGAAGGTGAAGCTAGGTATTTTTCTAGTGGAGCCTATGTTCCTCATTCAGAACTGCCTAAGTTACGAATTTTGGAAGAGTGTATCAGTCGTTATTACCTATCCCTTGGTCTCGCCAAGAACTCTCCTTACACAAGGTCTTTCAATGAAGTGATCGCACGACTAATGGAAACTGGCATAGTGCAGTATTGGAAGAAAGAAGTTATAAATAGACATATCACTAAAGAAATCATTGAGCTTTTTAATCCTGTTGAAAAATACTCATCAGAACCTAAAGTTCTAACTTTTGAAAACGTACGAGGGGCATTTCTCGTGTTGGGAATAGGTTTGGTCTGTGCAGTTATAGCTTTTGTAGTGGAATTTGCATTCAGAATTTCCATTTGCCATAAAAAATAAATAAAGACGAACGTTTTTAAGTTTACTTCATAGAATGTTTATTCAAGTGTTGCAGCCAGGAATCCATGTTACTTGTGTTGTCCTTTGTAATATTCATTTATCAATAAATTTCCACTTTTAAACATTAAATATAGCCTATATATTCTATTTATTTTAAAAATATAACTATCTACTCATATACAGATGGTACCATAATATTTTTAGTGAGTCTTCTTGGACATAAAGTGGTTAAAACATGGTTACATAAAAACTATCTTTATCTTATTATAGATACGACCACCTTCTTAATCTAGTGGTTAGTGTTGCTGACTACAGATCCGCAGGTCTGGGTTTGATCCCCGGTGCCTCCTTGGATTTTTTTGAGGTAGAGGGTCTGGGACAGGGTGCACTCAGCCTCGTGACACAAACTGAGGATATTCTTGATGAAAAAAGCAGCGGCTTCGGTTCCATAATAACGGCCATGGGACTTGGAATGCTGACCACATGCCCCTAATTCTGCCATTTGCCTATGGTAGATGACGCAGTGGTCGGATGGAAGGCCTAGTCCCTTAAAGGGATGTTGTGCCATGGAATTTATTTTTTTAATAAAGATAAAACTGCCTTTATACCATTTTCATGAACAGTTAGTGGACTGAGTTAACTAATACTATGTCCTAAACTATGTTTATTTCTACTAGTAAGCAGAATTATAAATTTAAGAAAATATGGAATCTTAATGTTTCTTCCCCCTTCCTATTGTAGCAAATCATTGTATGTAGGCCTAATTGTATTTCTACTATATTCAAGTCTATAAATTGATAACTTCACATATTTTTTCTAATCCTAAAAGTTATATTCTGTAGGCCTATCTGTGCATTAGTTTTTTTACACAATCATAAATAATTTTTACAATTAAAACTAAAATTACATTTCATCCATACGAGATTAGAAACCAAATTGTATCCATAATACGTATTAAAAACAGGGCGTATTATTTTGTTTTTAAAGAGAAAATAGGTCATGTTTGTCCCAGATTATAATAAAGACAATTGCAAGCGGAAGTTTGACACTGGTTACGAAAAACGGCCATACCTCATTGGAAGCGTAATTTCTATTTGCATACATACTTTATTACAAATACTTTACCCCACTATATTTGATTGGTCGTATTTTATATATGAATATTTTACGCGTAATCACATTATAGCGTGAAGACACGGAAAGTTGAGACAGTGAATGATCACATTAGATTAAGTTCATTGCCACTAATGACGTCTCATTATCTACACTTATACCCAATTTATTTAATGAAAGTAAATAATTAAGGTATTCATTTGCAGGACCCCCGGGAAAATTGAATATAGTTCAGTGGTTCCAATATCTTTACTGGTATTATTATTAATATTAAGAGGGTCGTCCAGAAAGCAAAAAACGGTTTGGCATAACTAAATAGGCCTAATAACGAAAGATGTCAACACAAAACTTTATTTACAAAGATACAGTACCTTACTCTAGAAGAGTATAACATCGGCATTAAAAAACTGGTACCACGTTACAATAAATAAATGCCTTGATAACAATGGCGATAGCGTTGAGAAATAGAGTAAAGTGCTGTATTGTTGCAAATAAAGTTTTGTCTAGATATCTTTCGTTATTATTTAGTTATGACAAATCGTTCTTTACTTCCTGGACGACTTGGGTGTTGTTATTATTATTATTATTATTATTATTATTATTATTATTATTACTACTACTATTATTGTTATTATTATTAGGCTATTATTATTATTAAAATAATGAGATTTATGTAGGCCTATATTAGGCCACTGCCTTAGCGCAGGGGATACGTTCGCTCAGAGGAACAGAGGGCCCGGGTTCGAATCCTGGTCGAACAAGTTATCTAGGTGTAGATTCCAGGCTTTTTCATTACCTGTGAGACAAATGTCGGGCAATTTTAGGCCCTTCTGGTCCCCGGATATTATCTGGCCGTCATTATCATCTTCATCCCATCCGCGCCTTGTTAGAGTGAATGTGTGTCTCTTCTTATGTATTCGTGTTGTCTCGGAGGTGGCCGCGACATTACACTAATAACTCATCCGAGGAGGCCCTCCATGTCCTTGTCTGGTCAAAAAAGTATGTGATCCAATAGAAACTCCCTGTCCCAACAGGTCGCGGCCCGGTAAGGCCCGGGCGGCGTGAGTCGCTTAAACATGGCTAAAAGGGAGAGGTAAAACTAAGAAAAATAAGAAGAAAATTTATGTATATTTTACATAGGCTACGAGGTCGAGTCTAATACAAAATTATTTAGAATGTCTCGAAATAATTATCTCATGGCAAGGCACATGAGCTTCTAAGCGAAATTAAATTACGAAAATGGCATAGGCCTATTTCTCTTTTCTGTGCTGAAGTTTGGGGGTTCGATTCCGGCCCAGGAATTTGACATTCATGGGTGCATAAATGTGACAGGCCCATGTTTGATATTTGACAAGCATGTAAAAAAAATCCTGCGGGACATTTTCCGACACACTGGCAAAGGTGATAAGCCGTCGTTAAATAACCATAAAACCTATTAATCCTTGAAATAAAATAGCTGAGTATTTGAGGTTATCGTATAGCGATGGGGTTTCGGCTTCACGGTAAAGGACGATTTTTTAATTTAAATTATTTTATTTCATTTATTTGATGTTCCACTTTTTTTATAATTTGATTTTTATATGTCTACTGTATGTCTGAATAAAATGGAATGGATAGTTGATACCATTAGCTGAAAAACCTTTATTTTGTGCCTAAGCCATTGTATACTTCTTATTATCTTCAGAACATCTTAATTAAAAATTAAAAGTTTTGTCATTGTGATAAAACAAATAAAAGCTTCCTTCTTCTTGTGAATCTGCTGAGAGCCGAAAGGCCTAGGCACAATATAGTGGTTGTTAATCTGATGGTATCAATTATTGCTTTGCTTTATTGATCGATAAAATAAATAAAATGGATACTTGATACCAGCAACTCAATATAATTTTAAACTATGCTTAGGCCTTTCATCATACGTCCGTCATCTTCAGGGCATCTTCTTATGCTAGTGTGGATGTGTTAATAACTAAAAATTAAAACTACACTGTCTTATATTCCTGTCACAGTTATAAAAATCTTATGTGAAACTCACATAACTTTTTCTGCAAAAAAATCAAAGTTTGTCTCTTAGTACGTATAATAGGCCTATAGGCCTATAGGCCTATTATGTATGATATTCTCTTATGTAAATTGGTTATAAAAATAAAGAGAATGTCGTTACCACATCGAATCTCATCCCCGAAAGATATACAACCCAAATAACGTCTGATTAATGCACTCACCTTTCTCACTTCGCTCTATGAAAGTTTCCTTCGGCTGATTGTCCGAATATTTGTATAGATTTCGGATAGAGGAAATAAGTTAGCGCATCTGTGGGTAAAGGTAATCAAGTTGTTCGTATACTGTTTCGGCACCCATTTTTTTAGAGGTTCGAACTCAAACTGTTGTTAAATTCAGTAGGTGATATGTCGTGGGTTTACAAGCAAAACACATTAAGTCTTATGGAAATGCTGTTGACTTAGTGTACTTTGCTTGTAAACTCACGATGTGCATTTAATCGTTACAAATATTTTCATGAAACGACAGATGTATATTATGTTAAGTCATAAGTTATACTCAAAAAGAAATCTTAAAGATTTAACCAGCGAGATCATTAGGCTTCAGATTATATTATTTCAAGTGATTAAATATTAAAGTATTGTTTTACTAGTTTTATGTTACGTATCTTAATTCAGTGATTTTAATATGCAGCCCTAATGAGTTAGGGGTATAGAATGAATTAATTAGTAGCATGAGTACTGCTTTTAACCTTCCTATTGACATGTTATCATTGTTACACTGAGTATCACTGGCATCATAAAGATCCCTAGCAACTTACATGGCTTATATCGGTAGAATTTCAGCTTTTTATAATTAACTTGCGCAATACATATATTTTTACCTCGAAAACAGGAGAAGTATATACAAACAGTTTTACCCTCCTACTGTCCTATCTTTATTATCTTCGTTAAACTGAGTACCACTAATAATTTAGTAGATATATTGGTATCATTGGAATTGTTTTAATGAACTGGCGTAAAAACATATATTTTTTCTTGGAAACAGGATATGTATGTATATAAGCAATTTTACAATGTTAAATTCAAAGGGAAAAAATCTGATTTTGAATGGGATCATATTGACCCAAATGGTACTCAGTGCAAAAACAACGAATACATTTTAATGTGTTGAAAATATAATCATTATTAAAACACAATTGGATACAGTTGACTCAGTGGTATAGTCATAGATTTTGAAAATTATACTTTTATAAGCAACGGAGGTATTTATTCCAAATGTGTTTTGAGATCATATTTATCATAATGGTAGTAGGAAGGTTAATTTTCATTTCGTAATAACTAATATACATCAGGCAAAATATGGCTCTCTTAGTTTCTTCTTGGACCATAAATAAATAAATAAATGAAATTGAGGAGTTATATGTGCAAGGGCGTATATAAGAAAACAATGTTTTGAGAAAATGACATTATTAATGTTTACATGTCGTTGAAAACCTGTGTTATTGATTAATTTTTTCAAATATATAATAAAGTTGACAACAGCACTGACATTAACCGAATGAAACCCTTTACAATGGGTGTAAGTATTGTTTTATCCAGAAAATATGTATTATAAAATATGTTCTTATACGCCCTTGTTACTCATAAGTCTGAAGTGAATATGTAATATGATGTTCATAGTAGAATTGTATTACACACATTTATTTTTAAATGTTTAATGATAACTGGAAAAGTTAAGTGTATACAAACTGAAACGTCCAGTGCAGATTTCTATAGCAGTTCAATGAAACAAACAGTATTTTAAAGTTCTCACTTTTCAACTTACTTACGTAGTTTTATACCAGTTCATTGAAACGAACAATATGTTTTCAAATCAACTTACTTCCTCTTCAGAGAGGAATATGAAGAGATTCCTTATGTCATTTTCTTTAGCAGTATTCAGTTTAACAGTGGCAATTGGTTGTAAGTTTAAATTCAATGAAATTTAAGGAGATTTTGTTGTAAAGAAAAATGGTTAATAAGAACTAAAATATGAACAGCGCACTGCAACTCCGCCATGTTGGGAAAATTCCATTATTTGATAGGACTGGATTTTGAAACTTGAATTTCTACTTTTGGGTTTCTGCGGAAAAAGTTCCTTGAGTCCAGGATTCCAATTCTTCAATATATCTGCACCATTTAGAACTACAAAGGGTGTGAGGTTTTGTCGACATTTCTTGATTATTTCTATATATTCACCTAAAGTATGAAATGTTCTCCATTTTTCAAAATAGCGCCAAACCTATAAATTTCGAGATATCGAAACAAAAATTTACAGGTTAGCCAACAGGACCAAGAATATGCATTATCTCTAAAATAGGGCGTATACAGGCATAAGCCCCTTGTACATATAACTCCTCATTTATAGTGATTGTCTTTAAATTAATTAATAAGGCATGTCTCTCTTTCACGAACCTACTAGAGAAATTGCATGTAATAGAATTCTGCTAAATTATGATTAATCACTACTTACGTTATAATTATATATTTTTTATAGGAGTTGAATATAATCATATCAGTAGCCTTGATATGTTCTTAAGTTATAGGCAATGGAATAGATAATATGGCCCGGTGACCAATCATTTAACGTGACAGAATGGGCGGATACCCGTAATTATATTATTGAGCTTTAGAAGAACTAAGACAGTACTCGTAACGATGTTTAAACAAACGTCTAATAACACCTAATAGTGGAGGAATAACACCTAAGTTAAACCATTTGAGTGAACATGTAGATGTTCAGTCTTTAGTCATTGATTCGCTTACCGGTTTGTGACGAGTAGCAGCTGTTTTAAATATGGAGGTAAAGTGAATAAATTTCAAATTACTAATTCGCACACTTTCAACAGTGGAATTTTGGAAGGACGAAACACGGTCTAAAAATTTAATTACTCTTATTATAAAATTTTCTTTCCCAATGTGATACCGAAACTGCCCTTTTCATATAATGATAGAATAATTTCGAGATATTTATGGGCAAGATCGGTAGCAAGAGTTTAATACAAAATTATTATTAAAAAACAAATAAAGTGTAAATATATAAAATACAAAATTTAATACGAAAAGTATATACACTGAGTGTAGCAAGTACTTACAGGTTATAAGTCGCCACTGGGTTGTTATCTCATATTGAGAACGCCTGATGGCATACCGGGACATGTGAGACAGTTGGAGAATTTAATGTTGTACCGGCATGTTGCCATGATAGCTCAATGGAGAACAGCGGCACGGAGGAGCCGAAGATCCTGGTTAAAATCCCGGCTACGACAGATTATATTTATCTGACAAAAGTTGTTATTCCCCTACTGAATGGAGGTTATAGGCCTATAGTATTTTTTTCGCACTAGGATGAGAGCTGATTAGAAAGTTTAATCTGGTAATTATATCTGTAGGCCTAAATTAAAAATTCCGGGGTGTTTTAGTTTGATAGCTTCCCTTCCTTTATTCATTTACTTCTTTTAACTATTCTGATTCATTGTTAATATCATCATCTTTATTATCAGTATTATGATTATTGTTATGATTACCGGTATTAATGAAATATAATAATAAATTGTTGCAATGTTTTAATAAAGGTATTAAATAAACAGAGAGGTCTAATGGGAATCTTCTCTTTTCCAGAGTACAAATTTAATACGCTTATTGATTCTAATATCGAACCTACGCAAAGCAACTTGTTTACTCCAAGTAAAGAACAATGACAATCGGCAACATGAGCATTTAGCGATAAAAGTTATTGGACAACACGTTGGATTTTTTAAGGTTTGGTGTTTCCAATTAATTACGAAAGGCAATTCATCAGAAATAATCACACAAATACTTTACAGATACGAGGATAAACCAATTGTAAGAGCTTGGAACGATGTGTGCAAAGTTATAATAATAGTCTGTGACAAAGAGGAGGAAATTCTGGATGAAAGAGTAGACCTGACTACAGAGTATACGGTTGTTATTATTGTGTTTGGTGTCATTAATCTGACCTTTGAAAATCCGGAGATGTTTGGTGATGCTGATGTGATAATTATAACTCGACAAAAACTATATCGTGTGGAAATATTTTCGGACTGTCGTCGTTTTGTAGATATTTATAATAGAGGTTCGGTTTTATCAGATCCTGGAAGTGTTGTTAAAGACTTTAAAGGACGTACGCTCCGTGTTGGAACGTTTACTTGTCCTCCTTTCTCTTATTTGCCTTCTGGTGACGTACACAGTGATGGAAATAACACACAAAACGGTAAGTGTTAACATATTTTCAATAAGCTCATATTAAATTTCTCTGACTATTTTGATCATGGACCAGTGACCAATCCAGTTGAAGAAAACGTGGGATTTAAAAAAAAACCGCTAATGGCTGTCGTCATAATTTTATGGTTTTATTTTTATCCCTTTCGTTTTATCGAAATTTTATGCATTTTTTATGTAAATTTCCAAAGACTGAACACTGAAATGTAAATTTCCAAAGACTGAACACTGCAACAATTCCATAGCTGTACCTTCTTTGATAAAAAATCAACCATTGAACCAGCGATCGGGTATAAGTTAGGCCTCCATGAGCAAAAGGAAATACGAGAATAATGAATAATTTTGTGGCGTGAAGACTTTTAAATCTCATACGATAATAATTACAATAAAAAGAAGACATTATTAGTAGCCTATTACCAAAGAATTTGAATGTAAAAATAAAACAGCTGATGAAAATTGTTGGTGCAGCGACACTATTGCCGATGGCGCGACGATCGATATATTATATATTACATAGATTGTTTGCCATTGGCTCCTTTGGTTACAATAACACAATAACAGTCACGTCTTTTATTAATTTTCTTGGTTTCAGCTATCCATTAAAAGCTTAATTCTGTGAGTATTAGCGAAATAGGCTCAATAAATAAGTTATAACTCGACGTCCGGATTCTTTCACTTTGTGACCTCGTAGCAACGCATTTTCTTTATTTATTCTTCACTTAATGAAAAAATATCTTTATTGACAAAATAATGTAAAACAATCTTCATAATAAGATCACTACTTAATGGCATCTAACACGCTGACTTAATCAGCAATGTTTGAAGAAATGCAGCAGTGTTAGTGCATGGATAAATTGAAAAAGTTATTAGTATTGCAGACACCGCGAAAACATGTTGGGTAGCTGCCAGTCTATCAATATTGTGGTTCTCTAAAAATATAGAAAATTTGTTCCAGCTCCTGTGTTCGAGAAAACTTCCCCAAAATACTTGCTGCGTAGCACGTATATAGCGGATGTGAATGAGGTTAAAATTTCCTAAAATTTTTATTTTCCTCCAGTGTTTCAGTTGAGTGTCGCTTTGACTGTACGTAATATGTGCAGCAGATACTGTTATATTCAACTCTACAGTAGTTTCTACTAGTTTCCACTTTAGTCTTCTGGTATAGGCCTATTCAAGAAATTGCTTTGTAAATATTACCCGATAGTTGAATGACTTACGTTCAATTTATGGTTCATACTTTCCCGCCTGGATTTACCATTCAATAATTTTGAACCTTTTTTTTTAGCCTACACACTATTAACACATCTGAAATTCAGAATTACATACTGCATTCACTGCCCAATATATCTTTATATAGTAAACTTTATTGCGATACGCCAGCAATAAACGGAATAGTTGGTTCGTCCGAGAAAAATAATGCAAATATTTGAATTCAAAATACTATCTAGTTGCAACTAACCCTGCGTCTGTGCACCTCAGTATTTTACTGTCGTTAAGCGCAGAGTTTACTTCCGGTATCGGTATGTTTTATCTATTGATTTGGGTGCATACTGTTTTTATTGTTCAAATTTTGTGCATAGGTGTACTGGATGGGATAGAAATGCTCGCCTTTCTCGAATTATCTAAAAGACTTAACTTCACTTGGAAAATTCAGCAGCCATCAGACAAGAACAAGTGGGGCAGGTTAGAGCAAGGAATATGGAGCGGAGGAGTTCTCGGATGGCTGGCGAACGGAAGTACTGATGTCGCTTTCTGTGCTCTCTGGGTAGTGGCTGAACAGAGAGAAACTGCCGACTTCACAGTACCTTGGAACCAACTTTGCAACACGTTCCTTGTTCCAAGACCTGGCATCGAAATGTCATGGAATGCAATTTTCCGATCCTTGGAATTACCTGTATGGGTTGTTTTTGGATGCCTTGTCGTTATTACCTCCATGATGCTATGTCTCATTGCACGCCTTCAGAATTTGATTTCATCTGCTGTCAAATTAAGAAGTAAGTCTAATAACTATCAGATACTTTTACTTTTACAAATTTTCCACTTTTCAGTAGGTTCCTTATATTTCTGTTACTATTTTAAAACATCTTCTCTCCTGCAAACGCCCTTTCGCTAATCCTTTAATTATCTTTGCATAGCTTTGTTAACTCCATCCATCCACGCTTTCTTCTATCAAGAATTGACTAGTTGACAACACTCTTGGACCATCTTTCCTCCTTCATTCCATTTATGTCCCATACCATTTTAGAGTTCTTGCTTCCGACCTATCAAAGAGAGTTTCCTCTGCATCCATTTCCAGTCGTATATATCAATCTTGATTATACTGAGTTCTTGATATTCCCATACTTCTTCTCAGTCAATCAATTTCTGTCGCAAACATTTGAAGCGCTTAAAATACACGTAGACAAAGTCCACTTTCGATAAATTTCAGACCAAGTTCACACATTGCAACTCCAAGTCGTTCCCTTTCATAATACCAATAGACCATGTACAACAGAAGTGTTTTACCGGCTCACCAGTAGATTGTGCGTAGAGATCAAATGTACACCCACATACAATGTAATAACTTGAACCCTTCACTAGTAAGAATGTTGGTTTTGTGACTTGGTCTACTTGTATTTTCAACGCTTCATTCTTCTATGCATTCTTTTCATTCATTATCCCACTCAATTAAACAAATCGAGTGAAAATAATCGGAGTGTTGAAATCTGGTATGGTTGTTTTCTGGTACCTACAGTACCTCAAACTAAAAGTACTAAAGGGCGAAGTCTGAACGGGGAAGCTGTTTAAAGGTTGCTTTTCTACGTTGTTTGTATATATGTCTGTAACTATCAATAATTTTAGCGAAAATCATTCCGTATATAAATTAATGTTCGTAAAATTTCCTTAAAAATATCCCATTCATTTTCGTAGTAGGATGAATTCTTTCAAAGTCATATCTTCTCCTCTAATTGCTGTTGTCCTTAGAAGCTTTGTCAATTTCACATCCACTTCCACGTCACCCTTAGCAACGAGAAACCTACATTACAGCCAATTCCCAAGTGCAAAGAACTTGTCGGTCTATAACTTTGAAAATGTTAATCTTACGACAAATATGAACAGGACCTTTTTCTAGTAAAGTATTACTTACTTTAATTCTGTGTATGGAATAATTTTCACTAGGCTTATAGTTAGGGACATAAATGCCCCCCCCCCAAAAAAAACAGATCCCCAACCCTACCCTTCAGCACCTTAACCCTCTAAGTACCAAAAAACAACTTTACCAAATTTAAAAATTCCTGTAATATTTTTTTAACTCGATCACCATTATTTTGCCTGGTTTAGCTGGCCTACATAGTGCAACTACCACCTGTTATACGTTAAAGTAAAATACTAATCATTATATTAATTCCATAAAGATCCCAATTAAAATTTGAAGCTTCACTTTAATTTGAAGTAGTGTCAACACTCAGGTCTACAAACTTACCCTGATAATGCACCCCCGACATGGAGTGACAAACCGATACGTTGCATTCGAATTAAATTTTATCTTAAAGCACTTAAGAGTACAGAACTATTAAGCAAGCACAAATTTGTATACTTATTAGTTATTACTAGGGCAAGACATTTGATGATTTCTTTTCTTTCTTTCTTTCTTTCTTTATCGTAGTTTCACCTCTCCCTTTTAGGATTTAAGCGACCCAAGCCGCGACCTGTCGGGAGAGGGATTATCTTTGGATCACATACATACTTTTTTGACATGACAAGGACATGGAGGGCCTCCCCGGATGAGTGATCAGCCCAATGCCGGGGCCACCTCCGAGACAACACGAACACATAGGACGAGACACAACATTCACACTCACACTCATTCCAAACAAGACGAGGATGGGATGAAGATCATAATGACGGCCAGATGATATCTGGGGACCACAAGGGCCTAAAGTTACCCGACATTTGTCTCAAAGGTGAGGGAAAACCCCAGAAAAAACCCCACCTAGGTAGGTAAGTGTCCCGACCAGGAATCGAACCCGGGCCCGCTGCGTGAGAGGATTGAACGCATTTGTTGATTTTGCATCTTCTTTTTTATGAAGATTGAAAGATAGCTCGACTGTATATATAAATGTGTATCATGAAATAATTGGTTAAAAAATGGCAATTTGTTATGGCATTTTTTGCTTTATTTTGAATTTTCAAGAGATAGGTAATTTTTTTGAGAAATTGTTAGATAATTTTCAGCGTTTTAGGAAATTTTTCAGTGGAGGTAAAGATGAACTTTTCCATGTACAGGTCGTAACTTTCAGACATCAGAACATAGTTTTTATTTGAAAATCTCCGCCAAGTGTTCATAGTTCATTTTGACTCAGGCTCAATGTAAACGCCATAGCAATTTGTCTTGTAGCAATAAAGAATAATATTAATTTTTCTTTCTTTTTAAATGTCACATATTGGATAGGAGAAATTTGATAGGCATGCTACTTCAGAAAGAATTGTTTTCCGCTAAGGGAGTCCAAACAGTATAAATTTACTTACCGTATTTCTTTTGTAAAAAAATAAGTGTGTTTTCTATTGTACATTCATATATAACGCACTGTCGTCCGTTAAATTGCTTTTAGCAATTCATTACTTAAAAAAAACTAATTATCAGCAATAATGGTGAATGAATTGGTTATTTTTAAAAATGTTGTATCTTTTATCACTATTTTTAGGTCATAAATGCATTTTTATTTTGAATTTTTTTCACTATTTTATGGTCATTCAATTTCTTGCCCTAGTTATTGCATACAGTTAATGTGGGTTCAATTAGAATTTTAGGTTAACTAATACAATTTTGTATCAACCTGTCGATATTCTTTTCCAGAATACGAGGTTTACAGCAGCAGCTTGCTAGAGATTGTAGGTATGTTGGTGCTGGCTTCTTCGCCACCTGCAGAATCTAACTTGGAAGCTGCAAGGCACGTGTTTTGTTGGTGGTCCATGTTTACCCTTCTGGCTACTACAGCCTATTCGAGTGGCCTGGTGTCCCATCTCACTGTACCTCTCACCACACGAGCTGTAGATTCTGTTCAGGATCTTGTTAATGCTGACTTCTTCTGGGGGCAAAGCTACTTCCCTTCTGTGGACAGTATATTCGATCTCAGTGTAAGTAAATAGTTTATGCACACATCACAATGCAGTCGTGTTGAACCTTTCTCTGAACGCAGTGTACACATTCTCACTCGTTTTAGATGAACGGCTTGAGCAGTACGTTCTCTCTTGTTCTCTGTACCATATTTCTTCTCTCTTTATCTCTCTCCCTCGTTATCTCCTTCTCTTCCTTCCTTCCCTTTTTCCTCTTTTCTCTCCTTTTTCTCTCCTGTTCATTTTCTTTCTCTTTTAGCTTATTTACTTCTTGCTTAATCATTTTCCTTTTTCTTCTCTCTTATTTATTTATTTATTTTGTGGCTTTTCATATTTCTTCAATATTTCTGAGACGTTTCTTATTGTCTTCTTCTCTTTACTTTTTATTTCAAGTTAATATTTTTTTTATTTCTGTCTCTCCCTCTTTCTTTCTTTCTTCCTTTCTTCCTTTCGTCCTTTGCTTTCTTTCTTCTCCTCGCGTTTTCTTTGCTTTTACATGACACCCACTGCCTCAAGTGCTGCCCTTCCGTTGTGTCATTTTTTTTTTCGAGCTCCGTTTAGCTTTGACTTCTAACAAATACAAATTTCGTTTGAAGCGGTGTTTTATCATCTCAGAAAAGCTTAAAGCTATTTATAAATTTAAATATAAAGATATTTATAAATTATTTTATAATAAATCTCTCGTGGAAATTAATGGCACACCGGATCATTTTAAGCTCTGGGATATAAGTTACAGCCCGGTCGAAAGTACATGGCATCATTGCAGATACCAAAAATAGTTATTTTCTGAACATTATTAAAGGAGTGAATCTTCTGTATTGCTGTGATTTTGGATCCCTTCTTTCTGATGCTTTCCCTATATTCCTCTACCGAAAATAATTCATCATTTCAATGAAATTAAAAAAAAAAAAAAAGATGAGTAGGCTGTGTGCTATAAAATTGTAAGTTCAGGCGAAGGCGAATGGAATACTAAGGACCGAATTTACTTTGTCCCGGAACCCGACTTACCTATCCAAAAATTTAAAATAACTGACTGGTATCGAATTGCATACACCCGAAAAACGAGCAAATAATGAAAACCGGCAGTTCTTTGAACATTTTTAACCGTTATTGTTTACTTTCGGAGGGTTATTAAAAATTTTTAAATGTAAAATTGCCAAATGTAACTGATCAGATGATACATGAATCATAACCTGCTCGAGAATAACATTTATAAGCCACTCCACAAGCTTATATTGCCACCGCGCATCTTCATACCTCCTTGTTTTATATTCCCAGTTATAATTGGAAATTGGCATATTGGTGCTTCTTTACTTCAGCATTGAGTGTTTATGTGTAGTAAGAATATTAAAATCACGTTTTCCTGGTAGAGCTCTAAACAGTAGCCTAGAATTTCTTCATAAAAATGATTACACGGATGGCACCCAGTTCAGTATAGCATCAACTACAGAAATTGAAAGCCATTTGTGATTGATTCACACGAGCTTTTCCAGTCACAGCGTCTGATACCTAGAACTAAACCCGTTTTGTGATTTATTCACAGGAGCTTTTTTTCCGGTCACCGCATCTAATACCCTTCTCCACAAAGTGAAATAAAAGTAATCCCCTACACATCCGCAGGGGGTCCAAATCTGTTTCCTCTCACTGCTTCGTCAGCTGGTGCGATAAATATTGAATGCCTCAGAGCTGAATTCATTGTATTTATTCCTATATTCCATAAATAAAAATATCGAATCGTCTTCTGAATGTATGCAATTCGCCCGAATGAATGATTCGAATAAAAGTACGCTTTTGAATAATAAATCAAATATTATTGGAAAATATCTTTCATGAAGCGACATCCAGTAATTCTTCGTAACCCTCTTAAAGAACTAATTTTATATTGTTGTAGTTATAGACTAATAAATCAAAATCAATAGGCACAGAATATGAGATAAGATGGATAAGCAATTATTAACAAAATATGTCCTAGTATTATATTTGGGCCCCGTTTTTCCGTGCTAGAAGGAGCAGAACCGTTTTGATTAACACATTTTTAACTGGTAATCCATAGAAACGTTTTTCGACAGTGGAAAGAAGAAATATATAAGGACGCATATAACATTGTAAAAAGTAAAAGTAGAATGATCCCTATACTGACCGTGGTTTCCAGAAGGTTGGGGCTCCTAAACTTTTTAGGCATTCAACACATGAAGGTGGTAAGGTTATCAGCCTTATGAACCGATTGTCTTTACCCCGGCTCATTTATGTTGGAGGCTAAGTTTATCCCAGGGCTATATCAGTAGGATTAGGTGAATTGAAAAATCTCTACAATCTCATCGCAGCGAGGAATGAAACATTTGGTGGTACATACGCCCTTGAACACGGCCTACCGCCCGAAAGATGGCGAGTACTTTTTTATGACAGACTTCTGCACTTGCAGACTCTCTGTATAAACCTAGTTCGTTTTTAACGTTTAATATATCCATACGTCAGTTTTTTAACCTTCAACATTTTCTGGGTAAAATATTTGTTAACAGAAAGTATAAACAATTTAAAAATCCATCAGTAAATTTATAAAGCAAGCATCAAAGAATATCACAAAAATCATGTTAACAGGAATTATCTTAGCTAATTATCTTACATGATACATACTACGTTGTTGATCTGCATTTTAAAATCTTTCGGAGAAGGGTAGATTTTTATGTGGATTAAAAATCAATTTAATTAATTAATATCTGCAATACAAATTGCGATAATAAGACGAAATTTCGAGTTTCAATTTCTGCTTAGGTTCCTAAAAGGCTAATGTAAAGAAAGAAAGAAAGAAAGAAAGAAAGAAAGAAAGAAAGAAAGAAAGAAAGAATTTCTGTTTATATTTCTTTTAACGAAATTTTCCGATTTCCACTCAGGGGCTTGCAAATAAGAGTGGTTCAGGCGACGAACTAGCCTAGCTTCGGAAAATCGATAAAACATAACATGCCTAATTCAAAAAGAGAATAATTAACATTACTTCTATATAATTTAACTAGATTACTTAACCCCTATTTAAATCGCTTCTCATAACCATAACATACAAGTTTTTCGTTTTAAACTAATGCCATTCGAATGGTTATTGATGGATTGAGAGTAAAATAAATCCTTTCCTATTCCTATTGTCCTTTTGAGAAAAATTAAAAATACCACAAAACAGTTTTATTAGTATAAGAGGTTAATAACTTTTTTGCATAAAAAATAAAAATAAGTAGTCAAAAGGGCAAAGAGAAAAGGGAATTCATATGGGAAGAAATGGGAAGAATGTAGGCAAGACGGTTCGTGCAGTCCTAAAAAGTCTTCGCAAAGTAATTCAAAATAATAAAAAGTCCAAGGATTTAATTTATTTCATATCTGTGAGTTTACTGTGGAATTTTGCTTTCATTCCAGAATTACTGGCACAAAAAGTTCATCGAACGATTTAAAGAAGAAACGGATCCGCAGTACCAGAATATTATGAAAGAGAATAAACATGCATTCTTTGGATACAAACTAGAAGGCAGTGTCCGATATTTTCTGGAAACGGAAGAAGTGTATCCAGAAACTTGGAAAAGATACAGAGTTATGAAAGAATGTATGAGTCGCTACCACATTGCGCTTGGACTTGCCAAAAACTCTCCTTACACGGAAGCCTTCAACGCAGCGCTCCGAAGACTCCAGGAGGCTGGAATCATGGAATACTGGCAGCGTGATGTAATCAATAGAAGAGGAAACAGGAATGTAACATCATTATTCCATAAAGAAACAAGTGGTGCACCCGAACCTGAGAAGCTTAGTCTCAAACAGATAGAAGGTGCTTTTCTTCTGTTCTTTGCAGGGATGGTAGTATCTACCTTGGCATATACTATGGAGAGGTATTGGAATAGGATACGCTACGTTTTCCATTCTATTCGAGGTAATCCCTATTTGGCTAAACCAGACGTTATTTGTGCAGAAGATACCGAGAGTTTACACGAGAACAAAATATCTGACACTTCTGCAGCAGATGGAGCAAAGGAGTAACTCAGAGCTTTCGAAGCTTTATCAAGGATAAGGATACGCAAATAATCTTTATTAAGGGCCAATGTCAATTTCTTGCAAAAATGAGATCTATTCATTACTGAGCTCGCCTAGTCTTTATCTTTCGTATAATAAAAGTGCCAATGTCTGTTGCTATTAATAGACATAATGTCGGAAGTTCTCAGCAAAAATTGTTACTAATACAAAGTCTTCAAAGTCAGTTATCTCAAAAGCAAGTTTTATGATATTGGCCCTTTTAGAACCAAGCCACAGATATAAAACATACGCTTTATATAAAGATCACAGTGACAGTGTTTATAAATTGGTTATGGGTTGGGCCGCGTCGTTTTGTTAAAAATCTGACATTTCGTACATTCGGTCGTCGCCTTCTTCATCAAAGAGTGACTCAAAATAAACAAAGTGCCGTATGAGCGAAGTGTCAACAGTCGCACCTGTCATGACGTCAGTAAGTTAGTGGGTTATCCGACTCTTGAAAGTTTTGTGAGTGTTTGGAACAAATGCCACTGATCCTGTAACTGAAATTTCTATTTATGGTATTAGAATCCTTTATAACTTCGAGGCATCTTTGACAAGTCTAGGAAATCTGTTTTTGTATTAGCAATACTATGGACTCATACAGTATATTATGGCCCGTTTCATCAGAATGAGACGGCCGATATGTTGTTCTTTTTTTCTTGTACCCAGAGAACGTCCAATTTGTTCTATGTATACTTCTCCGAATTCACCTCAAGACAGTATCTGTTCATACTCGGGTACCAGCATAATATGATACTGTAAAGTTCTATGTTATCCAGAAAGAATAGAGGGCTCTATCTTTAGAGAACATCCATATTATTCGAGAAATAAATATACAGTTTATCTGCACGCTTTTAGACCTATAAATTAGCAAGTTGTATGCCTCTTTGCTTCCATCAGCTCTCACCACTACTTTGCATGGAATATTTTATATGTAGTAATGTCCTGCATCGTTTCTTCTTGATAGGAGGCTTTCTGTTTCGTTAGGAGTGATGAAACTGGTCTAAATGGAATCGAATGTGGCAAAGTTCCAAGAGAGTTTGAATACCTATAATCAGATCCTTAAAAGTAAGCTTATTAATGCTTTTTTTTTCTTGAATACTAGTAACTTTATCTCTTTTCTTAACATATAGTAGGCTCGGGCGGCGTGGGTCGCTTAAATGTCCCTAAAAGGAAGACGTAAAACTAAGGTAAAGAAAAAGAAAGAAAGAAAGAAAGGAAAAAAGAATGAAAGAAAGAACTAGTAATTAAGGGTGCTCAATTTCATATTTCCAGTGGTAAAATGTCAGAATTGAGGGGTATGGTAATTTTCCGCCTAATTTACCACTTTTTAAAACACTTCAGTTTTATAAATAGCATATCATACTACGCTGACTAACAAGTTACGCAACGTTGATAACATACTACCTATAAATATAAGCCTAGCAAAATCATGAATTGGCCTACTGGAAGTAAACTATTGTCCCGATTGTCTGAAATAATTCTTTATATTTACCACTCCACTATTTACCAAACCAAGCCGTGCTATCAGCAGGGAGTAAACCAGACAGAGTCAGAAGCAAATAATATGGTCTGCACCATCTCGATCTCAGTACTTTTGAGGTCGAGATCCACAGGACTTAATGATTAAATATCAAATAAATCACAATGTTTTCAGAATACACCTACTCACAATTTATTTAAAATTAGTCTTGATAGAGAATTTACATTGAACAAAGTTTTCATTTATCTTGAATCATCGAAATATTTTCTTTGAAGACACTTTAATTTCAAATATAAAATTCTACATTAGCTAATTGACATGTAAACTAACTATGAATAATCACAAAACTTAAATTTTTGCCCTAACCAATTGATTATTCCATAAAAATTCCTCCGGATATTTAATAGTACCGGTATCTTTTCTAATACACAACTGTATTACTTGAATTTCAGGACTTACTTCAGTCAGTCCATCATGACACAGAAAGTTTCAATAAATAATGAAAAGATATCTCAATATATCCCAAGCACCCGCAGATCTGGAAATGTGGTGAGCAGCTAAGTTCGAATTAGCCCAGAAGTCCTTCAAAGACTAGCCCCATCCAATTTGTTTTAAATCTAGGAGTGTATATGTATAAGAAGTATGGGATCACACAGCAATGAAATTATGTAGCCATTGAAATCTTTAAGCTCCTAAATATGTTGAAATTAGTTATTTACTAATTCATATAGGCCTATGCCATCTTAGTAGTGGCATTAATTAGTTCTACGATTATATGTTTTAATTGTCAAATTTCTTAAAGCGTTAGTCCTAATAACCTCATGGTGATGAGGCTCTCAATTCCTTGTTGGATAATAAATAATAAAGCTACATATTTCGTTTATTATAAATATTTTAGAATGCAGAGTACACACAACAATTTGTTTAAGCTGTACAGTATCTTACGTAATTTATTATGACGTTGTTTGTTAAACACAATTAATTTTGTCTGTATTTTATATTTTATTAATTAATAAGATTCGTGTGTCGAATATCAATATGAACATTTCCCAAGCAAATGTCAAGAATAAAATTTATTTCATTTCATAATAATTATTTGTTCAGGATATCAGTGTACAAAAATTACTTCAAGTTATGTTTTATTCCTTGTAATGTCCGTGCATTTAGACGAAAGCACTGTAAATACAATGCGCAGTGGAATCAGTCAATACGTGATCCATACTAGCAACACACTTCCCTTCCGTCCCGCCCTATCTGTGTGGCGCATGCAAGTGCTCACGTCTAAATGCACAGGCTGTACGTAACATTTATATGCATTAGTTATGCATCTAACATGTCTAAAATATATGTTTAGTTAAGTTAAAAGAGGATCAAAACGTATAAATACGTCGCCTCAAAAGTTGAATAAAAGCAGAGATTAAGATCAGTACCGTACCATAATGCTTTATCAAAGATGATTTTCATCCATGTGTTGGTATATAAATTAAGCTTCGAAAGGACTAAGACTATTATTTCTTAAAGAATCATTCTGTAAACAGTGTGTTTATCATTCACAAGAACTATTTGATTAATTTATTGATTTTCTTTTATTTAAAAAGAATTCATTGTTAAATGGATAATTTCAGTTAAAGCTACATCTTTCGTTTCCTGTTTATACGTATATAGAAAGTCAATGCCGAGTTCTATAAAAGTAAAAAGCTACTATTATGCGTCGTGACACCTGAAAATTACTTCAGCTGTCAGTTTATAACATCTAACCTTAATGTATTTTTGTCATCTGTTACCTTGATTTGTTTGCATTTCTTACGTTGTTTTCGCTGGCAAATCGTTATGTTGGCACAGAATGTTATCAGATTAATGCACTAATATCACGTAATTACGTGTATTCAACATGGCATTCTTTACATTATGATGTATATCTCTTATAAAGAATACTTCAGTACTATTACATGCCTCGTTATGAACATGTTGATGTTGCATAATTAACCTAACACCTGCCATGAAACAGTAAAGGCCTAATAATTTACACGCAGATTTTGCACATGTTACATTACACATAATACATTAGAGAACTAAACATAGTAGCCTATAGGCCTATGAGAGAAAATTTGAAATAAAGGTAATGGAGTTATTATAGAGGTCTGGTAAAACCAGCCGTTGTTACAAAACTTAAACGTTGTGACATCGCTATTGTGTTTTCACGTTGCCAGCAATCGGACCTGTTCTGTCGGTATTGAAACACACACAAAAAAGCTCAGCTTATATAAGTTAAAAATACGTTGATAATACTGCAAAAAGGTGTTTGTGAGGAGATTTAAAACGGTAGTGAGTGTTCTGAAAATAATCTTAGTTTTCTCTCGATGAGGAATTGTATTGTTACTAGTTGTGATAGACTTTGTGATATAATATTTATTAAATGAAAGAACTTGTTACTGATCTGAGAGTTAGTATGATAAATGAATATTTTGTATTAATGTTTCATATCAAAATAATTCAATCTCGATCACGGTATAGCATTTTCAAATGTAGCTGGATTTAGTCATTAAGAATAAAATAATGATAATACTAAATTAATTAATTAACTAAGAAAATAACCGACTGTTAATAATTTCCTTGTAAGTATTTTACATTGCAGTATTCCATATTTACTTCTGCACAATTACTGATATGTATCGGTGGTGCAAGAAAAATGTATTTAAAAATCATCGGACCAATAAAGTTTGAATGCAAACTCCTGTACAGTGTTGAATTTCACGCTCTCGTTGTAGCTGAATCGCATTGATCTAATAATAATAATAATAATAATAATAAACTTTATTGATCCTTGGGCCTATACAAGCAATAGATCTTGTCAGCATATAAAAAATATACATACATAATATAATATATAAAAACTACAGTATTACTTATACATAGTCCCATATATACTAAAGATCAGGTTAAAAAAATACACAATCACATAATTATACAGTTAAAACTTAAATAAATTAGCAAACCTTACATTATGTTGAAACTTCTTTTAAAAAACTAAATCGCAAACACTGCTTTCAATAAATTCCTTATAACTGTAAAAAGCTTTCTTTCTTAGCCACTTCTTAAGAATTTGTTTAAAATGATTTGTTGTCACTTCTCTATGTGTTCTTGTAAAAGAACAAGCTATAATAGGACCAGGTGCACTTAGAGCGAAGGCATTTTCTTTTCACGGACGTGCTAGTATAGATCTCCTCTCAGCTGAAGATAACGTCTAAGATGGGATAGTGTGTTCTCTAATATGCCAGAAGCTGAAAAAGGAAGCAGTGCACGCAGTTGCGCCAAATGTGGACAGCTCGTGTAATGCGTTCTTTCTTGTACCAGTGGTTAATCCTGATGGTAATGATCAAATGCTCTTACAGTGCTCTAGAACTGGAAGATAAAATGGATCTAGATCCCAAAATTCCTTTTGATCTGATATCAAAAGTATTAGAAGACATATCTGAAGATTTCCTCTGCATGGCTATAATTACGGGAGAAGAAAATGATAGACTTTTATATGGCCTTCATAAAGAAATTAGTTTAAGTCTTGTGATATCCAAGAACATTTTTCAATCACAGTGCTCATTAACATTTTTAGTGATCACGAAGAAAGAAGAAATTGTGTTGCTATCGCAACCTTCAAAATGGACAAACACTGCGGTCATTATGTTGATTCTTGATCCTAATTGTCCTAACACAGACTTGATGAGATTTTCTCAGATGATTATAATTTGTTCGGTGTCTGAGTCTGTATATACAGTGAACAGTGTAGGGGAGTTAGAGGCGCAGTCAGAAATTGTTAATTTATTTAACAGAAGGTTATCAGTTCTGCCTAACTACATGGGAAAGTTCTTAAGGGTTATCACCTTCAATTGTCCTACCTTTTCTTACGGAACTGAAGGAGGTCTGGATAGTTTCTCCAACAAAACTGGTGAGTACAAACATTGTTAAACATTTTACAATAACCATATTGAAGTAGTTTGGACATAATAATTTTAACAGCTTAGGTATTTTATAATGTAACCAGAACATCAGTGCCTGCGTCTATTTTGAGAACAAGAACCCCAAGTTATCGGTACCAACGGAATAGAAATAACAACCAAAAACAGACTAATCATGATTAAGACCAGTCACAAATATTTTGTAATATTCAGTTGTGTAATATAATCTCATGCCGTACCGTATTTAATTCGTGGTGCTTTAAGATGGCTTAAAATTGTCGGCAGTATTTTTATTTAGTTCAGAGAATTTTGTATGCGTTCTGTTATTGACTTATCACCTTTCTTTCCATATTCTCCCAAGACTGGTTCTTCTTATTATTTGTTTCGTTTAAATTTATACGCATTGTTCCATGCGAAAAAGATAATTCGTAAGTTTCTATGTACCAAGCAAGAGATTTGGATACATTTGTTCATTCCTTTCAAGAAGGTTGCATATCCAATAGCATGGTCTTTTCCAAAAAATCTTTTTAATGCATGTAACAGTCGACATTATTTGTTTGTAACAGAGGTTATGAGGTTACAGATTATTGATTTTATAGTGGTAATATGCAATGTAGCCTCTGGCGCGTGTAAAAATTTATCCTTGGTTTTATTATCAAGACAAAGTTATATGCAATTCTTGAGGATTTTAAATGATTCTCTGTTTATACATTCTACGGGTTTAGTTTACTTTTAGAAGTTAAAACGTCAAAATGTCATTTGAAATAAAATTAAAAAGACAGGGGTGAACAATTTCTAAGAAAATTTTATCCATTCGAAACAGTGCATTTCCATAAAACAATTTTGATAGTTTTCCCTTCAGGGGTGAAATCTGAAATTAGTATAGATAAATAAACGACCCTTTATTTGTAGTAGACAATGCCAAAATTTAGTTTTAATTGTTCCACTTCGCTACATTATAGATCTGCCAACCAAGAGTGATAGTAATACATCTCTGAGAAAAGGGCATAACCTGGCTTGCGCAATATAGTACCCATAATTATATATGTAATACCAGTATTAAAATATGGAGCAACAATCTTAAACATAAAGTCATTTCCATTCTGTTGGCTGTCCATTCATTCTAGACTGCGTTGCAGATAAGCTGGATGGAATAGAGATGAAGATGTTCTTGGAGATCTCTAAACGCCTGAACTTCACTTGGAAACTTCAGGAACCCACTGAGCTGAACAAATGGGGGCAAAGATGGGACAATGGAAGTTGGTCAGGAGGTGTTGTGGGTGCTCTCGTAGATGGCAGGGCTGATGTTGGATTCTGCTGCTTGTGGCTCGCCGGTCCTCAGGCAGAAGACATAGACCTCACACATCCATGGAACATCCTGTGCAATACTTTTATTGCACCCAGACCTCATAGAATGGACAAGTTAGGTGCTGTCTTCTTTCCTTTCACCACGGGGCTATGGATAGTTCTTACACTGATAACTTTCTTCATGTCAATGTTGTGCTGGTGTCTGCAATGGTTTCGCCTGAAACCAGAAATGCATAGAAAAGGTAAGGAAGATTTGTTATCCTTTCTGAACATCATCAAAGTCTGAGAGTAAAAAGGCAACTTTAATTTTTTGTTAAATACCTGAATTGGGCATTGTTGAATTTGTATATATATTTAGACAAGGGGAAAAAGACATGCTCAAAATCTGTAAGCTCAGTGCTAAAAGTGATACTGAAGGAGAAGAAATAAGAGAGAAAACGTTGTTCCAATGACAAAATAATTAAAATGGAAGTGTGAAGGTCAAGTTGTTATGATGCATCATACCCGATGGACTGAAAGAACGATGGTACCCAAAGAATAGGACGGAGAACCAGAGGAAGACCAAACAAAAGCTAGATAGATGAATTCAAGAAAGTAACAAGAAGCCTAGAAGTGCCCAAGACAGAAACACATGGAAAAGACTGTGACGACAGCTAACACCATGGTTCAAGACACAAGATAGTACTGTGGAGACAATTTATTATATAAAGTGCGATGTCCGGGCCCCGAGGCATTTTGATTGGCTCTATATGACACTGGGATTTGAACCCTGGACCTTTGGCTATCCGTGCCACTGCTCTACAAACTGAGCTAAGCCAGAATTCACTTCACAGCGCCAGATGAAACCTCTCTGACTGGAACCTATGACTGATAGCCCTTAATGGTCTACCTTACTGACAGACAAGTATGTCATATGCAGTACTGTGAGGCAAACTAATTAGTGATTTTTGTGACCGGGCTTCCATTTGTTATTGTACAGTTAACATTCAAGATGATAGGCCTATATGCATTCATGAACCACAGATTGTCTCTGTTGGATATTACATGAGAATATTAGAGGGGGAAAATCCCTCTGACACTGGGATTTGAACCCAGGCAGTAACTTCCACTTATAATTCAAATAACTCAAGAAAAAATAATTTGTGATTCCAAATATAAATTTTCCTCCTTGTTTTGTAGTTAATGTGTAAATTTCAACGTCGTCCTTAAAATTGAAAGTGAAGAGAATTTGATTAAACTTTGATCTCAATTTTCTCAATTTTCAAGTTCATGTAGTTACTGCCTTTTTCCTTAGCACGGCAGAATAGTAATTTTTATTATGTAAAGCTGACCGTTTGGTTTAATTCAGCATTATTTATTTTCTCGCCTTCTTTATTTTTAAGGTCACAGTTTGGGTCGTCATGTCTTGGACGCCGTAGGAATCTTGACATTAGCTAACGTCACACCATCCTCGCCAGATCAAGATGAGAACAGGCAACTTGTTACATGCTGGGCAATATTCGCTCTCCTGATGACCACAGCTTACTCCAGTGGTTTGGTGTCGCATCTCACAGTACCTCTCTTCGATTCTCCATTAGATTCGGTTCGTGATCTAGTGCGGGCCAACATACATTGGAGGGAATCCTATTATCCCGCTATGGATGTTCTCTTTGATTCTGAGGTATGTACCGTGGTTAACCGCATGCTGGTACTCAATTGAGTTTCCACAACAGCTATTCACTTTCTCTACCCGTGCCATAGATACTTGCCACAGATAAACAGATAGATTAAATGTCTGTATAGACCTACTTCAATCTCCTCTGTCTGTCTGTCTCTCTCTCTCTCTCTCTCTCTCTCTCTCTCTCTCTCTCTCTCTCTCACACACACACACACACACACACACTATATAGGCCTATAGGGGAGATTGCCCCGTTGCCAGTCGGGAACACTGCCTACCACTTCATAACTGTTTTCTGCTCCTATCTAGCGTCTTAATGTGTAACTACTTGTTGACCGGCAACGGGGCAATCTCTCCCATATATACATACATATACATATTATTACCTAATTACTCAATGATAATGGACAATTTCTAAGCAAACTAAAGGTATATTATCTATTTTATGGAACCCGGAGGATCATTGCCTCGCTTAAATGAGCCCGTCATTCAGCCCTATTCTCTGCTAACTCTATCTACCCCTCGCAAATCCTACTTGCCTTAAATCTGTTCTAATGTTGTCCTCCCACCTATGTCTAGTTCTTCCAAGTGGTCTTTTCTTTTCGGGCCTTCTAGCCGGTATCTTTTAGATATGTCTTTCCTCCCCACGCACGCAAAATGTCCAGCCCATTTCATACTCCGTGACATAATTACCCTTATGTATATATTATATCTAATATAAATGTAAGGTATTTTAAAGAACGATGCAACCATATGGTCTAGGCCCTAGTAGGCTATGAGAAGCAGTGCTATGGAAATTTAAGAGGATAATAGGATTCTCTTCAATAGTTCAGTTTTACAATATGTACGTAATTTTGGGACTTATGACCATAAATGTGCGAGCTTGCGCTTAACTTCCTATTTAAATTTCATGCCGACATGTACTGTTCTACTTTCCCATTTATTTAAGTTGAGGTACTCCTAATGCATTATAACTTTGCCTTAGTAGGCCTATCTCATATTAAAACAAAAGAAATAAAAACCGAACTGACGTGCCTTTTTATAGGTTATCCAAGTCGCTCAAAAGTTATCATGTAGTTGGAATGAAATTTTATAATACGTTATCAAATAATGTTAAATTGTCCAGCGGAGAAGTTTAAAAATAAGCTCTATGACTGGTTGGTTTATTATCCATTTTATTCTTTAGATGAGTTCTTTGAATTTAGTACCAATTCAATTATTTTTTTATATTCATAATTTTCGTTTTTGTTAGAATTATTTTTTATACAGTATATTAACTTATATAATTTACTTATTTGTATGTAAATCTGACTTTGTCTATTGGTTTTTTGTAAGTTTAATGACAATAAAATTATTATTATTATTATTATTATAAAACGCATATACTTAAATCATATGCTAAACTAGAACTTTCTATGGGACCACTTAGTTTGAGTCAGAGTAGAATGATATTTAATTTGCGTAATACCGCAAGTATGTTTAAAGATAGTTGGGAGCTTTCCATTAGATTGCAAGGAGAAGTAATCTCTATCGAGTGAATAACGTATATTGGCTATTCCTGTGTACTTTGGAGCCGGAAAAGTCTTGACCGCAATTGTCACTTATTCACATTCATAAAATATTCACTTTGTTCTTCTTCAGGATGTTTGGCACAGACGCTTCATCAGCAAATTCCACTTGGACTCCGAAGCAGCCCAAGCTTACCATTTCCTCAAAAGCAAGAATGAAGCATCTCTTGGTCATGTGCTTGAAGGGAATTCACCCTATTTCGTCCAAGGAATTCCCGTACATCCTTCAGAGTTGTCTTCCTTACGTGTTGTGCGAAACTGTGTTAGTCGGTATTACATTTCTCTCGGACTGGCTAGAACTTCTCCTTACACAGAAAGCTTCAATGAAGTGTTGGTTCGGTTGGTAGAGAGTGGAATTGTTGAGCAGTGGAAGGACTCTACGGCGAGCAAGCGAGCGGATCCTAAAATAGTGAGCCTTTTTGAAGATGACGGTGAAAAACCTATTGAAATTCAATCTTTAAAGCTAGTTAATTTACAAGGAGCTTTTCTACTTTGGTTTTCAGGAATATTTCTGGGAACGATAGGATTTGGAATTGAAAAATGTCTCAAAAACATAAGAATTAAGGTCTCTAAGAGAAACTGATGGAAACCAGGATCAGTTAATTAATACGTAGAAATGGCACTACTATTTTTTTCGCAGCAATGTCCAGAAATTATATTACTATGTTCTCGAAGACTCTTTGAGTGATGCTCTCTGTGTCGAAATAGAAAAGATGCCGAACCCGTAATTTTGAAATTCCGGAAACTGAAACGATCAAGTATAATTTTTTTAATAAAACGTTCCTAGAAATAGATGTAGAAGTAGCATATAACAAATTAACAACAACGAAATGTATGAAAACATTAAAGGAAATAGGGAACTTTTTATATAAGTTATTGCAGAAATGAAATGGGAAAAACGAATTGAAGAATTACAAAAATAACAGAATAATATTGTATTCCTTGTACCTTTGTATGCCTGTATAGCCTATAGTTACAACAGGTACAAGGTATGTAAGATAAATTCGAAAGTTATGAACTTTAAGTTAACAAGTTCTTTTTATGTTAACATATTAATTGTAGGAAGTAGGCTACATACTTTGGAGTTAACGTTTGTAACACCAAGGATGTATAAATGTACGATACAAATAAATTAAATTACATTACAGTGGGTAGCTTTTATTAAATCACATCACTCCAACACTATGGGATACATTTCCCGTAAAATATTATGGTGTTGATTCCTGAACAGATGTAAGCGTACATCCAGAATAAACCTATCAGCACAATCGTGACGTATGCATAAGTCATTGCTTATAGATCTCCGACCTGATTAGAATATAAAGAAAAGTGTTTTTATCGCTATTGTAGGAGTTGATAAAGCAAATTCGATAAATATTGAATCAAAAAGAAAGAAAGAAAAAAAGAAAGAAAGAAAGAAAGAAAGAAAGAAAGGAAGAAAGAAAGGAAGAAAGAAAGAAAGAAAGGAAGAAAGAAAGAGAGAAAGAAATGAAAAAGTTAGATTGTAAATGTTATTTTTGCTGACCATAAATTTAGCTTATGTTTTTTTTACCAATAATATGTAAGAATGAGTCTGCATTTAGACTCTGGAATTAGCCAGTCACAGTCCCGATTCATTCAATATTTATCGAGTTTTCTTTATAACCTCCTACAAAAGTGATAAAGACACTTCCTCTTTTCTTTATATTCTAATCAGGTCGGAGATCTATAAGCAATGACTTATGCATACGTCACGATTGTGCTGATAGGTTTATTCTGGATATACGCTTACATCTGTTCAATAATCAGCACCGTAATATTTTATGGGAAATGTATTCCCTAGTGTTTAGCAACGTTGGCATTTAATAATTGTAATCACCTCCTTTAAAAATTAAAAACACCTAACCTAAATGAGAATATTATAGGAGAAAAATTCCTCCGACACTGGGACTTGAATACTTACATATATCCACCTAACCTCAATGACATAAATTTGCACTCTGGTAAAGGGAACGCCTTTGAGAGGTGGGAGATGAATAAGAAATCATTCACCCCTTTTCCATATTGATCCGTCTAGTCGGCAGTCAGGCAGCTGAGCGTCCACATGTGTCCATACGTATCTAATACATAGGGCATCTTTTTTATATGAAGGTTAAAAGAGCTCAAATATATATAAATGTGTATCATAAAATAACTGATTAAATAAGGGCAAATTGTTTTTGCATTTTTTTTTGTTTAATTTTGCATTTTTCGTCATTTTCAAGAGAGAGGTCTTTTTGGGGGTATTTATATTTATTGTCATTTTTTACATTTTTAGGTCATTTTCGGCATCTTCGTGGCTTTTTCGACATTTTTAGGTCACGTTTCAGTGGAGGTAAAGATGAGCTTTTTCATGTAAAGGCCGTTACTTTCAGACAACAGACAATCGGTTTTATTTTTTCAGAATCTCCGCCAAGTTGATTGTAAACATCACAGCAGTTTGTCTTATAGCAATAAAGAATTATTATTTTTTCTTTCTTTTTAAATGGCACATATTTGCTAGGAGCAATTTCAGAAAGATTTTTTTCGCTAAGGGTGTCCAAGTAGTATAAATTTACTTTCTTCTTTAGTAACAAAATAACTGTGTTTTATTTTGTAAATTCATAGTATATAATGCACAGTCATCCGTTAAATTGCTTTTAGCAATTCATTACTTAAAAAGCTAAATATAAATAATAATGTTCAATTTATTGGTCATTTTTTAAAAACTTTGTGTCTTTTTTATTTTGAATTTTTTCACTATTTTATGGTCATTAAATGCCTTGCCCTACAATATGGTATGTCAAGAGACGGTATGCATCGCTAGGAAGTGTAAGAATAATATAATTATATTTTACGAAAGATATCTTCAGTATTAAATTTTAGCAAACAGTACATGAATAATTGGATGTTTATTACCTGATCATATATTATTCACTGAATCAGCCAGACTGGTGATTATATGTCATGAAAGCCTTTTAAAAGGCATATAATTCAATATAGTTTCAGTAAAAAACTCCGTTCATATAATTCAGTTTAAATACATTTTATTAATTATTATTTATTGCGTTTACATATTATTCGTTCGATAGTTATTATAGGTGCAACTCGAGGCTTGGAATTCGGTTAGATAAATCCCGAATTAATATCGGCGATTTCCAAGACATTCGTAGCATTACCTATGATAATCTTCTCAATATACATTAAACATTACAATCATTGATGGTAACAGTATGACGTCACTTCCGTCCGCATCCCTCTTACAGGAAGAACGACTTGTTATCCGAGAAGCCGTTACAGTGTACGTGGAAGTGGCCATGTTGGAGTTATAACATAAATTTGACAGTGGTTTATGTATTTAATTAAAGGGTAAGTAGATTGAAAAATACAAAGAACAGCAAAGATTGTTGTGTGGTTTGAAATATTCCCAATTATTCATATCCTTCTCATTATAAGATCATAAGTGTTAACTGATCGACGTGGCATACGACCAAGGAAGCCATTTTCTTAAAATGTTTTCGCTTGAAAATATTGCGTAACGTTGATTGTTCTGTGGTTTGAAATATTCATAATTATTCATATCCTTCTCATTATAAGAACATAAGTGTTAACTCGTCGACGTGGCATACGACCAAGAAAGCCATTTTCTTTAAATGTTTTTGCTTGAAAATATTACGTAACGTTAATTGTTCTGTGGTTTGAAATATTCCTAATTATTCATATCCTTCTCATTGTAAGATCATAAGTGTTAACTGATCGACGTGGCAAGAAAGCCATTTTCTTTAAATGTTTTTGATTGAACATATTACGTAACGTTGAGCTATATAAGTTATATTCCTTATTTCAGATATTGGGCGTGAATACGTGATTTATATTATAAGGTCATGAGTCCGACAACTTGTGGTATTATACTCCAAAACGATAAATGTTAATGTCAGAATTTAACTATTATTGCTATCTAAGTTACAAACTTTTCACTAGTGACTTGTGGGAAGCTATAGCTTTAATAGGCCTAAACCAAATTTAATCATTCTTGTATTCGTATTATTATTTATTATTCTACTCCATTAATTTTTATTATACTCAATTTTTTTATTCTAAGCTTAATATTGTATAAAAATGTTTGCTATAAGAATTCTGTAATCTTTGTAAAATAATTATAGGACACTAATCTGTGTGAATGACTTACTGATTAACTAAGCTGGAACAGCTTACGAAGCCAGTTCACAAAACTAACATCCACGAAATTTTAAATTTTGAGGTATTGGTGTATCCCTACGTTTTAGCACCAGCTGAATACATTGCCGTAGTCGAAATTCAGCTAAACATAATATCTACTGAGATAAAGGTGGATGAAATGACGGAGTTTTCACATTACTTTGCGGTACATTTACTGCGCGTGCGCGTCACAGTAGTGGTCTGATATTGTGTGTGCAGTAGTGAAGCGATATTTCATCTAGTCAGACGTTCGCTGCGTATTGCTCATACAAGCCTTGCAAAGTAAACAGATACCGAGCTGAATATGAAGCTTCAGCACCCTTTTTGGTGTATCAGGACAGTAAACACATCCACAATCGAGGCACATGTGAGTAGAAACATGTAGTATGCATATGCTATTCAATCTTGTACAGTAACAAAATGTACTACAGCACCTACTTACCATATATTGTGACATAAATATACCATAACTTATATTACCAGAAACCGTGTCAATATGGACAGAGTAATGTGAAATAAAATGCATTATTATGAACATGAAAATGTAATACGCAATGTAGCATAATCCTACATACAGCCTAACCATCTAATTCTTAAAGTTCAAGTATCATACAGTGGAACAACATACAATAACTTACCTGTTCTTATATCTTATTATAGAACGGAGGGGGATAATATTCTGTACCGGTATATATATATACCTATATTGCTTAAAACTATATACCTATATATAACTATATATAACCTACATAACTATATATAACCTATATATATGTATATACATGTATATATAACTTAGGTTTAAAACGTTCTATTTCTGTTGTTTGACTATAACGTCTTCTTATTCTATAAACATAGGCTAATTGCAAGAAGGAAATATTAAGTAAATTATGTAATGTAACAACCATTTTTACTGTTGCGTAACTCAATTATTTTCTCGCAAATCGCACAGTCTTTATGAACATACCCGGGACTAGCTAAGAAGGAAATCTGAAGTAAACAAAAACCACTATGTCTGTCTCTCTCATAGGTCATACGAATAATATGCAGGTATATTGGTTTTTGTTTACTTCGTTTCCTTCTTAGAACGGCCAGACTTTAGTTTCAAGCTAAGTTCTTAAGCTGTATACACAAAGCTATTTATGTATAGTAAATTACTCAAAGATTCGCTAATTCATTCTATTCGATGTAGGTATACGTCGCCTGAATTGAGAAATTCGGATGACAGGAAGTTAGTGTTTTTACTTTACCCCAACGACCTGAACGAGGTTAGGTATTCAAGCGTGCTTTTACGTACACTGACGGACACGCTTCTATATCATATTAAAATCTTGATAAAAATGCACAGCTTTGAATCCTTAACTTAGCTTTTATTGGTCCATAGGTCTATCACACTTCAGAATTCATAAAATAAAATATAACACATATATAACAAAATGCTATCCCAGTCCTTAAAAGAATCCGATATTATTTTATGAATCTGTTTGTTGTAAGTTTAGTTTTCCCATGAATGATCCCAGGCTATATATAGTCCAAAAACTGAGATAGCTAAAAAAAAACAAGAAATATTTTAATAAATATATAAATATTCTGGGAAAAAATAGTTTTATGCTGCACCCTAGGCTCCTCTCTAATGAGGCCCGCCTGGGAAGGTGGGGTTTAGGGTTTCGTCGCAGAAGAAATTCAATGTCAGACATAATAAACCTCGTGCTATTCAGTATATTGCTCTTAAACTAACATAAACGTTCCTAACCTAAATCATCTTTAGCCAATATTTTGACTACCTTCATATTAAAATTGTGAATATATGATTCAGGAACACTCACTTTACCTATGTAGAGTGATAACATGAATGTTAGGTTAAAAAATTTAAAATCTTAATTATCAGACATCATTCGACAATAATAATGAAATATAATATAATTATTTCAAAAACATAACCTATGTGTTACCTTATTACTATCTTATTTGCTCTACTTAATATGCAAAAATGTATGTTATATTTAAATTATTCAATAGGCCTATTAGTAATTGTTTCTTTGGTATATAATTTTCCTCTTAACATTTTAACATTTTTTTACAACTGAGAGTGGACTTAGACAATATAACAGATATCGCTTTTTACTAACAAAGATGTATTCGTTGTTTTGTCCAACAAAAATTGCATCAATACGCTCTCTACTTTACTGTGAATTTCTTACCCAAAGATAAAGATTAAATTTATTGATATATTTATACATATATACTTACATATATTTTAAATGTGATGGCAAAAGGATTATCTTGATAACTCCTCGGTAAAGGAACTGAAAATAAATATATCCTACTACATGACACGTCTGGAATCCATCATAGATAACTAAACTTACAACAAACAACTTCATAAATATGGGATTTATTTGAAGACTCTGACAGCATTGTTTTAATATTTTTAAAAAATGTTTTATATTTTAAATTATGAATGATGAAGTGCTAATATTTACCTAGATAAGCTAAGTCAAAAGTATGAGGTTGTGCATTTTATCAAGAATTTAGCATGTAGTATCCCCATACTGGGATTATGACAGTCATCATTGGTCACAATTGCATTACGATCACATAACGCAAATGTATTACACATGAAATAGGGGTATGATCAAAATGTCGAAACCTTTGATCCGATTAATTTTTTTATTTATCCAACATGGCATCAGTTCATTTCATGACTGACCACAGGGGTCCTGAATACGGGTACTGTATGCCTCAGTATTACAATATTAACAATATACAATATAAATAGCAAAAGAATGCAACTAGGATTTACTGATTTAAGCGTCTTAACTCCGCTGGAGGAGTATTAATAATCTTCTATTTAAGTGGAATACAAGTGCCTGTGTAGGATACAAAGCGAGTCCTTTATTATCCCCAAAGTATGGTACGCACAAGTTCCATGGATATTCCTAGGGAGAGAAGATAATTCCATGTGAATTTCGGTAAAGTGCCTCTGCTACCAAACAAAAGACCAGTCACTGACCAACGACTCAACTCGATGCCATAACGTTGAGCAAGGTCTGGAAGACATGGTTCGTAAATTGATTTCTTCTCTTTGTCAACTGCAGAAGCCTGGTTTACGTCAATTTCAAATCTTATGGTAGGATCTAATACCAAAGCTTTTCCATTTCGATGATTTATGGCTATAATGTCAGCTCTCCTAGTTGAACCATTTGTCGAGATACAATGAACTTCCTCATAGACATTCCATTTCATCTGTTTTAGAAAAGTGGCTAGAGTAGTTCTCACTTTGTGATGCCTTGTAGTGATAAGAAGTTCGTTTTTGGGGCAGGATCCCAGTACATGTCCTAATGTTTCTGTCTCGCTGCAATTAGGATAACGACAGCGGGTTGTACTAGACCTGCCAGGCACAACACGAACTGCAGTGATGTTGCATGACATTTTTAAGGCATTCGTCCATTCTGAGGATGACAATCCATTTCTCTCGCTTACCCAGGAGTTAGCCTTAGGAACATCTGCATAGAGTCTGACCCCTTTGCCTCGAAGAGTAAGCGTGCACCATGTGTCAAATGCTTGATTGCGAAGCTCTTTCCTCACCTGACCAGTCTTTTGCTTCTGATACATTTATTTTTAATTTTGTAAGTGCTGATGATCTTTCAGTTTCCAGATCTCGTAAAGAGTGAAGATGTTCATCATTTATATTAAGAAGAATCCTGCATATATTATGGTGCTGTATGAATGCTTCCCATGTAGCTCTCATTAGGCTTAGTCCTCAAAACTTTTTCGGTGCATATAACATACTATCTGAGCAATCATGTGGTAGCCCTATAATGGCTTTTGCTGCACCCCTGATTATCTTGTCTATATCATTTAAGAACCCATCTCGTAATTTATTAATGGGAGCACACTGCAGAGGATAGATAAGACTTGGCCAGATGTACTGATTGATGATAGAAATCTTTTGGTCTGGCTTGAGCAAATTAGAATCAACTAATCGTGATATATCTGACTGCAAGCTTTTAATGACAGAGGCTTCATCAAAGACAATTTTGTCATTGAAGTTCACTCCAAGATACCTAATACGTTCATGAGGGTCTGTAATAGAGCATATGTCCTAACCATTCATAGTAGTAATTTTACGTGGTGATAGTATACCTTTCTCTATGGATATTAATTTGCTCTTGAGTGGATTCAATATTAGACCCATTGAAAGAAAAAGACTCTCAGCTAAAGTGAAGAGAGATTGAACACCATTGTTATCAGCTGAAATCAGTACTATATCATCAGCAAAAGCAATACAAGAAAGCTTGGTCAAATTAGGATCTGCTGAAAATCCATATTCCTCTGATACTTTATAATCAGTCAGTTCCTTCAGTATGTGATCAATTGCCATGTTGAAAATTATGGGCGAAAGAGGACTACCTTGAGGAACACCTTTCTTAATTCTGATAGGTTTTGTTTTATTACACTCAACCGCAATCTGTATTTCGTTGTCTACTATGAGATTTATAATTAGCTGACGCAAATTATCTGGCATTTCACATTTTCCTAAAACCCTTTTGATGTGTTCATGTCCAACCGAGTCATAGGCTTTACTCACATCAAGGAAGGCAATAGAGCAGCTTGACTTTCTAGATCTTGACACTTGAAGACACCCGTTTACAAGGGATGTGTGGATATGAAACCTCTCTGATGGCTTGAAAGAGAGAGATAATTACGAAATATTTTGTCCAAAACCCGCTCAATTATTCTTCTTATAACAGAAAATATTGTTATGGGTCTCCAGTTCTTTAGGTCTTTACAATCATCACCCTTATGGATAAGGACAGTTCTAGCCTGCCGAAATTTTGTAGGAACAAAGCCCAACAGAAGTATGGCTGAACCTAGCAATGCTATACATTTTCTGCTTTTAGGTGTCTCAGAACTCTTACTGTGACTCTGTCGGGTCCAGGAGCTGTATCTAATTTAATTCTGAGCAATGCTATGTGAACATCTTTAGCAGTAATCTCTAGCAAATCAGGAAAATCCGATGTAGAATTATGCGAAGAAAGATCAAAAGGAGTCATATTATTATTTGACCCAAAAATATTTGTGAAGTATTCTTCAACTTGTCGTAAAGGCACCGTACAAGAAGACTGCATGTCAGATTTCATTACATGACGAACCACTCTCTTTCGGTGATTATAAAAATTGTACTGAGCCAAATCATACATATATTTTTCTCGTCGCTGTTCCTTCTCTCTTTTAGACCGTTTCACTGGATTTGTTGTATCGGAATACGTATATCGTTTGTTAGCTTTACCCTCCTTACGTCGCTTGAAATACTTAACAGCAGGGTGTTCAGGTCCTGGTAGTTTTTGAGATGATGAAACCAGGAATTCTATAAAGCCATTGGTAACATTGTCGAGAGCCTCGCAATCTTGATCAACTATAATGGAAACTAGAAAAGCTGCAATTGTATCATAATAATAATAATATTATAATAATAGATCTACCATTAATATAAATAATAAAAAAATTGTTTTGAGATATTTTTAGTCCCACAACATCTAACTCAGGTGAAATTAACCTAATTTAAGCATAGGCCTACAGAAGATGAATGACATAACCTGTCCTTAACTATAGAAGCATAACCCTCATCACGGCAGAAATACATACGTTTATGGCTTCTATATCACCATATTAAAATCTTGATAAAAATGCACAGTCTGCATTCTTTACTTAGCTTTTCTTGGTACATAGGTCTATCACACTTCAGAATGCTAATTTTGCAGTCGACAGCCAACTGTAAATGTAAATTATGTCTATGTGTGGATACTGCAAGAAAATAGGAATTCACATAGTACCATTGTATAATTCGACGATATATTTTAGCAGTTTTTTTTGTGGTAAGTATAGATTGGTGTTAAGAGAATACATGGGTCCTAGAAGTAAAGAATGATTAGCTAGAATTCTTTTTCTTCCTACAGACGTAACTATGAGAGATCTTTGTGATTAGAAAAGGGGGAAAACTATTACGTAAAAGAATGCGAGCTAAAATGGGCGGAATAGAATAGAGAAGATAGAGTGACTGATTATACGAATGTGCTGAAAGAATTCAGTTCTAAGGCGAAAGAGAATGACGGTACATTTTAGATAAGTTAAACGGATCTATTAGAAAGAATAGCTACTTGAAAGGAAGGTTATTCCTTTTCGCGTCATTTTCAGGTCTTACTTCAACCGCCCTTTCGTGTCCGAATGTAATGGATGACCATAACGGTCAGGAGATGCTAGTCCTTTTGACGAGAATGATTCGATTTCTGTTCGAATCGTGTTGCTGGCTTTACATGTTTAAGAACGGTCTAAAAAATAATGACTGCGAAATTCACTACAATGAATATGTGATATTGTGTTGTACAGTAAACATTTGATATTACAATCCCATAAAGTCTATTAGCCGGAAGTGTTATACCAGGTTTATACACAGACCGGAAATAAACTAAACGTTATAATGAATATGTTAAGCTAGTCATACTCGTACATATACCGTACAAATGCATAAACTGAAGAATGTTCACGGAAATGACTAGGAGCATATTGCGGTACAAGATAACCAGAGGCGAGGGAAAGTTTTGACATAATGAAAGCTAGCAACCGAGTTTTTCATTTCCCGAGATTTTCTTATGCATTTAACGTCCGTGTATTGCATACAAATTTTCCAACGTAGTGAGCAATAAAAAGTATTGTTTGCATGAGTGAAATGTAAGCTTATTTAAATAATCGCTAGCAACTGTTCAATTTGCATGTGTACCAACTTTATAAAGTATAGGTTATTATAATATTTGGGGCGATTGATACATCGATTACTTTCGCGCAGTCGCAACTAGTCGCTGGTGGGTGATTTAAATTGGAATTCAATATTAAGATCCAAAAAAGAGATATAGACACAGGTAAGATTGAAATGGTAAAATTAAACCCTTACCTCCTTATACCCTCTGATATTAAAATAAACACACAACACACTGTGACACTGATATTCATGTATAGAACATTAAAATGACCTTAAAAATATATGTACAGATTAAAAATTAATCAAAATTATACACACATTTTAGTACTTTTACAGCATACACCTGTGTGTAATTTGTAATTTTTAATTTGTACATATATTTTAAAGGTCATTTTAATGTTCTATACATGAATATCAGTGTCACAGTGTGTTGTGTGTTTATTTTAATATCAGAGGGTATAAGGAGGTAAATACTACTTAAAATAAATTAAAAATTAAAAAATAAAAATAAACTGAATATAATATTAGGTAGATTTCGAAGAAAAATCGACCTATTGCAATGGATATCATGTTATGATTTCCGAAAAATTCTTTCATATCTTTACGTTTCATGCTCCCCTGAGTACGAAACCACCGCCTGTTCAAAAAAAATTGTGATATATATATATATATCTTTACACGCTAGTGGCCGTAATTTTGAAGATATTTGAACCAAATTTTAATATGTTATTTCTAGGCCCAATAGTTCGGACAAGTTCGTTAATGAGCAAAATTGGCCCAAGGGGGTGGTCGGGGGAGGGGGTTGAAATTTTAAAACATTTTTATCTCGGCCCCTATGAAGTATAGAGGGAAACTTTGTTTGAATAAATTAGAGTACTCCCTATGGAGTTCACAGTGACACCAACGATTCGGGGGGTTCGAGTGAGGATGGGGGATGAAAATTCGAAACTTTTGAAACCACGTCTTGTGGGGTATCGTTGAAAAGCTCTTGATGAGTACTCTACAAATCAATAAATAGTTTCTTGATAGCTCTCATATGACACGAGATTTTAATGTTTGAAAATAATAACACTTAAAAGAATTATTATAATATCATAATTTTGTCTTGTTTAGCGGCTTTGCTAATTTTATTCATTGCTAATGTTGCGCACGGCCTCCCAGAATATTATATCCTATTCTTGTTGTCAAAACAAATGATTGTAGGCTCTTCCGCTTTACCGAATTCAGTTCTTATTACTGCAGGTTTGCCATGCCAAGGCTAAAGAAGAAGAGTGCTATGCAGCGACAATAAATTAAACCAAAAGCACTTCGAAATCTACCTCCGCCTGTAGGCCTGCCTAAAGGGATTTTTTTCCGTCCATTTCCCTTTCATACTAGCTACCACTGATATTAATCAAATTACTTTTAAGACGGCCTAGTTAGATGTTGCGTATATTTTAATTGTATGACTAATACTATTCTTGGGAATCGTCCAATAATTAAAAATCGTGTAAAAGAATTATATTTGGGTTAGCAATCTTCCAAAAATGTAATACGAAGTATGGCGATGACTTTATCTTACTTTCACTGCCACTAAATATCAAAAACTTAATTTCTCTAAAACTACAGTAACGATTTTGCTTAACTTTTGAATTTAAGCTATTCATCTAGCCAACAAACTCGGATTGTTTGGGAGTCATGCCTCGCGAATAATGTTTTGAAAGAGGTCTAATAAATTCTAATATAATATTCTAATAGATTCTAGGTGAGTGATATTTACTACCAGTGATATGCTATGTTGGGATGGGATCAGTTTAGCAGGAGCATAGTGAATAGCGCTCGTTGCTTTATGTGACATAATTATTGAATATCTTCATGCTAGGAGAAATTCAATCACTACGGCAATATTGTTCCTCTCTTCCTTTTTCGCGGTTCATACACTAAATACTGACTTGCAGTCGCGTTGTATAGTTCCAGCATTTTCTCTGTCATTCTAACTTAGAATTCCGTTCATAATACAACATAAATTTATAATGTACCGGAGACGTAAAATACATTTACGTTTTCTGAGGAAGTAAGTCTGTAAGAAAGGCTAAATGAAATGGTTGTTATGGAAGGAATCACAGATTGAAAATATATAATCTGACAGTGTTGTTCAACCCAATTTTCTACAAAAGTCAATGAATAAAAGAAGGAACTTTGATTTTATTTAGCCATACATAGAATGGGTTACAAGGCTTTCTACCTAAAAGTTTGAATGTATGAATTGAAGAAATTTCCTTAGAACGATATTTTTTCAAAATCATTAGTTCAAATTTAATACAGTGTCAGAATTTCAGCGATCATATTAAATTTTATTGCTAGTTGAAACTGTCATGAAACTACATAACAGTTCAAATAGGGTTGCCAGTTTTCTATCAGAAAAAAGGAAGATTTTCCTTGGTCGACATAAAACATTTAATTTTACTAATTAGAACTCCGGTTTAAACTACATTTAATTTACTCCTTCTGGTACTTCTTTTGGGAATATGAAGCTCTTAATATTTGTTTCATCCCGTTTCGCAAATAGGTAAAACCGTTTATATGTGAAAGAATTTTTTTTATATAACTTATAGATATGCCTCAATCAGCTCAGGATGGCTAATGCAGTAAAATAATAAGCTGTGAATCATTATGCCAAAATTAAAACACGAAGAAATTAACAAAGCTATTAAAATTTAAAAATTGTATAAATGTAATTAGGCTACAGTATTCCAATCGTTTTAAAATAAAATTTGATGTTCGTGGATCAGAAGAAAAATGAATAAATAGTCTTACTGGTAAACAAACACGTAAGCCATAAGATAATTATACGAAAAAATCGTAAAATTACGGGAAAAACGTAAGACCTGGCAACCCTATTCAAACTTCCCCGTGAAACATTAAATTACACAATTATGTTAAATATACAGTTACTTTATTATAGACTTATATAATTACTGCAAAAGATAGCAACTTATAGTGGGAGCATTAAAGTATCAATATTCAATATATATCGATTCAGTGCTTAACCTAATTTGGTTTCTTTATAATATAGATTATGAAAGCGCTCTGTGCCAACTAAGAACTTCGAACGGTTGTTGGCCCTGCATGACGTGTCAAGAGACGTTGTAACCATGGTAGTGAATAAGTTTTTGTGTGGGAAGTCATTAATTATTTATTTCATATCACCCGAAATTGTACTCATATTGTGAAATGAAGGTAAGATTTCTTTTTGAATATTTAATTTAAATACGATAGCCTAGCCTACATACAATGTACAGTTGGGTTTCATAATGTGGTGTAAGAAGTGAGGTTAAGCTACATTTTAGTATGCAACTTGCCACTTTGAGGAGACATAATCAATCACTCAATGTTACAACGTATTCTGAACTTGTACCACACCAAGCAATTTTTCGTATTAATGTTAAATATTAGGGAGGAAATGCATTTTCCGACCATCCCAGCTTTGTTTGATGTTCCCTCGTTAGACTACACGCGCTTACTGTTTCCATGATATGAACTTTTGTGTATTCTGTGACTCACATCGCTATTTTCAGTATATGTATGCCGTCAGTATAGCGTTGATCGGTCCAGAACGATTGCATTTGTGTGTGCATAAAATGTAACCGGCCTATATTTGTAGATTTACGGGCACGTAAAAGAGCTTCTGTGGGACGAAAGTCCGGCGAAGGCGAAGGCAATACACCCGTGTCCTTAAATATCCACAGAATTAACCAAATCTGAAATTGTATAGCGAAACAATTCAATTTACGATAAATATGTGCCCAAATTTTATTTCATTCTGAATTGATTTACTTTATATTGTAATTCATTAACAGAATAAAACAAAGTGGTAAGAGATCCTCCAGTATATGCTGTTTTTTTTTCATTTATTTTGTTCACTACCTTTGTTAATTATTCATAATGATGTTAAGATCATTTATATCACTCATAAGGATTATTAAGTAACAGTTTAAACTGAAATATTGGTATCCCCTGATGACAGTTTGATATATCTTGTGTTAGAAAGAAATCAGTCAGGTTAGATGCGCGAATATCCATTCCCAACTTTGATTTCTCGAAAGATATATTTTTCTAACGTTTATTTTCCCCAGTGAGATATTCCCTAATAGGGAATTCAATAATAACTCTATAATAATAATAATTGTAGGATCCAAAGAGATTATTTCACAAATTATTGCTAGTTGACCGTAAAATGTTAAAATGCCTTTGTTAGTGGAATAATATTTTTATACATTGCTTAAAAAAATCTGTTCAAGCTATTTTGTTTAAGCAGATGATATGTCATAGTCTTGTTTAGCATTTCCTCTGCGTTTCCAACTCATAATTTTGGCCATAACACAACACAATAAATTTATACCTAGGGACAAAATAATTGTTTTCTGGAGGAAGTAGATAGTCTGTATCAAATGTTTTCTAAAGAAAAAATCACATATTGCAAATATTTGATCTTAAATAAACATTTAATATTTTTTCTATATAAAAGCCAATTAACAAACACAGGAAACCTTACGATTGTGCTTACGCCTACATCATTTTGGGAAGAAGACGTACTACGTACGGAAATTAAATGTTTGAGTTAAAGTAATTTGCTTAGTGATTTTTCTAAAACATACATTCCATTTTAGTGAAATGTTAGAATCATATTAAGTCAGACTAGAGGTAATGGCTAAATTATTCTATCGTGAAACGGCACATAACATTCCTAGCTTACATTCTCGTGTAACATTAAATTATGCAATATGCTAAATATAAAAATATTATCACAAGAGACTTACGTGTTATTGCAAAATAAACATCTATATATAAATGTTTATTATATAAATATATACATATAACCTATATTGGTTTATATAGAATAGTTTATGAAAGCTCTCTATGTCAACCAAGAACGTACGTTCCGTGGGGCTGCATCACGTCAAGGGACTTCGTAAGCGTGGTGATGAACACTTTTTTTGTGTGGGAAAATCTTTTCTTTCTCCAGCAACTGTACCGTATTGTGAATACAAAGGTAGGAGATGTATTTTTGAATATATAATTCAGTAAAATCCCATGTGACGTACAAGTGACTTGGTCTAGACTAGCCGCTCTAAGTAGGAGACTTTATTTTATACTAAGAACTTACTAAAATGGCTATATTTCCGCCGTATTGACTTTGTACAAGCGATAAGAAAAATATGATAGAATATTTCTTACAGTCCCCATACAATACTTTAATTTCGAGAATTTAGTTTAAATGGGGGCTTGCAGGCTTGATAGCCTATAACTGTAAGAAGTTTATGTGCAGTTGAGTTTCATACTGTTGTGCAAAAAAGTGAGGTTATGCTGCACTGCAATAAGAAATCTTTAAGGACAATATTATAGCATACTCTTATTTTGTACCGCAGTAAATCATTGGTTCATGTTAAAGTTAAATATACGAGGAAATGAAAACAGTTTTCAAATCATCCCAACTCCTCACATTACAGGACGTGCTCTTGCGGTGAAAAAATGCTTACTATGTTTTTTCAGTAGCATTTTGTTTTATGGTATTCGTCTCTTGGATTATGGCACAAGGATTTTAAAAGTACTCGGCTTACAAACAGGCATTACGTATGATAACAGGCTCTGGTTGCAATGCGCACTGCAAGCCTTTATTCATTAAAGAAAAATATTTAACAATTATAAATATGTATATCTATGTATGTATCTATGTATGTATGTATTTTCAAACACCAGAAACAATCTACATTCATAATTATAACACTAGGAATAACCAGCTTATTAACCAATCACCTGTAAGATTGACAAATCACAATACTATTACATACTATATCCGTTACAGTGTTTAATAAACTACCATATGAGCATCATTATGTTTCACTAAATAGTTTTGTTTTATTTAACTGGCTCTCCAAACATCTTTTTTTATTTTTTTTTTATTTTAAATATTAGTGACTTGGTTGAACTACCTGTAAGCATTCTTATGCTTTCTGTTTTATGTTGTATAATATTGTTCATTTATTATTTATTATTTATCTATACTAATCTTGTGGTTTGTGTTTTTGTTGTGGTGTAGGCCTACTTTAGTCTGTAGCATCATCCACGGTGCTCATGATATATAAAATAAAATAAAATAAAATAAAATATTATGTCGAATACATCTTCCATCACTATGTAGAATTTAAATGTCACCATGGATACACAGTATGGCGCTGGTTTTTTTTCTCAAGGTAGCAAGTTCGATCCCAGTCCTGGCTGGTAGCATTTATGTGTGCATAATTGTGAAAGGCCTAGCCTATACTTATTGGTTTACAGGCATGTAAAAGAACTGCTATGGGACAAACTTCGGTACATTGGCAATACACCTTTATCCTTGAATAGCTGTAACTAACCAAACCTACAGTTAATTTTTATTGTGGGGTGAAACTATTAATTTACAACAGTCGTATTATTTTATTTTATTTTGAACTAGTTTATTTGTTAATTAATCAAGGCAATGAGACTATTTTGTATGCGGTAAGTGCCCTCCTGTATATCCTTTTCATTCACTATTTTGTTCAATTCATAGGCTGTAGGCCAATTATTGATCATTGTTATTACTAGTTGTGCGTTCCAAAAATAAACTTCTACGACATATGGCCAATTACCCGCAGAAGGTATATAAGTCACTGTTTCTGTCTTCATATTTTTACACATTGCTAAGGGGAATCTGTTCAATGATTTCTTTTAATTTTTTTGTTTATGTAGATGTCACATCATCTTGTCATAGGTGATGCTAATAAAAACAATTCCTTATTACATTTTTGGCCATAACAAATCTCAAGAAATTATACGTAGCAACAAAAAACATTAATTTAAGTTTTCTTCAGAAAGTAAATTGTCTGTATGAAATGATTTCTAAGGAAAGTATATTAATGTATACATGGTTTCATTAGGCAGGGTTCACACTCAGGCGATAAGCGATAAGCGATATATCGCGAGCGATATACGATACGCGACACGCACGGACAGATACTTGAAATCTAAAGGGAGGCGATAAAAAAGGTTCACATTCATGCGATAGCGCAACATATCGCAAGTGCTATATCGCTCAAAGTGCAGCATGCTGGTCGCCTGAGCGATTTGTTGCTTACGATATTGTAACTTTTGTAGTGAAGATTGTGTTCCCACCACATTTTAGGTAGATTTCAAAGAAAAATCTACCTATTGCAATCGATACCATGTCATGACTTTCGAAAAATTATTTCATATCTTCACGTTTCATGCCTCCAAGTACGAAACCACCGCCCGTTCCAAAAAAAAAAAAGTGATATATATATATCTTTACACGCTAGCAGCCATAATTTTGAAGATATTTGAACCAAATTTTATTATGTTATTTCTAGGCCCAATAGTTCGGACAAGTTCGTTAATGACCAAATTTGGCCCCATGGGAGGGTCGGGGAGGGGTAGAAATTTTGAAATATGTATATCTCGGCTCCTATGAAGTATAGAAAGGAACTTTGTTTGAATAAATTAGAGTACTCCCTATGGAGTTCACAGTGACACCAACGATTTGGGGGTTTGGGGGGTACGAGTGGGGTTGGGGGATGGAAATTAGAAATTTTTGAAACCACGTCTTATGGGGTATCGTTGAAAAGCGCTTGATGAGTACTCTACAAATCAGTAACTGGTTTCTCGATAGCTCTCATATAAGGCAATATTTAGCACATCGAAATCTACCTCAGCCTGTAGGCCTGCCTAAAGGGAATTTTTATCGCCCAGGTCGCGCCGATTTATCGCTCGCTGTGTGAACCTTCCTAGCAATATATCGCCGCAACAAAGTCCTTCCGATAAATCGCTTATCGCTTATCGCCTCAGTGTGAACGCTGCCTTATAGAGCGAACAGATGCGCAACAAGCGAGTTCTATAGCAGATGTATTGTGTTGTCTTTCAGGCTGGAATGGTCAGATCAGATGGCAGCCGATTATGATGTGAGGATAGTATGCTAATGCAGAGAATACAACCTGGGACCTGGAGCGAAAGTTTCAATTGAACTTCATCGTTATATCAGGTAAGTGATTTCATGTTTTTAAGTTTTATTCAACTTTATGTTTTCTTGTGTACTCTTATTTCACATTTTAAAAGAACAAAAACATGTTAGGATTCCTTCGGCACTTAACTGGAAAAGTAGATTTGTATTCCGTGCTTGGTTTGTATGTGAAATTGACTGCTCATACTAGGATGTGTCCAAATCAGAGCTACCTTTATAATTATGTTTTATCAGTATACAGTGTGGTCCAGCTAGCCTAATAATATAAATGTAATTATAAAAAAAAATAGCTTTATTGTATCATAAATTATATTTTAAAAAGTTTTGTTTTTATGATAGCAACAAATTTATTTTTAACCCTCCCAGAGCTGAATTAATATTTTAATTTAGTTATATATCAAATAAAATCACAAGTGAGTTATAAGTTTTTGCATCAACTTTTACAATTTTGGCATACTAACTGGTTTCCATAAATGCTAATTTATATATGCATAAATGTATTCAAATTTTAAGTTAAAACATTAATATAGTAAGCTTATTATCTTAGCCTTTAAGCACTTTTTGCGGGGACACATATGTGAAAAGGACAAGACAAAAAACTACTATTTTTTTGCAAGGAATGTGATGATTGAAAGAATTCATGTTTCGATGTGAATGATTTGTCATGAAAGTGCGTGGACTTATTGCTAGACAAACCTCATTTTGGGTCACAATTTTTAACTTTATCTTCCATAATTAATTTTATTAATCATATTTCCTTTACATAAATAACTAGCCAAAGTGCCATCTCGCCTGAGCTAGTTAAAAAAAATATGAAAATACAAATGAGATGAAGAAAATATGTAACATTGATGGTAGGTTAAGGATCTGACTGACCAAACTCCCAACAATAATCACTCAATCACTCAGTCACTCAGTATAAAACTGAATTAACAACCATCGACATCCATCTTCTGGGAAGAAGTTAGCAAAAGTGGAAAAAGCTGGAAATAGCCTTTTCTGTAACGTGTGATCTAAGCAAGGCCTTTGACATGGTATCACATACAATATTAATAATAAAAATATATCATTATGGAATAGGTGGTGTTGAATTGAACTTTAAAATAGGCAACATAGTACAAAGCGATTTGTCTCATCTGAAAATTCATTGTTTTAAGCCCCATTGGGCCCATTACTGTTTTTTTTTTCTGTTTGTAAATGATTTCCCTATCAATATATAAATTCAAAAAATATATTTTGCTGGCGATACCAGCTTATTATTATTATTATTTATTATTTTATTTCTTCCTGCAACACCTGCAAGTTGCCATTGACAAAGAGTACCAACAACAAATATATATGTACACAGTAAAAGAAAACAGATTAAATCAATATTGAAGCTTTAACAATCAGTATATAGATAACAACTTAAAATTAGAAGTCATGGCCCACAGGTATAGTAATAAGAACGTTGATAATTTAAATATTCAAGTTGACATAGTATTTAAAGAATCTAAAGTACGGTTATGTGTGAACGAATAGTTCTTAAATGAACCATGACCCAGAAAATAACATTTTCTACACACCTGAACGATAATGTTAACTTTCTTGGTAAATTAATTACTCCTACCTAACTTTGGAATATCATGAATACCATACCAGCTGTAACATGATAAAATTATTCAGAATAATTTATCTTATTATAAGTTAAATGAGCATTCTGTCCATGACATTTTATTAAAGCAATATATTTAGATTTTTCGAGTTGAATTTAAGGGACTGCTTTATACTGTAGGGAAATTGTAGCAAAATAAATTCCATCCTTAAAGAACAGAATTACATATTAAGCCACACCGGGTTAGGTTTGAAAGAAATCCTAGTTACCATAAATGTTAGGTTTCTTTTTGTGTGGGTATATTAAATGGTGCATCATAAAAGTAAAGCAAATTATTTTATGCAATTTTTTTTATCTAATAGAAGACGATGAAAAAGAAAAAGAACAAGGCGATGATTATTATGATGATGATAATAATAATAGCATTTATTATTTAAAAGTACAATCTTTAATAATCAATATAAAGCAATACTAATATGTAGAAGTCTGCATATAATTTCAAAAACAGTAGTTGGATTACTGTGTTGTTCTAAACATTTTATGTTATGAATTCTATGAAGTTACCTTTTCACTGCTACTGATGCATACATACGTCAGTTCGAACGTTTAAAGCAGAAATACAAAACTAATAGAGTAATGTTTATTAGCATACTACGTTTATTATTTATGGAAGTCGGAAGTACCACTGAAAAATTTTTCATTCATTTAAACTTACAGCCCACTGATGTTTTCAGTTGATGGTTGCTCTTATATCAATACAATTAGCTGTAAGTTACGTTTTTACTTATTGTAAAAATTACCAAGTTAAAACGATTTAAGTATAATATAATGAATTTATGAATACAGGTTGACACTATTCTCTTGCTGAGGAGTTACTTAATGTTCTTACTGATTTTTTTTGTATCTTCGTTTATATTCAGACCATATCTATAGGCCTATATACTTGAAAAAAAATATAAATGCTACTTTAACATGCATAAATGGAACATAAGTTGCTCTGTAGATTGTTTTCGTAGTTCAGCCCTCCAGCCTTTTAACATTAATTTCCTCACTTTGTATTATGGGTGGGAAATTACTTCCTTCTCTCATTTTCTGAACGTACCATGTAATTCTAACCGATTATTTTGGAAATAGGTTCCGAAGTAAAGGAATTTGGACCACTTTTTGCTAACTTATTTACTTAGAATATTATTAAATTAAATGACTGAAAATGGTTCAATCATACCTTACAGGCTGCTTCAATATCATAATATTAAAGGCATTCTTCAATAGTACACAGCGAACCGCATAGTGCGCGGTCTTCGATCGCTGCGTTAGTATTTATCTATATAATAATAATAATAATAATAATAATAATAATAATAATAATAATAATAATAATAATAATATGTATTTGTCATTAAACTTATACAAAATAATAGACATCAACAGTATAAAAATTCTAAAACTATTAAGGGAGGAGCGAAGTGTTGAGAATGATTTTCTAAACTACTTGGACTAGAAACTTGAAATTTTGCACACTTAATTAAAACATAAACAGATTTTGAAGTTTCAAATTTCATTTTAATATCTCAATTAGTTTTTGAGATACAATTAAATTAATTGATTTTTTTAATCAAAATTGAAATCTATCTCCTCCGACAGATATTAAAAAATGGATCTGAATTTTTTGTGTGAGATTTTATGATGCTTGCTTAACAGATTTAATGATACAGATTTGTTATATTGTTTATACTTTTTGTTTAAAAAAATATTTTACCCAGAGAAATAAAAAAATGATAAAAAATTTATATATTTTTATGCAAAATGTTAATTTAAAAAAACCTTTAGACCCATACCAAAAATCTGATTACACATTTTATTACACACATCACAAAGTACACTGTGAAAAAAATTCATAGCTGTATCTATATTTTTATGGGAGGAGATAGATTTTGAATGTGGCAAATTAACATGAAAATTGAAACTGAGAAAACAAGCGATTAAAGTCTACACGCACTCAAAGTAAAAAAAATGCATCTTCTGTACCTATAAATAAACCTTTATAATTACAAACTTTACAATTACATTGTACTTTCACTAAATATGAATTGAGCCCTACACAACACCTATATTGTATATTTTACACCTAAATAGATTATAATAAATACGACTAGGTAACAAAGGATAACACACGAGGATTACGTCCAGTACTTTAAAAATGGCGTCAGAAGCACCTGTTCCATGCGCTCAAATGGCATAAAGTTTTGCACAGATATACTATAGAGTATGCTTGATTTTTTTACACTAAAAGAAAAGAATCGCATTTTTTGACCAAAAAAGCAAAATGAACACTTCTGTCCTCCCTTAAAACACCAGGTCATCTAGCCATTGCTTAATTATTATTTTAAATCTTTTCGAATTAACATTTCTAGCATTTGGTGGGAGTTTGTTAAAAAGTTTGATTCCAACATGCGTAAAACTATTCTGACTTTTATTCAATCTTGTAAAATTAGGGACTAAATTACTTTTATTTCTTGTTCCGTATTGATGTATATCGGAAGTAATATTAAACTTCTCATAATTTTCTTTGACATACCGTAGCATATGTAATATATGAAGACTAGTCAAGGTCACAATGTTCATTTCAATAAAATGGGGTTTGCAAGATTCAATATTTTTGATGCCCTTTATTACTCTTATGATCATTTTTTGCCAGAGAAAAACTTTTCTGGCACCAGCAGAATTTCCCCATAGCAGTATTCCATATTGTAAGTGAGTATGAAAGAAGGCATAATATGTCTTAATGACCAGGTCAATTTTAGTGTATAATTTTAATTTCCTTATTAAATAGGTAACCCTCGATAGTTTTATACAGACAGCTTCTGTATGAGTGTCCCAATTGAACTTTTTATCCAAATTAATTCCTAATAGGTTTGCATATTTGTCATTATTGCCATCATTATTAATCAAAGTAAAATCAATTTCCTCAGTTTTATCATTGTTAATAGTTAATTTTTTAACTTCAAACCATAGTTCAGATCTTGTTAAATCATTCTTATTCAACTGCTCAATCATGCCAGAGTTACTATTTGTTGTTAAAATAGTCGTGTCGTCCGCATATAAATTACATTTGTAAGGCACATAGCTAGGCAAGTCATTAACATAATTATAATATAAATAAAAAAAGGACCCAGAACTGAGCCTGGTACACCACTAAGAACTTCTTCAAGTTTGGACATTTCTGATTTGAATTTAACACATTGCAGCCTGTTAGTGAGGTAAGATTTCATAAGACAAAGTTCCTTATCACAAATACCATAATGCTTAAGTTTTTCAATAAGTATTTCATGCGACACGATGTCAAAGGATTTGGTCAAGTTCAATAATAATTCAATTCAATTCAATTAATTTTATTGGATCGTTAAACAGTTGTACAACTGCAATATACAAGGTCAACAAGTAAAAGTACACTGATTACATCCAATAAAGAGCAGACCAATACATAACTTAGTTACATAACAGTAAAAGAAAAATAAAAATCAGTAAATTCACACATAGTATAAAATAGATTGGCGATCAGCCAAGAGTGTAATCTCTTTCAAAATAATTTATATGGTAAATTAGTTAAAACTTGTGGCAACTTATTAAAAAGTTTAATGCCTACATAACAGTAACTCTGCATGGTTTTATTAAGCCGGTGCTGCGGAATTTCAATTAATTGGCAGTTACTGGTGTTATGATTGTGAATTTCTGACCTTACATTATACATATGTTGATTTTGCTTCATAAATAACAATACAGTGTATATATACTGCACAAACTTACTATTGTCAGTATTTTATATTTTATAAAATAAGGTTTGCAATGCGTTCTATCGGGTATTTGAGCTATGATTCTAATAATTTTCTTCTGCAATATTAATAAATCTTGTGTATGGACGAGTACAGATTCTATTTTCGTAACCATCAGTTATGCAAGAAACTATTTCTTGAACAGCCTTGACTGTACTTTGTCCTTTTCTGAATTCTGTTAACATATTATTATGCTCAAAGTAAGCTTCCATTTATTGCATTATAATATTTTCTATTATTTTATATATAACAGGCACCAATGAGATGGGTCTGTCATTACACAGATTGGAGTTATCGCCCTTTTTATAAATAGGTACAGTTACTGTAACTTTAAGACCATTAGGATAGGTACCCTCTTGCAACATCAAATTAATTAAATAATGCAGAGGATTAATTATGTAATCAATAATTCTTTTCAATAGATAGTTAGAGAGTTCATAGTAATCTTCTGATTTAGAATTCATTAATTTATTTATTACGTTTATAATCTCAACAGTAACCAGTTTCCACTTGAACACTGTATTTTCAAGGTTAGGTATATTACTTAGAGACAACAGCTCTTTTGCCTTATTTATATCAACTACATCATTATAGCTTGCCTAATTAGCTTAGTTACGTTAATAAAATAACGGTTAAATTCTTCAGCTTTAATGGATGTGTCCTCCAAAGAGATTTTATTTGATTCCAGTTTAGTTACTGAATTAATTACTTCCCATGCTGCTTTACATGGATTATTAGACTTTAAAATATAGTCATCATTTGCTTTTCTTTTGGCAGCCAGAATTTGTTATCTATACAAATGTTTTAATGTAACACTACTCTCTTTATACTCGACCTGAGTTTTTGACAGATCATGATACAGTACAAGTAATTTCCGCAATTTTGCTAATATCTTAGGCTATGCCTTACATAATTTATAATTATTCTAGCACAAGAAATATTAACATTTAGTAATACACCCGAATGAGCAAGACTGCTCGTGCTCTGGTGCAGTTTCAAAAATATCAAAGCGAAGAAGGAGGAGAGACAAAGAAACAGAGTGCATAAAAATGTGATTAACTAATAAAGAAAGTAAAAAATGTTAGGCATAAATACATAAAAGGAGTGAAACAAAAAAAAACTCTTAAACAGCTAAAAAGTTACAAAAAATGCTTTACGTATCGATTAAATTTAACAGTGGAGTATGCTGAGATATCAGGATATTTTCTAATAATTGAGTTATAGAAGCGGTGACCAAAATTAATGCTATGTTTTAATCCGGCCGATGTGAGACATTTGGGTTCAGATAGGAGTAAATTAGTATTTCGTCTAGTTTTGTAGACATGATCACTAGAAGAGTATTTTATACGATGTTTGTGAAAATATTTTAATATAGAAAATTTGTTGATTTGGTCCTAACCGAAAACATTAAATTCCGAAAATATTAGGCTAGTTTGGTAATCAGTATGTTTTTTAGACAGATTTTTATTATCTCTCCCCATTACTTCAATCTCTCACTGAAGATTCAAGTAAGACAGTGTCCAAATGAAGAGAAGAATTCCAGTATTTAAATTAGACATCTTAAGTAAGTTTTGAAAATCCCGTCCCCTCCGATGTATAGGGCTATGTAGTCTACCTACTAACTCACTTCATTTGTCACATGAAAGTCAATAATCTTTTCTTTAGTTAGAGCTCTCTTAGGCCACGATTTCTTATTATTATTGGCTATTCCATAATCTTCTGCAAAACAATATATGAAAAATGCATTCGCAAAATTCAATATCCCTGATAGTAATATGCCTTGAAAATCACTGTGTTAAACACGGAAGATGTCCGATGTCTACATTTTCACTGTATGATGTCATACGGTAAAATACGCAATTGGAAGAATGTTCTCATTTTTAAAGGACAAACTGTACGCTTCATGTAGATAAAAATTGTAGATCTTAAATGAATCCCGGTGGATCCATGCGGAATTTCTGGTGGACATAATGGGGTCGGGCAGGTTTTCTCGGGGTGTTCCAGTTTCCCCTGCCATGTATGATTCTACCGTTCCTCCATTCATAATATGACCATTTGGTTACAATAAAGGAATTATTAAATTGTAGATCTTATTTGTTAGTAAATAATGATTTAGTTGTTTATTAAAAGATAAAATAACATGAGATATATTAATAACTCTGAATTGCATATGTACATAATTATCACTTATCACATAAGAAATCACTTATCACATAAGAAATCACTTATCACATAAGATAGAAATATCGTCTTTCTGCGTCAAATGTTAGTCTCTTGCACTTCAGTAAATCTAAAATCACTTTGCAGCTGTCCCTAATAGTAATTCCATGTATAATATTTACGAATTCGTTTATTTGTGAGACATTTTTTCTTACATTGTACATTTGTTTTTGTTCGCTGTTTATAGGCATACTTAAAACTATTATTTATATTTTATTGTAATTTTGAACTCTATGTTGTAATTACAAATTTGCGTTTATCTTGTAATTGCGCATTTCCTTTAGTATCTGTCGATGGTGAGAGCACAATAAATAAAATAAAATTAAATTAAGATCGAACACTTTCACATTTGAAAATTTATCAAGTGTTTATATTAATTTGAAACAAGTTTAGGTCACGTTAAAAAGAACCTACTGTTATGTACCTTAAACAATCGATTCCTACAATTCTTAGGCATGAAATAGGTGAAAAAAAAATTCTCGAACTCAATGATATACAGACGCTTTATTAATACGTAATATTTAGATTAGGTACTTAAATTTTAATTCACTACAAAATGAGATATTTTCTTTTATCGTGCTATATTCTGACGTATCATACTAATTGACATAATAATATAATATTCATTATTATTTTCCTATTTTAGTTTTGGAATTTGGAGCAAGAATAATTTTCGTAAGCTTGGATACTTTACTAATCGACCTCATATACACCGGAAAGGAAGGTTTCCAGCATCTTGTACCCACAGCATGGATTTGACTGCAGGCATAAATCTGGTCACCATGAGGTGTTAATTTAGGAAGAAACTGTAAGTAAAAAACATTCTAAGAGGCAAGTTCCACCAATTTGTATCTAATCTTCTACTTTAGACTTAACGCTTACGTCTTTGATATTTATGTAATGATTAGGGGCGAATTTCTATGACATGTCATGTTTTCTCCCTTTGCATTATTTCAGGTTTCCGACTAATTTAAACCCGATTCCAAGCATCCTGGTGAAAATTGAACGACTTTTATTGTGCATACAACTGCGTATTTAGGAAAATTTCAATTATTGTAGCATATTTAGTATGATTATGCATATTTAGGTCATATTTTTGGCATATATGTGTGCATATTAAAGAAAGTTTTAAGTTTCACATCATATTTTGTAAATTGTGCATTGTAATGATACTTTTACAGAATTTACAGGTATTTAAAATAATTGACATTATATTTTAATAAAATGAATTGTAATGAAACTTAAAAAAAATACACGCAATGTGTAAGTGATAAAGTCATATTTTAAATTTTATTGGTCATAGTTTAAAGTTTTTAGGTCATAAATGCATGCTTATATCCTATTTTTTAGGTCATAGAAATCCGCCCCTAGTAATTAATATGCCCGCCTCCTTTTCTTAAAATTCAATAATACATTATTACTTTATTGTTCTATTTGACTTCTACACTTACCTATAAATGGCTTTGGAATAAGGTAAATAACCGAACTTGCACTTCTCGATTCAATTTTTTTTTTCGGAGGCTTACTTTTACATCTTAGGATAAATCTTGGGCACAGTGCAAATTCTCTCCCTTGTGGGGGGGGGGAGAGGAAATCTTATCCCGTTTTCGGCGCCAGAAGAAAGACAGGCTTGTCTAGGTTTATATTAAGAAGGAAAACAAAAATACTGAAACATGTATAATCACAGCGAAATAGGTCATGAAAGGAAAATACATTTTAATTGCCCCACGTTCACAGGTAGGCTTCATAGAGCTAGGGCTAAGTAGAAATAACCAGGAACATACCAATGAACTACAGACTCACTGCTATTTTACTTAATTTTAAAATAAATTTAGAATGCTGTGTAAGAACCACGTTTTCACCTAATTTAGCACGCTCGATGCACACTACTTTTACCTATCTTAAGGCATCACAAAGTTCTTTTCTGAAAATTGTAACTTTGAACTCGGGGAATTTCAAAATGTGTATCTACTGAAAATGTGACATTGGATTTCAGGGTCTTCTACTTATTCTACCTTTGCCACGGTTAAAGAAAGTAAAAATAAAAACAATGGAAAATCCATGTAATAGGTAGTTTACAAATAAAAAGTTTAATAGGCCTATTCAAATTGCGTTTTCTGAAAGCAATGATTCCTTTTTGTATGTAACGTAGACAACTGGGTATCCCATTAAATTATACAGGGTGTTCGGAATTTCATATTACAAACTTCTAGGCCTATTGGAGGGGACTTAGTAGACAATATTTCGAATAGGAACCCATTACAATGTATCAGATTTGCCGGGGTTGTTTTGCAACCGGAGAGGCAGTACATGACGTCAGAAGAGCACCATGTGAAATGAGGTGTGACGTAAGGTACAAAAGTAAATGGCGTTCGACACATTACAAACGGAAGTCAAATTCTTTGGTAACAATACCAAATGATATTGTCCAAATGTTATTGTTGTCCAAATGTTATTGTTGTCCAAATGTTATTGTTGTCCAAATAATATTGTTATCCAAATGTTATTGTTATCCAAATGTTATTGTTGTCCAAATGTTATAGTTATGTTATTGTTGTCCAAATGTTAATGTCCAAATGTTAATGTCCAAATGTTATTGCTATTTTATATTTGTCCAAATGTTATAGTTGTCCAAATGTTATAGTTGTCCAAATGTTATAGTTGTCCAAATTGTTGTAGTTGTCCTTTGAAAATTTCGAAAAATCCACCCAGAATTCCAAGAAGGAAACCCCTTTGAAAATTTCGAAAAATGCACCCGGAATTCCGAGGTGGCTAACCCCTTTGAAAATTTCGAAAAATGCACCCAGAATTCCGAGAAGGCTAACCCCTTTGAAAATTTCGAAAAAAGCACCCAGAATTCCGCGAAGGCTAACCCCTTTGAAAATTTCGAAAAATGCGCCCAGAATTCCGAAAAGGCTAACCCCTTTGAAAATTTCGAAAAATGCACCCAGAATTCCGAGAAGGCTAACCCGTTTGACAATTTCGAAAAATGCACCCAGAATTCCGAGAAGGCTAACCCCTTTGAAAATTTCGAAAAATGCACCCAGAATTCCGAGAAGGCTAACCCCTTTGAAAATTTCGAAAATGCACCCAGAATTCCGTGAAGGCTAACCTCTTTGAAAATTTCGAAAAATGCACCCATAATTCCGAGAAGGCTAACCCCTTTGAAAATTTCGAAAAATGCACCCAGAATTCCGAGAAGGCTAACCTCTTTGAAAATTTCGAAACATGCACCCAGAATTCCGAGAAGGCTAACCCCTTTGAAAATTTCGAAAAATGCGCCCAGAATTCCGAGAAGGCTTAACCCCTTTGAAAATTTCGAAAAATGCGCCCAGAATTCCGAAAAGGCTAACCCCTTTGAAAATTTCGAAAAATGCGCCCAGAATTCCGAGAAGGCTAACCCCTTTCAAAATTTCGAAAAATGCACCCAGAATTCCGAGAAGGCTAAACCCTTTGAAAATTTCGAAAAATGCACCCAGAGATCCGAGAAGGCTAACCCCTTTGAAAATTTCGAATGCACCCAGAATTCCGAGAAGGCTATCCCCTTTGAAAATTTCGAAAGATGCACCCAGAATTCCGAGAAGGCTAACCCCTTTGAAAATTTCGAAAAATGCACCCAGAATTCCGAGAAGGCTAACCCCTTTGAAATTTCGAAAATGCACCCAGAATTCCGAGAAGGCTAACCCCTTTGAAAATTTCGAAAAATTCACCCAGAATTCCGAGAAGGCTAACCCCTTTGAAAATTTTGAAAAATGCACACAGAATTCCGAGAACGCTAACCCCTTTGAAAATTTCGAAAAATGCAACCAGGATTCCGAGAAGGCTAACTCCTTTGAAAATTTCGAAAAATGCACCCAGAATTCCGAGAAGGCTAACCCCTTTGAAATTTCGAAAATGCACCCAGAATTCCGAGAAGGCCAAGAAAATGTTGGGGAAAGAAGGTTAAATTTACACCTATAAATATAATTGCAAATTGAATTTTTAATCATTTTGGGTTTAATTTCGAAAAATGCACCCAGAATTCCAAGAAGGAAACCCCTTTGAAAATTTCGAAAAATGCACCCGAAATTCCGAGGTGGCTAACCCCTTTGAAAATTTCGAAAAATGCACCCAGAATTCCGCGAAGGCTAACCCCTTTGAACATTTCGAAAAAAGCACCCAGAATTCCGCGAAGCCTAACCCCTTTGAAAATTTCGAAAAATGCACCCAGAATTCCGAGAAGGCTAACCCCTTTGAAAATTTCGAAAAATTCACCCAGAATTCCGAGAAGGCTAACCCCTTTGAAAATTTCGAAAAATGCACCCAGAAATCCGAGAAGGCTAACCCCTTTGAAAATTTCGAAAAATGCACTCAGAAATCCGAGAAGGCTAACCCCTCTGAAAATTTCGAAAAATGCGCCCAGAATTCCGAGAAGGCTAACCCCTTTGAAAATTTCGAAAAATGCGCCCAGAATTCCGAGAAGGCTAACCCCTTTGAAAATTTAGAAAAATGCACCCAGAATTCCGAGAAGCCTAACCCCTTTGAAAATTTCGAAAAATGCACTCAGAAATCCGAGAAGGCTAACCCCTCTGAAAATTTCGAAAAATGCACCCAGAATTCCGAGAAGGCTATCCCCTTTGAAAATTTCGAAAGATGCACCCAGAATTCCGAGAAGGCTAACCCCTTTGAAAATTTCAAAAATGCACCCAGAATTCCGAGAAGGCTAACCCCTTTGAAATTTCGAAAATGCACCCAGAATTCCGAGAAGGCTAACCCCTTTGAAAATTTCGAAAAATTCACCCAGAATTCCGAGAAGGCTAACCCCTTTGAAAATTTTGAAAAATGCACACAGAATTCCGAGAACGCTAACCCCTTTGAAAATTTCGAAAAATGCAACCAGGATTCCGAGAAGGCTAACTCCTTTGAAAATTTCGAAAAATGCACCCAGAATTCCGAGAAGGCTAACCCCTTTGAAATTTCGAAAATGCACCCAGAATTCCGAGAAGGCCAAGAAAATGTTGGGGAAAGAAGGTTAAATTTACACCTATAAATATAATTGCAAATTGAATTTTTAATCATTTTGGGTTTAATTTCGAAAAATGCACCCAGAATTCCAAGAAGGAAACCCCTTTGAAAATTTCGAAAAATGCACCCGAAATTCCGAGGTGGCTAACCCCTTTGAAAATTTCGAAAAATGCACCCAGAATTCCGAGAAGGCTAACCCTTTTGAAAATTTCGAAAAATGCACCCAGAATTCCGAGGTGGCTAACCCCTTTGAAAATTTCGAAAAATGCACACAGAATTCCGAGAAGGCTAACCCCTTTGAAAATTTCGAAAAATGCACCCAGAATTCCGCGAAGGCTAACCCCTTTGAACATTTCGAAAAAAGCACCCAGAATTCCGCGAAGCCTAACCCCTTTGAAAATTTCGAAAAATGCACCCAGAATTCCGAGAAGGCTAACCCCTTTGAAAATTTCGAAAAATTCACCCAGAATTCCGAGAAGGCTAACCCCTTTGAAAATTTCGAAAAATGCACTCAGAAATCCGAGAAGGCTAACCCCTTTGAAAATTTCGAAAAATGCACTCAGAAATCCGAGAAGGCTAACCCCTCTGAAAATTTCGAAAAATGCGCCCAGAATTCCGAGAAGGCTAACCCCTTTGAAAATTTCGAAAAATGCGCCCAGAATTCCGAGAAGGCTAACCCCTTTGAAAATTTAGAAAAATGCACCCAGAATTCCGAGAAGCCTAACCCCTTTGAAAATTTCGAAAAATGCACTCAGAAATCCGAGAAGGCTAACCCCTTTGAAAATTTCGAAAAATGCACTCAGAAATCCGAGAAGGCTAACCCCTCTGAAAATTTCGAAAAATGCGCCCAGAATTCCGAGAAGGCTAACCCCTTTGAAAATTTCGAAAAATGCGCCCAGAATTCCGAGAAGGCTAACCCCTTTGAAAATTTAGAAAAATGCACCCAGAATTCCGAGAAGCCTAACCCCTTTGAAAATTTCGAAAAATGCACTCAGAAATCCGAGAAGGCTAACCCCTCTGAAAATTTCGAAAAATGCACCCAGAATTCCGAGAAGGCTAACCTCTTTGAAAATTTCGAAAAATGCACCCAGAATTCCGCGAAGGCTAACCCCTTTGAAAATTTCGAAAAATGCGCCCAGAATTCCGAGAAGGCTAACCCCTTTGAAAATTTCGAAAAATGCACCCAGAATTCCGAGAAGGCTTACCCCTTTGAAAATTTCGAAAAATGCACCCAGAATTCCAAGAAGGAAACCCCTTTGAAAATTTCGAAAAATGCACCCGGAATTCCGAGGTGGCTAACCCCTTTGAAAATTTCGAAAAATGCACCCAGAATTCCGAGAAGGCTAACCCTTTTGAAAATTTCGAAAAATGCACCCAGAATTCCGAGGTGGCTAACCCCTTTGAAAATTTCGAAAAATGCACACAGAATTCCGAGAAGGCTAACCCCTTTGAAAATTTCGAAAAATGCACCCAGAATTCCGCGAAGGCTAACCCCTTTGAAAATTTCGAAAAATGCGCCCAGAATTCCGAGAAGGCTAACCCCTTTGAAAATTTCGAAAAATGCACCCAGAATTCCGAGAAGGCTAACCCCTTTGAAAATTTCGAAAAAAGCACCCAGAATTCCGCGAAGGCTAACCCCTTTGAAAATTTCGAAAAATGCACCCAGAATTCCGTGAAGGCTAACCCCTTTGCAAATTTCGAAAAATGCACCCAGAATTCCGAGAAGGCTAACCCCTTTGAAAATTTAGAAAAATGCACCCAGAATTCCGAGAAGCCTAACCCCCTTGAAAATTTCGAAAAATGCACTCAGAAATCCGAGAAGGCTAACCCCTCTGAAAATTTCGAAAAATGCGCCCAGAATTCCGAGAAGGCTAACCCCTTTGAAAATTTCGAAAAATGCGCCCAGAATTCCGAGAAGGCTAACCCCTTTGAAAATTTCGGAAAATGCACCTAGAATTCCGAGAAGGCTAACCGCTTTGAAAATTTCGAAAATTGCACCCATAATTCCGAGAAGGCTAACCCCTTTGAAAATTTCGAAAAATGCGCCCAGAATTCCGAGAAGGCTAACCCCTTTGAAAATTTCGAAAAATGCACCCAGAATTCCGAGAAGGCTAACCCCTTTGAAAATTTCGAATGCACCCAGAATTCCGAGAAGGCTATCCCCTTTGAAAATTTCGAAAGATGCACCCAGAATTCCGAGAAGGCTAACCCCTTTGAAAATTTCGAAAAATGCACCCAGAATTCCGAGAAGGCTAACCCCTTTGAAATTTCGAAAATGCACCCAGAATTCCGAGAAGGCTAACCCCTTTGAAAATTTCGAAAAATGCACCCAGAATTCCGAGAAGGCTAACCCCTTTGAAAATTTTGAAAAATGCACACAGAATTCCGAGAACGCTAACCCCTTTGAAAATTTCGAAAAATGCAACCAGGATTCCGAGAAGGCTAACTCCTTTGAAAATTTCGAAAAATGCACCCAGAATTCCGAGAAGGCTTACCCCTTTGAAAATTTCGAAAAATGCACCCAGAATTCCAAGAAGGAACCCCTTTGAAAATTTCGAAAAATGCACCCGGAATTCCGAGGTGGCTAACCCCTTTGAAAATTTCGAAAAATGCACCCAGAATTCCGAGAAGGCTAACCCTTTTGAAAATTTCGAAAAATGCACCCAGAATTCCGAGGTGGCTAACCCCTTTGAAAATTTCGAAAAATGCACACAGAATTCCGAGAAGGCTAACCCCTTTGAAAATTTCGAAAAATGCACCCAGAATTCCGCGAAGGCTAACCCCTTTGAACATTTCGAAAAAAGCACCCAGAATTCCGCGAAGCCTAACCCCTTTGAAAATTTCGAAAAATGCACCCAGAATTCCGAGAAGGCTAACCCCTTTGAAAATTTCGAAAAATGCACCCAGAATTCCGAGAAGGCTAACCCCTTTGAAAATTTCGAAAAATGCACCCAGAATTCCGAGAAGGCTAACCCCTTTGAAAATTTCGAAAAATGCACTCAGAAATCCGAGAAGGCTAACCCCTCTGAAAATTTCGAAAAATGCGCCCAGAATTCCGAGAAGGCTAACCCCTTTGAAAATTTCGAAAAATGCGCCCAGAATTCCGAGAAGGCTAACCCCTTTGAAAATTTAGAAAAATGCACCCAGAATTCCGAGAAGCCTAACCCCTTTGAAAATTTCGAAAAATGCACACACAATTCCGAGAAGGCTAACCCCTTTGAAAATCTCGAAAAATGCACCCAGAATTCCGAGAAGGCTAACCCCTTTGAAAATTTCGAAAAAAGCACCCAGAATTCCGCGAAGGCTAACCCCTTTGAAAATTTCGAAAAATGCACCCAGAATTCCGTGAAGGCTAACCTCTTTGAAAATTTCGAAAAATGCACCCAGAATTCCGAGAAGGCTAACCCCTTTGCAAATTTCGAAAAATGCACCCCGAATTCCGAGAAGGCTAACCCCTTTGAAAATTTAGAAAAATGCACCCAGAATTCCGAGAAGCCTAACCCCCTTGAAAATTTAGAAAAATGCACTCAGAAATCCGAGAAGGCTAACCTCTTTGAAAATTTCGAAAAATGCACCCAGAATTCCGCGAAGGCTAACCCCTTTGAAAATTTAGAAAAATGCACCCAGAATTCCGAGAAGCCTAACCCCCTTGAAAATTTCGAAAAATGCACCCAGAATTCCGAGAAGGCTAACCTCTTTGAAAATTTCGAAAAATGCACCCAGAATTCCGCGAAGGCTAACCCCTTTGAAAATTTCGAAAAATGCGCCCAGAATTCCGAGAAGGCTAACCCCTTTGAAAATTTCGAAAAATGCACCCAGAATTCCGAGAAGGCTAACCCGTTTGACAATTTCGAAAAATGCACCCGGAATTCCGAGAAGGCTAACCCCTTTGAAAATTTCGAAAAATGCACCCGGAATTCCGAGGTGGCTAACCCCTTTGAAAATTTCGAATAATGCACCCAGAATTCCGAGAAGGCTAACCCCTTTGAAAATTTCGAAAAATGCGCCCAGAATTCCGAGAATGCTAACCCCTTTGAAAATTTCGAAAAATGCACCCAGAATTCCGAGAAGGCTAAACCCTTTGCAAATTTCGAAAAATGCACCCAGAATTCCGAGAAGGCTAACCCCTTTGAAAATTTAGAAAAATGCACCCAGAATTCCGAGAAGCCTAACCCCCTTGAAAATTTCGAAAAATGCACTCAGAAATCCGAGAAGGCTAACCCCTCTGAAAATTTCGAAAAATGCGCCCAGAATTCCGAGAAGGCTAACCCCTTTGAAAATTTCGAAAAATGCGCCCAGAATTCCGAGAAGGCTAACCCCTTTGAAAATTTCGAAAAATGAACCCAGAATTCGGAGAAGGCTAACCCCTTTGAAAATTTCGAAAAATGCACCCAGAATTCCGAGAAGGCTAACCCCTTTGAAAATTTCGAAAAATGCACTCAGCAATCCGAGAAGGCTAACCCCTCTGAAAATTTCGAAAAATGCGCCCAGAATTCCGAGAAGGCTAACCCCTTTGAAAATTTCGAAAAATGCGCCCAGAATTCCGAGAAGGCTAACCCCTTTGAAAATTTCGAAAAATGCACCCAGAATTCCGAGAAGGCTAACCCCTTTGAAAATTTCGAAAAAAGCACCCAGAATTCCGCGAAGGCTAACCCCTTTGAAAATTTCGAAAAATGCACCCAGAATTCCGTGAAGGCTAACCTCTTTGAAAATTTCGAAAAATGCACCCATAATTCCGAGAAGGCTAACCCCTTTGAAAATTTCGAAAAATGCGCCCAGAATTCCGAGAAGGCTAACCCCTTTGAAAATTTCGAAAAAATGCGCCCAGAATACCGAGAAGGCTAACCCCTTTGAAAATTTCGAAAAATGCACCCAGAATTCCGAGAAAGCTAACCCCTTTGAAAATTTCGAAAAATGCACCCAGAATTCCGAGAAGGCTAACCCCTTTGCAAATTTCGAAAAATGCACCCAGAATTCCGAGAAAGCTAACCCCTTTGAAAATTTCGAAAAATGCACCCAGAATTCCGCGAAGGCTAACCCCTTTGAACATTTCGAAAAAAGCACCCAGAATTCCGCGAAGCCTAACCCCTTTGAAAATTTCGAAAAATGCACCCAGAATTCCGAGAAGGCTAACCCCTTTGAAAATTTCGAAAAATTCACCCAGAATTCCGAGAAGGCTAACCCCTTTGAAAATTTCGAAAAATGCACCCAGAAATCCGAGAAGGCTAACCCCTTTGAAAATTTCGAAAAATGCACTCAGAAATCCGAGAAGGCTAACCCCTCTGAAAATTTCGAAAAATGCGCCCAGAATTCCGAGAAGGCTAACCCCTTTGAAAATTTCGAAAAATGCGCCCAGAATTCCGAGAAGGCTAACCCCTTTGAAAATTTAGAAAAATGCACCCAGAATTCCGAGAAGCCTAACCCCTTTGAAAATTTCGAAAAATGCACTCAGAAATCCGAGAAGGCTAACCCCTCTGAAAATTTCGAAAAATGCACCCAGAATTCCGAGAAGGCTATCCCCTTTGAAAATTTCGAAAGATGCACCCAGAATTCCGAGAAGGCTAACCCCTTTGAAAATTTCGAAAAATGCACCCAGAATTCCGAGAAGGCTAACCCCTTTGAAATTTCGAAAATGCACCCAGAATTCCGAGAAGGCTAACCCCTTTGAAAATTTCGAAAAATTCACCCAGAATTCCGAGAAGGCTAACCCCTTTGAAAATTTTGAAAAATGCACACAGAATTCCGAGAACGCTAACCCCTTTGAAAATTTCGAAAAATGCAACCAGGATTCCGAGAAGGCTAACTCCTTTGAAAATTTCGAAAAATGCACCCAGAATTCCGAGAAGGCTAACCCCTTTGAAATTTCGAAAATGCACCCAGAATTCCGAGAAGGCCAAGAAAATGTTGGGGAAAGAAGGTTAAATTTACACCTATAAATATAATTGCAAATTGAATTTTTAATCATTTTGGGTTTAATTTCGAAAAATGCACCCAGAATTCCAAGAAGGAAACCCCTTTGAAAATTTCGAAAAATGCACCCGAAATTCCGAGGTGGCTAACCCCTTTGAAAATTTCGAAAAATGCACCCAGAATTCCGAGAAGGCTAACCCTTTTGAAAATTTCGAAAAATGCACCCAGAATTCCGAGGTGGCTAACCCCTTTGAAAATTTCGAAAAATGCACACAGAATTCCGAGAAGGCTAACCCCTTTGAAAATTTCGAAAAATGCACCCAGAATTCCGCGAAGGCTAACCCCTTTGAACATTTCGAAAAAAGCACCCAGAATTCCGCGAAGCCTAACCCCTTTGAAAATTTCGAAAAATGCACCCAGAATTCCGAGAAGGCTAACCCCTTTGAAAATTTCGAAAAATTCACCCAGAATTCCGAGAAGGCTAACCCCTTTGAAAATTTCGAAAAATGCACTCAGAAATCCGAGAAGGCTAACCCCTTTGAAAATTTCGAAAAATGCACTCAGAAATCCGAGAAGGCTAACCCCTCTGAAAATTTCGAAAAATGCGCCCAGAATTCCGAGAAGGCTAACCCCTTTGAAAATTTCGAAAAATGCGCCCAGAATTCCGAGAAGGCTAACCCCTTTGAAAATTTAGAAAAATGCACCCAGAATTCCGAGAAGCCTAACCCCTTTGAAAATTTCGAAAAATGCACTCAGAAATCCGAGAAGGCTAACCCCTTTGAAAATTTCGAAAAATGCACTCAGAAATCCGAGAAGGCTAACCCCTCTGAAAATTTCGAAAAATGCGCCCAGAATTCCGAGAAGGCTAACCCCTTTGAAAATTTCGAAAAATGCGCCCAGAATTCCGAGAAGGCTAACCCCTTTGAAAATTTAGAAAAATGCACCCAGAATTCCGAGAAGCCTAACCCCTTTGAAAATTTCGAAAAATGCACTCAGAAATCCGAGAAGGCTAACCCCTCTGAAAATTTCGAAAAATGCACCCAGAATTCCGAGAAGGCTAACCTCTTTGAAAATTTCGAAAAATGCACCCAGAATTCCGCGAAGGCTAACCCCTTTGAAAATTTCGAAAAATGCGCCCAGAATTCCGAGAAGGCTAACCCCTTTGAAAATTTCGAAAAATGCACCCAGAATTCCGAGAAGGCTTACCCCTTTGAAAATTTCGAAAAATGCACCCAGAATTCCAAGAAGGAAACCCCTTTGAAAATTTCGAAAAATGCACCCGGAATTCCGAGGTGGCTAACCCCTTTGAAAATTTCGAAAAATGCACCCAGAATTCCGAGAAGGCTAACCCTTTTGAAAATTTCGAAAAATGCACCCAGAATTCCGAGGTGGCTAACCCCTTTGAAAATTTCGAAAAATGCACACAGAATTCCGAGAAGGCTAACCCCTTTGAAAATTTCGAAAAATGCACCCAGAATTCCGCGAAGGCTAACCCCTTTGAAAATTTCGAAAAATGCGCCCAGAATTCCGAGAAGGCTAACCCCTTTGAAAATTTCGAAAAATGCACCCAGAATTCCGAGAAGGCTAACCCCTTTGAAAATTTCGAAAAAAGCACCCAGAATTCCGCGAAGGCTAACCCCTTTGAAAATTTCGAAAAATGCACCCAGAATTCCGTGAAGGCTAACCCCTTTGCAAATTTCGAAAAATGCACCCAGAATTCCGAGAAGGCTAACCCCTTTGAAAATTTTGAAAAATGCACACAGAATTCCGAGAACGCTAACCCCTTTGAAAATTTCGAAAAATGCAACCAGGATTCCGAGAAGGCTAACTCCTTTGAAAATTTCGAAAAATGCACCCAGAATTCCGAGAAGGCTTACCCCTTTGAAAATTTCGAAAAATGCACCCAGAATTCCAAGAAGGAACCCCTTTGAAAATTTCGAAAAATGCACCCGGAATTCCGAGGTGGCTAACCCCTTTGAAAATTTCGAAAAATGCACCCAGAATTCCGAGAAGGCTAACCCTTTTGAAAATTTCGAAAAATGCACCCAGAATTCCGAGGTGGCTAACCCCTTTGAAAATTTCGAAAAATGCACACAGAATTCCGAGAAGGCTAACCCCTTTGAAAATTTCGAAAAATGCACCCAGAATTCCGCGAAGGCTAACCCCTTTGAACATTTCGAAAAAAGCACCCAGAATTCCGCGAAGCCTAACCCCTTTGAAAATTTCGAAAAATGCACCCAGAATTCCGAGAAGGCTAACCCCTTTGAAAATTTCGAAAAATGCACCCAGAATTCCGAGAAGGCTAACCCCTTTGAAAATTTCGAAAAATGCACCCAGAATTCCGAGAAGGCTAACCCCTTTGAAAATTTCGAAAAATGCACTCAGAAATCCGAGAAGGCTAACCCCTCTGAAAATTTCGAAAAATGCGCCCAGAATTCCGAGAAGGCTAACCCCTTTGAAAATTTCGAAAAATGCGCCCAGAATTCCGAGAAGGCTAACCCCTTTGAAAATTTAGAAAAATGCACCCAGAATTCCGAGAAGCCTAACCCCTTTGAAAATTTCGAAAAATGCACACACAATTCCGAGAAGGCTAACCCCTTTGAAAATCTCGAAAAATGCACCCAGAATTCCGAGAAGGCTAACCCCTTTGAAAATTTCGAAAAAAGCACCCAGAATTCCGCGAAGGCTAACCCCTTTGAAAATTTCGAAAAATGCACCCAGAATTCCGTGAAGGCTAACCTCTTTGAAAATTTCGAAAAATGCACCCAGAATTCCGAGAAGGCTAACCCCTTTGCAAATTTCGAAAAATGCACCCCGAATTCCGAGAAGGCTAACCCCTTTGAAAATTTAGAAAAATGCACCCAGAATTCCGAGAAGCCTAACCCCCTTGAAAATTTAGAAAAATGCACTCAGAAATCCGAGAAGGCTAACCTCTTTGAAAATTTCGAAAAATGCACCCAGAATTCCGCGAAGGCTAACCCCTTTGAAAATTTAGAAAAATGCACCCAGAATTCCGAGAAGCCTAACCCCCTTGAAAATTTCGAAAAATGCACCCAGAATTCCGAGAAGGCTAACCTCTTTGAAAATTTCGAAAAATGCACCCAGAATTCCGCGAAGGCTAACCCCTTTGAAAATTTCGAAAAATGCGCCCAGAATTCCGAGAAGGCTAACCCCTTTGAAAATTTCGAAAAATGCACCCAGAATTCCGAGAAGGCTAACCCGTTTGACAATTTCGAAAAATGCACCCGGAATTCCGAGAAGGCTAACCCCTTTGAAAATTTCGAAAAATGCACCCGGAATTCCGAGGTGGCTAACCCCTTTGAAAATTTCGAATAATGCACCCAGAATTCCGAGAAGGCTAACCCCTTTGAAAATTTCGAAAAATGCGCCCAGAATTCCGAGAATGCTAACCCCTTTGAAAATTTCGAAAAATGCACCCAGAATTCCGAGAAGGCTAAACCCTTTGCAAATTTCGAAAAATGCACCCAGAATTCCGAGAAGGCTAACCCCTTTGAAAATTTAGAAAAATGCACCCAGAATTCCGAGAAGCCTAACCCCCTTGAAAATTTCGAAAAATGCACTCAGAAATCCGAGAAGGCTAACCCCTCTGAAAATTTCGAAAAATGCGCCCAGAATTCCGAGAAGGCTAACCCCTTTGAAAATTTCGAAAAATGCGCCCAGAATTCCGAGAAGGCTAACCCCTTTGAAAATTTCGAAAAATGAACCCAGAATTCGGAGAAGGCTAACCCCTTTGAAAATTTCGAAAAATGCACCCAGAATTCCGAGAAGGCTAACCCCTTTGAAAATTTCGAAAAATGCACTCAGCAATCCGAGAAGGCTAACCCCTCTGAAAATTTCGAAAAATGCGCCCAGAATTCCGAGAAGGCTAACCCCTTTGAAAATTTCGAAAAATGCGCCCAGAATTCCGAGAAGGCTAACCCCTTTGAAAATTTCGAAAAATGCACCCAGAATTCCGAGAAGGCTAACCCCTTTGAAAATTTCGAAAAAAGCACCCAGAATTCCGCGAAGGCTAACCTCTTTGAAAATTTCGAAAAATGCACCCAGAATTCCGTGAAGGCTAACCTCTTTGAAAATTTCGAAAAATGCACCCATAATTCCGAGAAGGCTAACCCCTTTGAAAATTTCGAAAAATGCGCCCAGAATTCCGAGAAGGCTAACCCCTTTGAAAATTTCGAAAAAATGCGCCCAGAATACCGAGAAGGCTAACCCCTTTGAAAATTTCGAAAAATGCACCCAGAATTCCGAGAAAGCTAACCCCTTTGAAAATTTCGAAAAATGCACCCAGAATTCCGAGAAGGCTAACCCCTTTGCAAATTTCGAAAAATGCACCCAGAATTCCGAGAAAGCTAACCCCTTTGAAAATTTCGAAAAATGCACCCAGAATTCCGAGAAGGCTAACCCCTTTGCAAATTTCGAAAAATGAACCCAGAATTCGGAGAAGGCTAACCCCTTTGAAAATTTCGAAAAATGCACCCAGAAATCAGAGAAGGCTAACCCCTTTGAAAATTTCGAAAAATGCACCCAGAATTCCGAGGTGGCTTACCGCTTTGAAAATTTCGAAAAATGCACCCAAAATCCGAGAAGGCTAACCCCTTTGAAAATTTCGAAAAATGCACCCAGAAATCAGAGAAGGCTAACCCCTTTGAAAATTTCGAAAAATGCACCCGGAATTCCGAGGTGGCTAACCCCTTTGAAAATTTCGAATAATGCACCCAGAATTCCGAGAAGGCTAACCCCTTTGAAAATTTCAAAAATGCACCCAGAATTCCGAGAAGGCTAACCCCTTTGAAAATTTCGAAAAATGCACTCAGCAATCCGAGAAGGCTAACCCCTCTGAAAATTTCGAAAAATGCGCCCAGAATTCCGAGAAGGCTAACCCCTTTGAAAATTTCGAAAAATGCGCCCAGAATTCCGAGAAGGCTAACCCCTTTGAAAATTTCGAAAAATGCACCCAGAATTCCGAGAAGGCTAACCCCTTTGAAAATTTCGAAAAAAGCACCCAGAATTCCGCGAAGGCTAACCCCTTTGAAAATTTCGAAAAATGCACCCAGAATTCCGTGAAGGCTAACCTCTTTGAAAATTTCGAAAAATGCACCCATAATTCCGAGAAGGCTAACCCCTTTGAAAATTTCGAAAAATGCGCCCAGAATTCCGAGAAGGCTAACCCCTTTGAAAATTTCGAAAAAATGCGCCCAGAATACCGAGAAGGCTAACCCCTTTGAAAATTTCGAAAAATGCACCCAGAATTCCGAGAAAGCTAACCCCTTTGAAAATTTCGAAAAATGCACCCAGAATTCCGAGAAGGCTAACCCCTTTGCAAATTTCGAAAAATGCACCCAGAATTCCGAGAAGGCTAACCCCTTTGAAAATTTAGAAAAATGCACCCAGAATTCCGAGAAGCCTAACCCCCTTGAAAATTTCGAAAAATGCACCCAGAATTCCGAGAAGGCTAACCCCTATGAAAATTTCGAAAAATGCGCCAAGAATTCTGAGAAGGCTAACCCCTTTGAAAATTTCGAAAAATGCACCCAGAATTCCGAGAAGGCTAAACCCTTTGCAAATTTCGAAAAATGCACCCAGAATTCCGAGAAGGCTAACCCCTTTGAAAATTTAGAAAAATGCACCCAGAATTCCGAGAAGCCTAACCCCCATGAAAATTTCGAAAAATGCACTCAGAAATCCGAGAAGGCTAACCCCTCTGAAAATTTCGAAAAATGCGCCCAGAATTCCGAGAAGGCTAACCCCTTTGAAAATTTCGAAAAATGCACCCAGAATTCCGAGAAGGCTTACCGCTTTGAAAATTTCGAAAAATGCACCCAAAATCCGAGAAGGCTAACCACTTTGAAAATTTCGAAAAATGCACCCAGAAATCAGAGAAGGCTAACCCCTTTGAAAATTTCGAAAAATGCACCCGGAATTCCGAGGTGGCTAACCCCTTTGAAAATTTCGAATAATGCACCCAGAATTCCGAGAAGGCTAACCCCTTTGAAAATTTCGAAAAATGCACCCAGAATTCCGAGAAGGCTAACCCCTTTGAAAATTTCGAAAAATGCATCCAGAATTCCGAGAAGGCTATCCCCTTTGAAAATTTCGAAAAAAGCACCCAGAATTCCGTGAAGGCTAACCCCTTTGAAAATTTCGAAAAATGCGCCCAGAATTCCGAGAAGGCTAACCCCTTTGAAAATTTCGAAAAATGCGCCCAGAATTCCGAGAAGGCTAACCCCTTTGAAAATTTCGAAAAATGCACCCAGAATTCCGAGAAGGCTAACCCCTTTGAAAATTTCGAAAAAAGCACCCAGAATTCCGCGAAGGCTAACCCCTTTGAAAATTTCGAAAAATGCACCCAGAATTCCGTGAAGGCTAACCTCTTTGAAAATTTCGAAAAATGCACCCATAATTCCGAGAAGGCTAACCCCTTTGAAAATTTCGAAAAATGCGCCCAGAATTCCGAGAAGGCTAACCCCTTTGAAAATTTCGAAAAAATGCGCCCAGAATTCCGAGAAGGCTAACCCCTTTGAAAATTTAGAAAAATGCACCCAGAATTCCGAGAAGGCTAACCCCTTTGAAAATTTCGAAAAATGCACCCAGAATTCCGAGAAGGCTAACCCCTTTGCAAATTTCGAAAAATGCACCCAGAATTCCGAGAAGGCTAACCCCTTTGAAAATTTAGAAAAATGCACCCAGAATTCCGAGAAGCCTAACCCCCTTGAAAATTTCGAAAAATGCACTCAGAAATCCGAGAAGGCTAACCCCTCTGAAAATTTCGAAAAATGCACCCAGAATTCCGAGAAGGCTAACCTCTTTGAAAATTTCGAAAAATGCACCCAGAATTCCGCGAAGGCTAACCCCTTTGAAAATTTCGGAAAATGCGCCCAGAATTCCGAGAAGGCTAACCCCTTTGAAAATTTAGAAAAATGCAACCAGAATTCCGAGAAGGCTAACCCCTTTGAAAATTTCGAAAAATGCAACCAGAATTCCGAGAAGGCTAACTCCTTTGAAAATTTCGAAAAATGCACCCAGAATTCCGAGAACGCTAACCCCTTTGAAAATTTCGAAAAATGCAACCAGAATTCCGAGAAGGCTAACTCCTTTGAAAATTTCGAAAAATGCACCCAGAATTCCGAGAAGGCTTACCCCTTTGAAAATTTCGAAAAATGCACCCAGAATTCCAAGAAGGAAACCCCTTTGAAAATTTCGAAAAATGCACCCGGAATTCCGAGGTGGCTAACCCCTTTGAAAATTTCGAAAAATGCACCCAGAATTCCGAGAAGGCTAACCCTTTTGAAAATTTCGAAAAATGCACCCAGAATTCCGAGGTGGCTAACCCCTTTGAAAATTTCGAAAAATGCACACAGAATTCCGAGAAGGCTAACCCCTTTGAAAATTTTGAAAAATGCACCCAGAATTCCGCGAAGGCTAACCCCTTTGAAAATTTCGAAAAATGCACCCAGAATTCCGCGAAGGCTAACCCCTTTGAAAATTTCGAAAAAAGCACCCAGAATTCCGCGAAGGCTAATCCCTTTGAAAATTTCGAAAAATGCACCCAGAATTCCGAGAAGGCTAACCCCTTTGAAAATTTAGAAAAATGCACCCAGAATTCCGAGAAGCCTAACCCCCTTGAAAATTTCGAAAAATGCACTCAGAAATCCGAGAAGGCTAACCCCTCTGAAAATTTCGAAAAATGCGCCCAGAATTCCGAGAAGGCTAACCCCTTTGAAAATTTCGAAAAATGCACCTAGAATTCCGAGAAGGCTAACCGCTTTGAAAATTTCGAAAATTGCACCCATAATTCCGAGAAGGCTAACCCCTTTGAAAATTTCGAAAAATGCGCCCAGAATTCCGAGAAGGCTAACCCCTTTGAAAATTTCGAAAAATGCACCCAGAAATCAGAGAAGGCTAACCCCTTTGAAAATTTCGAAAAATGCACCCAGAATTCCGAGGTGGCTTACCGCTTTGAAAATTTCGAAAAATGCACCCAAAATCCGAGAAGGCTAACCCCTTTGAAAATTTCGAAAAATGCACCCAGAAATCAGAGAAGGCTAACCCCTTTGAAAATTTCGAAAAATGCACCCAGAATTCCGAGGTGGCTAACCCCTTTGAAAATTTCGAATAATGCACCCAGAATTCCGAGAAGGCTAACCCCTTTGAAAATTTCGAAAAATGCACCCAGAATTCCGAGAAGGCTAACCCCTTTGAAAATTTCGAAAAATGCATCCAGAATTCCGAGAAGGCTATCCCCTTTGAAAATTTCGAAAAAAGCACCCAGAATTCCGTGAAGGCTAACCCCTTTGAAAATTTCGAAAAATGCGCCCAGAATTCCGAGAAGGCTAACCCCTTTGAAAATTTCGAAAAATGCACCCAGAATTCCGAGAAGGCTAACCCGTTTGACAATTTCGAAAATGCACCAAGAATTCCGAGAAGGCTAACCCCTTTGAAAATTTCGAAAAATGCAACCAGAATTCCGAGAAGGCTAACCCCTTTGAAAATTTCGAAAAATGCAACCAGTATTCCGAGAAGGCTAACCCCTTTGAAAATTTCAAAAATGCACCCAGAATTCCGAGAAGGCTAACCCCTTTGCAAATTTCGAAAAATGAACCCAGAATTCGGAGAAGGCTAACCCCTTTGAAAATTTCGAAAAATGCACCCAGAATTCCGAGAAGGCTAACCCCTTTGAAAATTTCGAAAAATGCACTCAGCAATCCGAGAAGGCTAACCCCTCTGAAAATTTCGAAAAATGCGCCCAGAATTCCGAGAATTCTAACCCCTTTGAAAATTTCGAAAAATGCGCCCAGAATTCCGAGAAGGCTAACCCCTTTGAAAATTTCGAAAAATGCACCCAGAATTCCGAGAAGGCTAACCCCTTTGAAAATTTCGAAAAAAGCACCCAGAATTCCGCGAAGGCTAACCCCTTTGAAAATTTCGAAAAATGCACCCAGAATTCCGTGAAGGCTAACCTCTTTGAAAATTTCGAAAAATGCACCCATAATTCCGAGAAGGCTAACCCCTTTGAAAATGTCGAAAAATGCGCCCAGAATTCCGAGAAAGCTAACCCCTTTGAAAATTTCGAAAAAATGCGCCCAGAATTCCGAGAAGGCTAACCCCTTTGAAAATTTCGAAAAATGCACCCAGAATTCCGAGAAGGCTAACCCCTTTGAAAATTTCGAAAAATGCACCCAGAATTCCGAGAAGGCTAACCCCTTTGAAAATTTAGAAAAATGCACCCAGAATTCCGAGAAGCCTAACCCCCTTGAAAATTTCGAAAAATGCACCCAGAATTCCGAGAACGCTAACCTCTTTGAAAATTTCGAAAAATGCGCCCAGAATTCCGAGAAGGCTAACCCCTTTGAAAATTTCGAAAAATGCACCCAGAATTCCGAGAAGGCTAACCCCTTTGAAAATTTCGAAAAATGCATCCAGAATTCCGAGAAGGCTATCCCCTTTGAAAATTTCGAAAAAAGCACCCAGAATTCCGTGAAGGCTAACCCCTTTGAAAATTTCGAAAAATGCGCCCAGAATTCCGAGAAGGCTAACCCCTTTGAAAATTTCGAAAAATGCACCCAGAATTCCGAGAAGGCTAACCCGTTTGACAATTTCGAAAATGCACCAAGAATTCCGAGAAGGCTAACCCCTTTGCAAATTTCGAAAAATGAACCCAGAATTCGGAGAAGGCTAACCCCTTTGAAAATTTCGAAATATGCACCCAGAATTCCGAGAAGGCTAACCCCTTTGAAAATTTCGAAAAATGCACTCAGCAATCCGAGAAGGCTAACCCCTCTGAAAATTTCGAAAAATGCGCCCAGAATTCCGAGAAGGCTAACCCCTTTGAAAATTTCGAAAAATGCGCCCAGAATTCCGAGAAGGCTAACCCCTTTGAAAATTTCGAAAAATGCACCCAGAATTCCGAGAAGGCTAACCCCTTTGAAAATTTCGAAAATGCACCTAGAATTCCGAGAAGGCTAACCGCTTTGAAAATTTCGAAAATTGCACCCATAATTCCGAGAAGGCTAACCCCTTTGAAAATTTCGAAAAATGCGCCCAGAATTCCGAGAAGGCTAACCCCTTTGAAAATTTCGAAAATGCACCTAGAATTCCGAGAAGGCTAACCGCTTTGAAAATTTCGAAAATTGCACCCAGAATTCCGAGAAGGCTAACCCCTTTGAAAATTTCGAAAATTGCACCCATAATTCCGAGAAGGCTAACCCCTTTGAAAATTTCGAAAAATGCGCCCAGAATTCCGAGAAGGCTAACCCCTTTGAAAATTTCGAAAATGCACCTAGAATTCCGAGAAGGCTAACCGCTTTGAAAATTTCGAAAATTGCACCCAGAATTCCGAGAAGGCTAACCCCTTTGAAAATTTCGAAAAATGCACCCAGAAATCAGAGAAGGCTAACCCCTTTGAAAATTTCGAAAAATGCACCCAGAATTCCGAGGTGGCTTACCGCTTTGAAAATTTCGAAAAATGCACCCAAAATCCGAGAAGGCTAACCCCTTTGAAAATTTCGAAAAATGCACCCAGAAATCAGAGAAGGCTAACCCCTTTGAAAATTTCGAAAAATGCACCCGGAATTCCGAGGTGGCTAACCCCTTTGAAAATTTCGAATAATGCACCCAGAATTCCGAGAAGGCTAACCCCTTTGAAAATTTCAAAAATGCACCCAGAATTCCGAGAAGGCTAACCCCTTTGCAAATTTCGAAAAATGAACCCAGAATTCGGAGAAGGCTAACCCCTTTGAAAATTTCGAAAAATGCACCCAGAATTCCGAGAAGGCTAACCCCTTTGAAAATTTCGAAAAATGCACTCAGCAATCCGAGAAGGCTAACCCCTCTGAAAATTTCGAAAAATGCGCCCAGAATTCCGAGAAGGCTAACCCCTTTGAAAATTTCGAAAAATGCGCCCAGAATTCCGAGAAGGCTAACCCCTTTGAAAATTTCGAAAAATACACCCAGAATTCCGAGAAGGCTAACCCCTTTGAAAATTTCGAAAAAAGCACCCAGAATTCCGCGAAGGCTAACCCCTTTGAAAATTTCGAAAAATGCACCCAGAATTCCGTGAAGGCTAACCTCTTTGAAAATTTCGAAAAATGCACCCATAATTCCGAGAAGGCTAACCCCTTTGAAAATTTCGAAAAATGCACCCAGAATTCCGAGAAGGCTAACCCCTTTGAAAATTTCGAAAAATGCACCCAGAATTCCGAGAAGGCTAACCCCTTTGCAAATTTCGAAAAATGCACCCAGAATTCCGAGAAGGCTAACCCCTTTGAAAATTTAGAAAAATGCACCCAGAATTCCGAGAAGCCTAACCCCCTTGAAAATTTCGAAAAATGCACCCAGAATTCCGAGAAGGCTAACCCCTATGAAAATTTCGAAAAATGCGCCAAGAATTCCGAGAAGGCTAACCCCTTTGAAAATTTCGAAAAATGCACCCAGAATTCCGAGAAGGCTAAACCCTTTGCAAATTTCGAAAAATGCACCCAGAATTCCGAGAAGGCTAACCCCTTTGAAAATTTAGAAAAATGCACCCAGAATTCCGAGAAGCCTAACCCCCATGAAAATTTCGAAAAATGCACTCAGAAATCCGAGAAGGCTAACCCCTCTGAAAATTTCGAAAAATGCGCCCAGAATTCCGAGAAGGCTAACCCCTTTGAAAATTTCGAAAAATGCACCCAGAATTCCGAGAAGGCTTACCGCTTTGAAAATTTCGAAAAATGCACCCAAAATCCGAGAAGGCTAACCCCTTTGAAAATTTCGAAAAATGCACCCAGAAATCAGAGAAGGCTAACCCCTTTGAAAATTTCGAAAAATGCACCCGGAATTCCGAGGTGGCTAACCCCTTTGAAAATTTCGAATAATGCACCCAGAATTCCGAGAAGGCTAACCCCTTTGAAAATTTCGAAAAATGCACCCAGAATTCCGAGAAGGCTAACCCCTTTGAAAATTTCGAAAAATGCATCCAGAATTCCGAGAAGGCTATCCCCTTTGTAAAATTTCGAAAAAAGCACCCAGAATTCCGTGAAGGCTAACCCCTTTGAAAATTTCGAAAAATGCGCCCAGAATTCCGAGAAGGCTAACCCCTTTGAAAATTTCGAAAAATGCACCCAGAATTCCGAGAAGGCTAACCCGTTTGACAATTTCGAAAAATGCACCCAGAATTCCGAGAAGGCTAACCCCTTTGAAAATTTCGAAAAATGCACTCAGGAATCCGAGAAGGCTAACCCCTCTGAAAATTTCGAAAAATGCGCCCAGAATTCCGAGAAGGCTAACCCCTTTGAAAATTTCGAAAAATGCGCCCAGAATTCCGAGAAGGCTAACCCCTTTGAAAATTTCGAAAAATGCACCCAGAATTCCGAGAAGGCTAACCCCTTTGAAAATTTCGAAAAAAGCACCCAGAATTCCGCGAAGGCTAACCCCTTTGAAAATTTCGAAAAATGCACCCAGAATTCCGTGAAGGCTAACCTCTTTGAAAATTTCGAAAAATGCACCCATAATTCCGAGAAGGCTAACCCCTTTGAAAATTTCGAAAAATGCGCCCAGAATTCCGAGAAGGCTAACCCCTTTGAAAATTTCGAAAAAATGCGCCCAGAATTCCGAGAAGGCTAACCCCTTTGAAAATTTAGAAAAATGCACCCAGAATTCCGAGAAGGCTAACCCCTTTGAAAATTTCGAAAAATGCACCCAGAATTCCGAGAAGGCTAACCCCTTTGCAAATTTCGAAAAATGCACCCAGAATTCCGAGAAGGCTAACCCCTTTGAAAATTTAGAAAAATGCACCCAGAATTCCGAGAAGCCTAACCCCCTTGAAAATTTCGAAAAATGCACTCAGAAATCCGAGAAGGCTAACCCCTCTGAAAATTTCGAAAAATGCACCCAGAATTCCGAGAAGGCTAACCTCTTTGAAAATTTCGAAAAATGCACCCAGAATTCCGCGAAGGCTAACCCCTTTGAAAATTTCGGAAAATGCGCCCAGAATTCCGAGAAGGCTAACCCCTTTGAAAATTTAGAAAAATGCACCCAGAATTCCGAGAAGGCTAACCCCTTTGAAAATTTCGAAAAATGCAACCAGAATTCCGAGAAGGCTAACTCCTTTGAAAATTTCGAAAAATGCACCCAGAATTCCGAGAACGCTAACCCCTTTGAAAATTTCGAAAAATGCAACCAGAATTCCGAGAAGGCTAACTCCTTTGAAAATTTCGAAAAATGCACCCAGAATTCCGAGAAGGCTTACCCCTTTGAAAATTTCGAAAAATGCACCCAGAAATCAGAGAAGGCTAACCCCTTTGAAAATTTCGAAAAATGCACCCGGAATTCCGAGGTGGCTAACCCCTTTGAAAATTTCGAATAATGCACCCCGAATTCCGGGAAGGCTAACCCCTTTGAAAATTTCGAAAAATGCACCCAGAAATCAGAGAAGGCTAACCCCTTTGAAAATTTCGAAAAATGCACCCAGAATTCCGAGGTGGCTTACCGCTTTGAAAATTTCGAAAAATGCACCCAAAATCCGAGAAGGCTAACCCCTTTGAAAATTTCGAAAAATGCACCCAGAAATCAGAGAAGGCTAACCCCTTTGAAAATTTCGAAAAATGCACCCGGAATTCCGAGGTGGCTAACCCCTTTGAAAATTTCGAATAATGCACCCAGAATTCCGAGAAGGCTAACCCCTTTGAAAATTTCGAAAAATGCACCCAGAAATCAGAGAAGGCTAACCCCTTTGAAAATTTCGAAAAATGCACCCGGAATTCCGAGGTGGCTAACCCCTTTGAAAATTTCGAAAAATGCACCCAGAATTCCGAGGTGGCTTACCGCTTTGAAAATTTAGAAAAATGCACCCAGAATTCCGAGAAGCCTAACCCCCTTGAAAATTTCGAAAAATGCACTCAGAAATCCGAGAAGACTAACCCCTCTGAAAATTTCGAAAAATGCACCCAGAATTCCGAGAAGGCTAACCTCTTTGAAAATTTCGAAAAATGCACCCAGAATTCCGCGAAGGCTAACCCCTTTGAAAATTTCGGAAAATGCGCCCAGAATTCCGAGAAGGCTAACCCCTTTGAAAATTTAGAAAAATGCACCCAGAATTCCGAGAAGGCTAACCCCTTTGAAAATTTCGAAAAATGCAACCAGAATTCCGAGAAGGCTAACTCCTTTGAAAATTTCGAAAAATGCACCCAGAATTCCGAGAACGCTAACCCCTTTGAAAATTTCGAAAAATGCAACCAGAATTCCGAGAAGGCTAACTCCTTTGAAAATTTCGAAAAATGCACCCAGAATTCCGAGAAGGCTTACCCCTTTGAAAATTTCGAAAAATGCACCCAGAAATCAGAGAAGGCTAACCCCTTTGAAAATTTCAAAAATGCACCCAGAATTCCGAGAAGGCTAACCCCTTTGCAAATTTCGAAAAATGAACCCAGAATTCGGAGAAGGCTAACCCCTTTGAAAATTTCGAAAAATGCACCCAGAATTCCGAGAAGGCTAACCCCTTTGAAAATTTCGAAAAATGCACTCAGCAATCCGAGAAGGCTAACCCCTCTGAAAATTTCGAAAAATGCGCCCAGAATTCCGAGAAGGCTAACCCCTTTGAAAATTTCGAAAAATGCGCCCAGAATTCCGAGAAGGCTAACCCCTTTGAAAATTTCGAAAAATGCACCCAGAATTCCGAGAAGGCTAACCCCTTTGAAAATTTCGAAAAAAGCACCCAGAATTCCGCGAAGGCTAACCCCTTTGAAAATTTCGAAAAATGCACCCAGAATTCCGTGAAGGCTAACCTCTTTGAAAATTTCGAAAAATGCACCCATAATTCCGAGAAGGCTAACCCCTTTGAAAATTTCGAAAAATGCGCCCAGAATTCCGAGAAGGCTAACCCCTTTGAAAATTTCGAAAAATGCACTCAGCAATCCGAGAAGGCTAACCCCTCTGAAAATTTCGAAAAATGCGCCCAGAATTCCGAGAATTCTAACCCCTTTGAAAATTTCGAAAAATGCGCCCAGAATTCCGAGAAGGCTAACCCCTTTGAAAATTTCGAAAAATGCACCCAGAATTCCGAGAAGGCTAACCCCTTTGAAAATTTCGAAAAAAGCACCCAGAATTCCGCGAAGGCTAACCCCTTTGAAAATTTCGAAAAATGCACCCAGAATTCCGTGAAGGCTAACCTCTTTGAAAATTTCGAAAAATGCACCCATAATTCCGAGAAGGCTAACCCCTTTGAAAATGTCGAAAAATGCGCCCAGAATTCCGAGAAAGCTAACCCCTTTGAAAATTTCGAAAAAATGCGCCCAGAATTCCGAGAAGGCTAACCCCTTTGAAAATTTCGAAAAATGCACCCAGAATTCCGAGAAGGCTAACCCCTTTGAAAATTTCGAAAAATGCACCCAGAATTCCGAGAAGGCTAACCCCTTTGAAAATTTCGAAAAATGCACCCAGAATTCCGAGAAGGCTAACCCCTTTGAAAATTTAGAAAAATGCACCCAGAATTCCGAGAAGCCTAACCCCCTTGAAAATTTCGAAAAATGCACCCAGAATTCCGAGAACGCTAACCTCTTTGAAAATTTCGAAAAATGCGCCCAGAATTCCGAGAAGGCTAACCCCTTTGAAAATTTCGAAAAATGCACCCAGAATTCCGAGAAGGCTAACCCCTTTGAAAATTTCGAAAAATGCATCCAGAATTCCGAGAAGGCTATCCCCTTTGAAAATTTCGAAAAAAGCACCCAGAATTCCGTGAAGGCTAACCCCTTTGAAAATTTCGAAAAATGCGCCCAGAATTCCGAGAAGGCTAACCCCTTTGAAAATTTCGAAAAATGCACCCAGAATTCCGAGAAGGCTAACCCGTTTGACAATTTCGAAAATGCACCAAGAATTCCGAGAAGGCTAACCCCTTTGCAAATTTCGAAAAATGAACCCAGAATTCGGAGAAGGCTAACCCCTTTGAAAATTTCGAAATATGCACCCAGAATTCCGAGAAGGCTAACCCCTTTGAAAATTTCGAAAAATGCACTCAGCAATCCGAGAAGGCTAACCCCTCTGAAAATTTCGAAAAATGCGCCCAGAATTCCGAGAAGGCTAACCCCTTTGAAAATTTCGAAAAATGCGCCCAGAATTCCGAGAAGGCTAACCCCTTTGAAAATTTCGAAAAATGCACCCAGAATTCCGAGAAGGCTAACCCCTTTGAAAATTTCGAAAATGCACCTAGAATTCCGAGAAGGCTAACCGCTTTGAAAATTTCGAAAATTGCACCCATAATTCCGAGAAGGCTAACCCCTTTGAAAATTTCGAAAAATGCGCCCAGAATTCCGAGAAGGCTAACCCCTTTGAAAATTTCGAAAATGCACCTAGAATTCCGAGAAGGCTAACCGCTTTGAAAATTTCGAAAATTGCACCCAGAATTCCGAGAAGGCTAACCCCTTTGAAAATTTCGAAAATTGCACCCATAATTCCGAGAAGGCTAACCCCTTTGAAAATTTCGAAAAATGCGCCCAGAATTCCGAGAAGGCTAACCCCTTTGAAAATTTCGAAAATGCACCTAGAATTCCGAGAAGGCTAACCGCTTTGAAAATTTCGAAAATTGCACCCAGAATTCCGAGAAGACTAACCCCTTTGAAAATTTCGAAAAATGCACCCAGAAATCAGAGAAGGCTAACCCCTTTGAAAATTTCGAAAAATGCACCCAGAATTCCGAGGTGGCTTACCGCTTTGAAAATTTCGAAAAATGCACCCAAAATCCGAGAAGGCTAACCCCTTTGAAAATTTCGAAAAATGCACCCAGAAATCAGAGAAGGCTAACCCCTTTGAAAATTTCGAAAAATGCACCCGGAATTCCGAGGTGGCTAACCCCTTTGAAAATTTCGAATAATGCACCCAGAATTCCGAGAAGGCTAACCCCTTTGAAAATTTCAAAAATGCACCCAGAATTCCGAGAAGGCTAACCCCTTTGCAAATTTCGAAAAATGAACCCAGAATTCGGAGAAGGCTAACCCCTTTGAAAATTTCGAAAAATGCACCCAGAATTCCGAGAAGGCTAACCCCTTTGAAAATTTCGAAAAATGCACTCAGCAATCCGAGAAGGCTAACCCCTCTGAAAATTTCGAAAAATGCGCCCAGAATTCCGAGAAGGCTAACCCCTTTGAAAATTTCGAAAAATGCGCCCAGAATTCCGAGAAGGCTAACCCCTTTGAAAATTTCGAAAAATACACCCAGAATTCCGAGAAGGCTAACCCCTTTGAAAATTTCGAAAAAAGCACCCAGAATTCCGCGAAGGCTAACCCCTTTGAAAATTTCGAAAAATGCACCCAGAATTCCGTGAAGGCTAACCTCTTTGAAAATTTCGAAAAATGCACCCATAATTCCGAGAAGGCTAACCCCTTTGAAAATTTCGAAAAATGCACCCAGAATTCCGAGAAGGCTAACCCCTTTGAAAATTTCGAAAAATGCACCCAGAATTCCGAGAAGGCTAACCCCTTTGCAAATTTCGAAAAATGCACCCAGAATTCCGAGAAGGCTAACCCCTTTGAAAATTTAGAAAAATGCACCCAGAATTCCGAGAAGCCTAACCCCCTTGAAAATTTCGAAAAATGCACCCAGAATTCCGAGAAGGCTAACCCCTATGAAAATTTCGAAAAATGCGCCAAGAATTCCGAGAAGGCTAACCCCTTTGAAAATTTCGAAAAATGCACCCAGAATTCCGAGAAGGCTAAACCCTTTGCAAATTTCGAAAAATGCACCCAGAATTCCGAGAAGGCTAACCCCTTTGAAAATTTAGAAAAATGCACCCAGAATTCCGAGAAGCCTAACCCCCATGAAAATTTCGAAAAATGCACTCAGAAATCCGAGAAGGCTAACCCCTCTGAAAATTTCGAAAAATGCGCCCAGAATTCCGAGAAGGCTAACCCCTTTGAAAATTTCGAAAAATGCACCCAGAATTCCGAGAAGGCTTACCGCTTTGAAAATTTCGAAAAATGCACCCAAAATCCGAGAAGGCTAACCCCTTTGAAAATTTCGAAAAATGCACCCAGAAATCAGAGAAGGCTAACCCCTTTGAAAATTTCGAAAAATGCACCCGGAATTCCGAGGTGGCTAACCCCTTTGAAAATTTCGAATAATGCACCCAGAATTCCGAGAAGGCTAACCCCTTTGAAAATTTCGAAAAATGCACCCAGAATTCCGAGAAGGCTAACCCCTTTGAAAATTTCGAAAAATGCATCCAGAATTCCGAGAAGGCTATCCCCTTTGAAAATTTCGAAAAAAGCACCCAGAATTCCGTGAAGGCTAACCCCTTTGAAAATTTCGAAAAATGCGCCCAGAATTCCGAGAAGGCTAACCCCTTTGAAAATTTCGAAAAATGCACCCAGAATTCCGAGAAGGCTAACCCGTTTGACAATTTCGAAAAATGCACCCAGAATTCCGAGAAGGCTAACCCCTTTGAAAATTTCGAAAAATGCACTCAGGAATCCGAGAAGGCTAACCCCTCTGAAAATTTCGAAAAATGCGCCCAGAATTCCGAGAAGGCTAACCCCTTTGAAAATTTCGAAAAATGCGCCCAGAATTCCGAGAAGGCTAACCCCTTTGAAAATTTCGAAAAATGCACCCAGAATTCCGAGAAGGCTAACCCCTTTGAAAATTTCGAAAAAAGCACCCAGAATTCCGCGAAGGCTAACCCCTTTGAAAATTTCGAAAAATGCACCCAGAATTCCGTGAAGGCTAACCTCTTTGAAAATTTCGAAAAATGCACCCATAATTCCGAGAAGGCTAACCCCTTTGAAAATTTCGAAAAATGCGCCCAGAATTCCGAGAAGGCTAACCCCTTTGAAAATTTCGAAAAAATGCGCCCAGAATTCCGAGAAGGCTAACCCCTTTGAAAATTTAGAAAAATGCACCCAGAATTCCGAGAAGGCTAACCCCTTTGAAAATTTCGAAAAATGCACCCAGAATTCCGAGAAGGCTAACCCCTTTGCAAATTTCGAAAAATGCACCCAGAATTCCGAGAAGGCTAACCCCTTTGAAAATTTAGAAAAATGCACCCAGAATTCCGAGAAGCCTAACCCCCTTGAAAATTTCGAAAAATGCACTCAGAAATCCGAGAAGGCTAACCCCTCTGAAAATTTCGAAAAATGCACCCAGAATTCCGAGAAGGCTAACCTCTTTGAAAATTTCGAAAAATGCACCCAGAATTCCGCGAAGGCTAACCCCTTTGAAAATTTCGGAAAATGCGCCCAGAATTCCGAGAAGGCTAACCCCTTTGAAAATTTAGAAAAATGCACCCAGAATTCCGAGAAGGCTAACCCCTTTGAAAATTTCGAAAAATGCAACCAGAATTCCGAGAAGGCTAACTCCTTTGAAAATTTCGAAAAATGCACCCAGAATTCCGAGAACGCTAACCCCTTTGAAAATTTCGAAAAATGCAACCAGAATTCCGAGAAGGCTAACTCCTTTGAAAATTTCGAAAAATGCACCCAGAATTCCGAGAAGGCTTACCCCTTTGAAAATTTCGAAAAATGCACCCAGAAATCAGAGAAGGCTAACCCCTTTGAAAATTTCGAAAAATGCACCCGGAATTCCGAGGTGGCTAACCCCTTTGAAAATTTCGAATAATGCACCCCGAATTCCGGGAAGGCTAACCCCTTTGAAAATTTCGAAAAATGCACCCAGAAATCAGAGAAGGCTAACCCCTTTGAAAATTTCGAAAAATGCACCCAGAATTCCGAGGTGGCTTACCGCTTTGAAAATTTCGAAAAATGCACCCAAAATCCGAGAAGGCTAACCCCTTTGAAAATTTCGAAAAATGCACCCAGAAATCAGAGAAGGCTAACCCCTTTGAAAATTTCGAAAAATGCACCCGGAATTCCGAGGTGGCTAACCCCTTTGAAAATTTCGAATAATGCACCCAGAATTCCGAGAAGGCTAACCCCTTTGAAAATTTCGAAAAATGCACCCAGAAATCAGAGAAGGCTAACCCCTTTGAAAATTTCGAAAAATGCACCCGGAATTCCGAGGTGGCTAACCCCTTTGAAAATTTCGAAAAATGCACCCAGAATTCCGAGGTGGCTTACCGCTTTGAAAATTTAGAAAAATGCACCCAGAATTCCGAGAAGCCTAACCCCCTTGAAAATTTCGAAAAATGCACTCAGAAATCCGAGAAGGCTAACCCCTCTGAAAATTTCGAAAAATGCACCCAGAATTCCGAGAAGGCTAACCTCTTTGAAAATTTCGAAAAATGCACCCAGAATTCCGCGAAGGCTAACCCCTTTGAAAATTTCGGAAAATGCGCCCAGAATTCCGAGAAGGCTAACCCCTTTGAAAATTTAGAAAAATGCACCCAGAATTCCGAGAAGGCTAACCCCTTTGAAAATTTCGAAAAATGCAACCAGAATTCCGAGAAGGCTAACTCCTTTGAAAATTTCGAAAAATGCACCCAGAATTCCGAGAACGCTAACCCCTTTGAAAATTTCGAAAAATGCAACCAGAATTCCGAGAAGGCTAACTCCTTTGAAAATTTCGAAAAATGCACCCAGAATTCCGAGAAGGCTTACCCCTTTGAAAATTTCGAAAAATGCACCCAGAAATCAGAGAAGGCTAACCCCTTTGAAAATTTCAAAAATGCACCCAGAATTCCGAGAAGGCTAACCCCTTTGCAAATTTCGAAAAATGAACCCAGAATTCGGAGAAGGCTAACCCCTTTGAAAATTTCGAAAAATGCACCCAGAATTCCGAGAAGGCTAACCCCTTTGAAAATTTCGAAAAATGCACTCAGCAATCCGAGAAGGCTAACCCCTCTGAAAATTTCGAAAAATGCGCCCAGAATTCCGAGAAGGCTAACCCCTTTGAAAATTTCGAAAAATGCGCCCAGAATTCCGAGAAGGCTAACCCCTTTGAAAATTTCGAAAAATGCACCCAGAATTCCGAGAAGGCTAACCCCTTTGAAAATTTCGAAAAAAGCACCCAGAATTCCGCGAAGGCTAACCCCTTTGAAAATTTCGAAAAATGCACCCAGAATTCCGTGAAGGCTAACCTCTTTGAAAATTTCGAAAAATGCACCCATAATTCCGAGAAGGCTAACCCCTTTGAAAATTTCGAAAAATGCGCCCAGAATTCCGAGAAGGCTAACCCCTTTGAAAATTTCGAAAAAATGCGCCCAGAATTCCGAGAAGGCTAACCCCTTTGAAAATTTCGAAAAATGCACCCAGAATTCCGAGAAGGCTAACCCCTTTGAAAATTTCGAAAAATGCACCCAGAATTCCGAGAAGGCTAACCCCTTTGCAAATTTCGAAAAATGCACCCAGAATTCCCAGAAGGCTAACCCCTTTGAAAATTTAGAAAAATGCACCCAGAATTCCGAGAAGCCTAACCCCCTTGAAAATTTCGAAAAATGCACCCAGAATTCCGAGAAGGCTAACCCCTATGAAAATTTCGAAAAATGCGCCAAGAATTCCGAGAAGGCTAACCCCTTTGAAAATTTCGAAAAATGCACCCAGAATTCCGAGAAGGCTAAACCCTTTGCAAATTTCGAAAAATGCACCCAGAATTCCGAGAAGGCTAACCCCTTTGAAAATTTAGAAAAATGCACCCAGAATTCCGAGAAGCCTAACCCCCATGAAAATTTCGAAAAATGCACTCAGAAATCCGAGAAGGCTAACCCCTCTGAAAATTTCGAAAAATGCGCCCAGAATTCCGAGAAGGCTAACCCCTTTGAAAATTTCGAAAAATGCACCCAGAATTCCGAGAAGGCTTACCGCTTTGAAAATTTCGAAAAATGCACCCAAAATCCGAGAAGGCTAACCCCTTTGAAAATTTCGAAAAATGCACCCAGAAATCAGAGAAGGCTAACCCCTTTGAAAATTTCGAAAAATGCACCCGGAATTCCGAGGTGGCTAACCCCTTTGAAAATTTCGAATAATGCACCCAGAATTCCGAGAAGGCTAACCCCTTTGAAAATTTCGAAAAATGCACCCAGAATTCCGAGAAGGCTAACCCCTTTGAAAATTTCGAAAAATGCATCCAGAATTCCGAGAAGGCTATCCCCTTTGAAAATTTCGAAAAAAGCACCCAGAATTCCGTGAAGGCTAACCCCTTTGAAAATTTCGAAAAATGCGCCCAGAATTCCGAGAAGGCTAACCCCTTTGAAAATTTCGAAAAATGCACCCAGAATTCCGAGAAGGCTAACCCGTTTGACAATTTCGAAAAATGCACCCAGAATTCCGAGAAGGCTAACCCCTTTGAAAATTTCGAAAAATGCACTCAGGAATCCGAGAAGGCTAACCCCTCTGAAAATTTCGAAAAATGCGCCCAGAATTCCGAGAAGGCTAACCCCTTTGAAAATTTCGAAAAATGCGCCCAGAATTCCGAGAAGGCTAACCCCTTTGAAAATTTCGAAAAATGCGCCCAGAATTCCGAGAAGGCTAACCCCTTTGAAAATTTCGAAAAAAGCACCCAGAATTCCGCGAAGGCTAACCCCTTTGAAAATTTCGAAAAATGCACCCAGAATTCCGTGAAGGCTAACCTCTTTGAAAATTTCGAAAAATGCACCCATAATTCCGAGAAGGCTAACCCCTTTGAAAATTTCGAAAAATGCGCCCAGAATTCCGAGAAGGCTAACCCCTTTGAAAATTTCGAAAAAATGCGCCCAGAATTCCGAGAAGGCTAACCCCTTTGAAAATTTAGAAAAATGCACCCAGAATTCCGAGAAGGCTAACCCCTTTGAAAATTTCGAAAAATGCACCCAGAATTCCGAGAAGGCTAACCCCTTTGCAAATTTCGAAAAATGCACCCAGAATTCCGAGAAGGCTAACCCCTTTGAAAATTTAGAAAAATGCACCCAGAATTCCGAGAAGCCTAACCCCCTTGAAAATTTCGAAAAATGCACTCAGAAATCCGAGGAGGCTAACCCCTCTGAAAATTTCGAAAAATGCACCCAGAATTCCGAGAAGGCTAACCTCTTTGAAAATTTCGAAAAATGCACCCAGAATTCCGCGAAGGCTAACCCCTTTGAAAATTTCGGAAAATGCGCCCAGAATTCCGAGAAGGCTAACCCCTTTGAAAATTTAGAAAAATGCACCCAGAATTCCGAGAAGGCTAACCCCTTTGAAAATTTCGAAAAATGCAACCAGAATTCCGAGAAGGCTAACTCCTTTGAAAATTTCGAAAAATGCACCCAGAATTCCGAGAAGGCTAACCCTTTTGAAAATTTCGAAAAATGCACCCAGAATTCCGAGGTGGCTAACCCCTTTGAAAATTTCGAAAAATGCACACAGAATTCCGAGAAGGCTAACCCCTTTGAAAATTTCGAAAAATGCACCCAGAATTCCGCGAAGGCTAACCCCTTTGAAAATTTCGAAAAATGCGCCCAGAATTCCGAGAAGGCTAACCCCTTTGAAAATTTCGAAAATGCACCTAGAATTCCGAGAAGGCTAACCGCTTTGAAAATTTCGAAAATTGCACCCAGAATTCCGAGAAGGCTAACCCCTTTGAAAATTTCGAAAAATGCACCCAGAAATCAGAGAAGGCTAACCCCTTTGAAAATTTCGAAAAATGCACCCAGAATTCCGAGGTGGCTTACCGCTTTGAAAATTTCGAAAAATGCACCCAAAATCCGAGAAGGCTAACCCCTTTGAAAATTTCGAAAAATGCACCCAGAAATCAGAGAAGGCTAACCCCTTTGAAAATTTCGAAAAATGCACCCGGAATTCCGAGGTGGCTAACCCCTTTGAAAATTTCGAATAATGCACCCAGAATTCCGAGAAGGCTAACCCCTTTGAAAATTTCAAAAATGCACCCAGAATTCCGAGAAGGCTAACCCCTTTGCAAATTTCGAAAAATGAACCCAGAATTCGGAGAAGGCTAACCCCTTTGAAAATTTCGAAAAATGCACCCAGAATTCCGAGAAGGCTAACCCCTTTGAAAATTTCGAAAAATGCACTCAGCAATCCGAGAAGGCTAACCCCTCTGAAAATTTCGAAAAATGCGCCCAGAATTCCGAGAAGGCTAACCCCTTTGAAAATTTCGAAAAATGCGCCCAGAATTCCGAGAAGGCTAACCCCTTTGAAAATTTCGAAAAATGCACCCAGAATTCCGAGAAGGCTAACCCCTTTGAAAATTTCGAAAAAAGCACCCAGAATTCCGCGAAGGCTAACCCCTTTGAAAATTTCGAAAAATGCACCCAGAATTCCGTGAAGGCTAACCTCTTTGAAAATTTCGAAAAATGCACCCATAATTCCGAGAAGGCTAACCCCTTTGAAAATTTCGAAAAATGCGCCCAGAATTCCGAGAAGGCTAACCCCTTTGAAAATTTCGAAAAAATGCGCCCAGAATTCCGAGAAGGCTAACCCCTTTGAAAATTTCGAAAAATGCACCCAGAATTCCGAGAAGGCTAACCCCTTTGAAAATTTCGAAAAATGCACCCAGAATTCCGAGAAGGCTAACCCCTTTGCAAATTTCGAAAAATGCACCCAGAATTCCGAGAAGGCTAACCCCTTTGAAAATTTAGAAAAATGCACCCAGAATTCCGAGAAGCCTAACCCCCTTGAAAATTTCGAAAAATGCACCCAGAATTCCGAGAAGGCTAACCCCTATGAAAATTTCGAAAAATGCGCCAAGAATTCCGAGAAGGCTAACCCCTTTGAAAATTTCGAAAAATGCACCCAGAATTCCGAGAAGGCTAACCCCTTTGAAAATTTCGAAAAATGCACCCAGAATTCCGAGAAGGCTAACCCCTTTGCAAATTTCGAAAAATGCACCCAGAATTCCGAGAAGGCTAACCCCTTTGAAAATTTAGAAAAATGCACCCAGAATTCCGAGAAGCCTAACCCCCTTGAAAATTTCGAAAAATGCACTCAGAAATCCGAGAAGGCTAACCCCTCTGAAAATTTCGAAAAATGCACCCAGAATTCCGAGAAGGCTAACCTCTTTGAAAATTTCGAAAAATGCACCCAGAATTCCGCGAAGGCTAACCCCTTTGAAAATTTCGGAAAATGCGCCCAGAATTCCGAGAAGGCTAACCCCTTTGAAAATTTAGAAAAATGCACCCAGAATTCCGAGAAGGCTAACCCCTTTGAAAATTTCGAAAAATGCAACCAGAATTCCGAGAAGGCTAACTCCTTTGAAAATTTCGAAAAATGCACCCAGAATTCCGAGAACGCTAACCCCTTTGAAAATTTCGAAAAATGCAACCAGAATTCCGAGAAGGCTAACTCCTTTGAAAATTTCGAAAAATGCACCCAGAATTCCGAGAAGGCTTACCCCTTTGAAAATTTCGAAAAATGCACCCAGAATTCCAAGAAGGAAACCCCTTTGAAAATTTCGAAAAATGCACCCGGAATTCCGAGGTGGCTAACCCCTTTGAAAATTTCGAAAAATGCACCCAGAATTCCGAGAAGGCTAACCCTTTTGAAAATTTCGAAAAATGCACCCAGAATTCCGAGGTGGCTAACCCCTTTGAAAATTTCGAAAAATGCACACAGAATTCCGAGAAGGCTAACCCCTTTGAAAATTTCGAAAAATGCACCCAGAATTCCGCGAAGGCTAACCCCTTTGAAAATTTCGAAAAATGCACCCAGAATTCCGCGAAGGCTAACCCCTTTGAAAATTTCGAAAAAAGCACCCAGAATTCCGCGAAGGCTAATCCCTTTGAAAATTTCGAAAAATGCACCCAGAATTCCGAGAAGGCTAACCCCTTTGAAAATTTAGAAAAATGCACCCAGAATTCCGAGAAGCCTAACCCCCTTGAAAATTTCGAAAAATGCACTCAGAAATCCGAGAAGGCTAACCCCTCTGAAAATTTCGAAAAATGCGCCCAGAATTCCGAGAAGGCTAACCCCTTTGAAAATTTCGAAAAATGCACCTAGAATTCCGAGAAGGCTAACCGCTTTGAAAATTTCGAAAATTGCACCCATAATTCCGAGAAGGCTAACCCCTTTGAAAATTTCGAAAAATGCGCCCAGAATTCCGAGAAGGCTAACCCCTTTGAAAATTTCGAAAAATGCACCCAGAAATCAGAGAAGGCTAACCCCTTTGAAAATTTCGAAAAATGCACCCAGAATTCCGAGGTGGCTTACCGCTTTGAAAATTTCGAAAAATGCACCCAAAATCCGAGAAGGCTAACCCCTTTGAAAATTTCGAAAAATGCACCCAGAAATCAGAGAAGGCTAACCCCTTTGAAAATTTCGAAAAATGCACCCAGAATTCCGAGGTGGCTAACCCCTTTGAAAATTTCGAATAATGCACCCAGAATTCCGAGAAGGCTAACCCCTTTGAAAATTTCGAAAAATGCACCCAGAATTCCGAGAAGGCTAACCCCTTTGAAAATTTCGAAAAATGCATCCAGAATTCCGAGAAGGCTATCCCCTTTGAAAATTTCGAAAAAAGCACCCAGAATTCCGAGGTGGCTAACCCCTTTGAAAATTTCGAAAAATGCACACAGAATTCCGAGAAGGCTAACCCCTTTGAAAATTTCGAAAAATGCACCCAGAATTCCGCGAAGGCTAACCCCTTTGAAAATTTCAAAAAAAGGCGCCCAGAATTCCGAGAAGGCTAACCCCTTTGAAAATTTCGAAAATGCACCTAGAATTCCGAGAAGGCTAACCGCTTTGAAAATTTCGAAAATTGCACCCAGAATTCCGAGAAGGCTAACCCCTTTGAAAATTTCGAAAAATGCACCCAGAAATCAGAGAAGGCTAACCCCTTTGAAAATTTCGAAAAATGCACCCAGAATTCCGAGGTGGCTTACCGCTTTGAAAATTTCGAAAAATGCACCCAAAATCCGAGAAGGCTAACCCCTTTGAAAATTTCGAAAAATGCACCCAGAAATCAGAGAAGGCTAACCCCTTTGAAAATTTCGAAAAATGCACCCGGAATTCCGAGGTGGCTAACCCCTTTGAAAATTTCGAATAATGCACCCAGAATTCCGAGAAGGCTAACCCCTTTGAAAATTTCAAAAATGCACCCAGAATTCCGAGAAGGCTAACCCCTTTGCAAATTTCGAAAAATGAACCCAGAATTCGGAGAAGGCTAACCCCTTTGAAAATTTCGAAAAATGCACCCAGAATTCCGAGAAGGCTAACCCCTTTGAAAATTTCGAAAAATGCACTCAGCAATCCGAGAAGGCTAACCCCTCTGAAAATTTCGAAAAATGCGCCCAGAATTCCGAGAAGGCTAACCCCTTTGAAAATTTCGAAAAATGCGCCCAGAATTCCGAGAAGGCTAACCCCTTTGAAAATTTCGAAAAATGCACCCAGAATTCCGAGAAGGCTAACCCCTTTGAAAATTTCGAAAAAAGCACCCAGAATTCCGCGAAGGCTAACCCCTTTGAAAATTTCGAAAAATGCACCCAGAATTCCGTGAAGGCTAACCTCTTTGAAAATTTCGAAAAATGCACCCATAATTCCGAGAAGGCTAACCCCTTTGAAAATTTCGAAAAATGCGCCCAGAATTCCGAGAAGGCTAACCCCTTTGAAAATTTCGAAAAATGCACCCAGAATTCCGAGAAGGCTAACCCCTTTGAAAATTTCGAAAAATGCACCCAGAATTCCGAGAAGGCTAACCCCTTTGCAAATTTCGAAAAATGCACCCAGAATTCCGAGAAGGCTAACCCCTTTGAAAATTTAGAAAAATGCACCCAGAATTCCGAGAAGCCTAACCCCCTTGAAAATTTCGAAAAATGCACCCAGAATTCCGAGAAGGCTAACCCCTATGAAAATTTCGAAAAATGCGCCAAGAATTCCGAGAAGGCTAACCCCTTTGAAAATTTCGAAAAATGCACCCAGAATTCCGAGAAGGCTAACCCCTTTGAAAATTTCGAAAAATGCACCCAGAATTCCGAGAAGGCTAACCCCTTTGCAAATTTCGAAAAATGCACCCAGAATTCCGAGAAGGCTAACCCCTTTGAAAATTTAGAAAAATGCACCCAGAATTCCGAGAAGCCTAACCCCCTTGAAAATTTCGAAAAATGCACTCAGAAATCCGAGAAGGCTAACCCCTCTGAAAATTTCGAAAAATGCACCCAGAATTCCGAGAAGGCTAACCTCTTTGAAAATTTCGAAAAATGCACCCAGAATTCCGCGAAGGCTAACCCCTTTGAAAATTTCGGAAAATGCGCCCAGAATTCCGAGAAGGCTAACCCCTTTGAAAATTTAGAAAAATGCACTCAGAATTCCGAGAAGGCTAACCCCTTTGAAAATTTCGAAAAATGCAACCAGAATTCCGAGAAGGCTAACTCCTTTGAAAATTTTGAAAAATGCACCCAGAATTCCGAGAACGCTAACCCCTTTGAAAATTTCGAAAAATGCAACCAGAATTCCGAGAAGGCTAACTCCTTTGAAAATTTCGAAAAATGCACCCAGAATTCCGAGAAGGCTTACCCCTTTGAAAATTTCGAAAAATGCACCCAGAATTCCAAGAAGGAAACCCCTTTGAAAATTTCGAAAAATGCACCCGGAATTCCGAGGTGGCTAACCCCTTTGAAAATTTCGAAAAATGCACCCAGAATTCCGAGAAGGCTAACCCTTTTGAAAATTTCGAAAAATGCACCCAGAATTCCGAGGTGGCTAACCCCTTTGAAAATTTCGAAAAATGCACACAGAATTCCGAGAAGGCTAACCCCTTTGAAAATTTCGAAAAATGCACCCAGAATTCCGCGAAGGCTAACCCCTTTGAAAATTTCGGAAAATGCACCCAGAATTCCGCGAAGGCTAACCCCTTTGAAAATTTCGAAAAAAGCACCCAGAATTCCGCGAAGGCTAATCCCTTTGAAAATTTCGAAAAATGCACCCAGAATTCCGAGAAGGCTAACCCCTTTGAAAATTTAGAAAAATGCACCCAGAATTCCGAGAAGCCTAACCCCCTTGAAAATTTCGAAAAATGCACTCAGAAATCCGAGAAGGCTAACCCCTCTGAAAATTTCGAAAAATGCGCCCAGAATTCCGAGAAGGCTAACCCCTTTGAAAATTTCGAAAAATGCACCTAGAATTCCGAGAAGGCTAACCGCTTTGAAAATTTCGAAAATTGCACCCATAATTCCGAGAAGGCTAACCCCTTTGAAAATTTCGAAAAATGCGCCCAGAATTCCGAGAAGGCTAACCCCTTTGAAAATTTCGAAAAATGCACCCAGAAATCAGAGAAGGCTAACCCCTTTGAAAATTTCGAAAAATGCACCCAGAATTCCGAGGTGGCTTACCGCTTTGAAAATTTCGAAAAATGCACCCAAAATCCGAGAAGGCTAACCCCTTTGAAAATTTCGAAAAATGCACCCAGAAATCAGAGAAGGCTAACCCCTTTGAAAATTTCGAAAAATGCACCCAGAATTCCGAGGTGGCTAACCCCTTTGAAAATTTCGAATAATGCACCCAGAATTCCGAGAAGGCTAACCCCTTTGAAAATTTCGAAAAATGCACCCAGAATTCCGAGAAGGCTAACCCCTTTGAAAATTTCGAAAAATGCATCCAGAATTCCGAGAAGGCTATCCCCTTTGAAAATTTCGAAAAAAGCACCCAGAATTCCGTGAAGGCTAACCCCTTTGAAAATTTCGAAAAATGCGCCCAGAATTCCGAGAAGGCTAACCCCTTTGAAAATTTCGAAAAATGCACCCAGAATTCCGAGAAGGCTAACCCGTTTGACAATTTCGAAAATGCACCAAGAATTCCGAGAAGGCTAACCCCTTTGAAAATTTCGAAAAATGCAACCAGAATTCCGAGAAGGCTAACCCCTTTGAAAATTTCGAAAAATGCAACCAGTATTCCGAGAAGGCTAACCCCTTTGAAAATTTCAAAAATGCACCCTGAATTCCGAGAAGGCTAACCCCTTTGCAAATTTCGAAAAATGAACCCAGAATTCGGAGAAGGCAAACCCCTTTGAAAATTTCGAAAAATGCACCCAGAATTCCGAGAAGGCTAACCCCTTTGAAAATTTCGAAAAATGCACTCAGCAATCCGAGAAGGCTAACCCCTCTGAAAATTTCGAAAAATGCGCCCAGAATTCCGAGAATTCTAACCCCTTTGAAAATTTCGAAAAATGCGCCCAGAATTCCGAGAAGGCTAACCCCTTTGAAAATTTCGAAAAACGCACCCAGAATTCCGAGAAGGCTAACCCCTTTGAAAATTTCGAAAAAAGCACCCAGAATTCCGCGAAGGCTAACCCCTTTGAAAATTTCGAAAAATGCACCCAGAATTCCGTGAAGGCTAACCTCTGAAAATTTCGAAAAATGCACCCATAATTCCGAGAAGGCTAACCCCTTTGAAAATGTCGAAAAATGCGCCCAGAATTCCGAGAAAGCTAACCCCTTTGAAAATTTCGAAAAAATGCGCCCAGAATTCCGAGAAGGCTAACCTCTTTGAAAATTTCGAAAAATGCACCCAGAATTCCGAGAAGGCTAACCCCTTTGAAAATTTCGAAAAATGCACCCAGAATTCCGAGAAGGCTAACCCCTTTGCAAATTTCGAAAAATGCACCCAGAATTCCGAGAAGGCTAACCCCTTTGAAAATTTAGAAAAATGCACCCAGAATTCCGAGAAGCCTAACCCCCTTGAAAATTTCGAAAAATGCACCCAGAATTCCGAGAAGGCTAACCCCTTTGAAAATTTCGAAAAATGCGCCCAGAATTCCGAGAAGGCTAACCCCTTTGAAAATTTCGAAAAATGCACCCAGAATTCCGAGAAGGCTAACCCCTTTGAAAATTTCGAAAAATGCATCCAGAATTCCGAGAAGGCTATCCCCTTTGAAAATTTCGAAAAAAGCACCCAGAATTCCGTGAAGGCTAACCCCTTTGAAAATTTCGAAAAATGCGCCCAGAATTCCGAGAAGGCTAACCCCTTTGAAAATTTCGAAAAATGCACCCAGAATTCCGAGAAGGCTAACCCGTTTGACAATTTCGAAAATGCACCAAGAATTCCGAGAAGGCTAACCCCTTTGCAAATTTCGAAAAATGAACCCAGAATTCGGAGAAGGCTAACCCCTTTGAAAATTTCGAAATATGCACCCAGAATTCCGAGAAGGCTAACCCCTTTGAAAATTTCGAAAAATGCACTCAGCAATCCGAGAAGCCTAACCCCCTTGAAAATTTCGAAAAATGCACTCAGAAATCCGAGAAGGCTAACCCCTCTGAAAATTTCGAAAAATGCGCCCAGAATTCCGAGAAGGCTAACCCCTTTGAAAATTTCGAAAAATGCACCTAGAATTCCGAGAAGGCTAACCGCTTTGAAAATTTCGAAAATTGCACCCATAATTCCGAGAAGGCTAACCCCTTTGAAAATTTCGAAAAATGCGCCCAGAATTCCGAGAAGGCTAACCCCTTTGAAAATTTCGAAAAATGCACCCAGAAATCAGAGAAGGCTAACCCCTTTGAAAATTTCGAAAAATGCACCCAGAATTCCGAGGTGGCTTACCGCTTTGAAAATTTCGAAAAATGCACCCAAAATCCGAGAAGGCTAACCCCTTTGAAAATTTCGAAAAATGCACCCAGAAATCAGAGAAGGCTAACCCCTTTGAAAATTTCGAAAAATGCACCCAGAATTCCGAGGTGGCTAACCCCTTTGAAAATTTCGAATAATGCACCCAGAATTCCGAGAAGGCTAACCCCTTTGAAAATTTCGAAAAATGCACCCAGAATTCCGAGAAGGCTAACCCCTTTGAAAATTTCGAAAAATGCATCCAGAATTCCGAGAAGGCTATCCCCTTTGAAAATTTCGAAAAAAGCACCCAGAATTCCGTGAAGGCTAACCCCTTTGAAAATTTCGAAAAATGCGCCCAGAATTCCGAGAAGGCTAACCCCTTTGAAAATTTCGAAAAATGCACCCAGAATTCCGAGAAGGCTAACCCGTTTGACAATTTCGAAAATGCACCAAGAATTCCGAGAAGGCTAACCCCTTTGAAAATTTCGAAAAATGCAACCAGAATTCCGAGAAGGCTAACCCCTTTGAAAATTTCGAAAAATGCAACCAGTATTCCGAGAAGGCTAACCCCTTTGAAAATTTCAAAAATGCACCCTGAATTCCGAGAAGGCTAACCCCTTTGCAAATTTCGAAAAATGAACCCAGAATTCGGAGAAGGCAAACCCCTTTGAAAATTTCGAAAAATGCACCCAGAATTCCGAGAAGGCTAACCCCTTTGAAAATTTCGAAAAATGCACTCAGCAATCCGAGAAGGCTAACCCCTCTGAAAATTTCGAAAAATGCGCCCAGAATTCCGAGAATTCTAACCCCTTTGAAAATTTCGAAAAATGCGCCCAGAATTCCGAGAAGGCTAACCCCTTTGAAAATTTCGAAAAACGCACCCAGAATTCCGAGAAGGCTAACCCCTTTGAAAATTTCGAAAAAAGCACCCAGAATTCCGCGAAGGCTAACCCGTTTGACAATTTCGAAAATGCACCAAGAATTCCGAGAAGGCTAACCCCTTTGCAAATTTCGAAAAATGAACCCAGAATTCGGAGAAGGCTAACCCCTTTGAAAATTTCGAAATATGCACCCAGAATTCCGAGAAGGCTAACCCCTTTGAAAATTTCGAAAAATGCACTCAGCAATCCGAGAAGGCTAACCCCTCTGAAAATTTCGAAAAATGCGCCCAGAATTCCGAGAAGGCTAACCCCTTTGAAAATTTCGAAAAATGCGCCCAGAATTCCGAGAAGGCTAACCCCTTTGAAAATTTCGAAAAATGCACCCAGAATTCCGAGAAGGCTAACCCCTTTGAAAATTTCGAAAATGCACCTAGAATTCCGAGAAGGCTAACCGCTTTGAAAATTTCGAAAATTGCACCCATAATTCCGAGAAGGCTAACCCCTTTGAAAATTTCGAAAAATGCGCCCAGAATTCCGAGAAGGCTAACCCCTTTGAAAATTTCGAAAATGCACCTAGAATTCCGAGAAGGCTAACCGCTTTGAAAATTTCGAAAATTGCACCCAGAATTCCGAGAAGGCTAACCCCTTTGAAAATTTCGAAAATTGCACCCATAATTCCGAGAAGGCTAACCCCTTTGAAAATTTCGAAAAATGCGCCCAGAATTCCGAGAAGGCTAACCCCTTTGAAAATTTCGAAAATGCACCTAGAATTCCGAGAAGGCTAACCGCTTTGAAAATTTCGAAAATTGCACCCAGAATTCCGAGAAGACTAACCCCTTTGAAAATTTCGAAAAATGCACCCAGAAATCAGAGAAGGCTAACCCCTTTGAAAATTTCGAAAAATGCACCCAGAATTCCGAGGTGGCTTACCGCTTTGAAAATTTCGAAAAATGCACCCAAAATCCGAGAAGGCTAACCCCTTTGAAAATTTCGAAAAATGCACCCAGAAATCAGAGAAGGCTAACCCCTTTGAAAATTTCGAAAAATGCACCCGGAATTCCGAGGTGGCTAACCCCTTTGAAAATTTCGAATAATGCACCCAGAATTCCGAGAAGGCTAACCCCTTTGAAAATTTCAAAAATGCACCCAGAATTCCGAGAAGGCTAACCCCTTTGCAAATTTCGAAAAATGAACCCAGAATTCGGAGAAGGCTAACCCCTTTGAAAATTTCGAAAAATGCACCCAGAATTCCGAGAAGGCTAACCCCTTTGAAAATTTCGAAAAATGCACTCAGCAATCCGAGAAGGCTAACCCCTCTGAAAATTTCGAAAAATGCGCCCAGAATTCCGAGAAGGCTAACCCCTTTGAAAATTTCGAAAAATGCGCCCAGAATTCCGAGAAGGCTAACCCCTTTGAAAATTTCGAAAAATACACCCAGAATTCCGAGAAGGCTAACCCCTTTGAAAATTTCGAAAAAAGCACCCAGAATTCCGCGAAGGCTAACCCCTTTGAAAATTTCGAAAAATGCACCCAGAATTCCGTGAAGGCTAACCTCTTTGAAAATTTCGAAAAATGCACCCATAATTCCGAGAAGGCTAACCCCTTTGAAAATTTCGAAAAATGCACCCAGAATTCCGAGAAGGCTAACCCCTTTGAAAATTTCGAAAAATGCACCCAGAATTCCGAGAAGGCTAACCCCTTTGCAAATTTCGAAAAATGCACCCAGAATTCCGAGAAGGCTAACCCCTTTGAAAATTTAGAAAAATGCACCCAGAATTCCGAGAAGCCTAACCCCCTTGAAAATTTCGAAAAATGCACCCAGAATTCCGAGAAGGCTAACCCCTATGAAAATTTCGAAAAATGCGCCAAGAATTCCGAGAAGGCTAACCCCTTTGAAAATTTCGAAAAATGCACCCAGAATTCCGAGAAGGCTAAACCCTTTGCAAATTTCGAAAAATGCACCCAGAATTCCGAGAAGGCTAACCCCTTTGAAAATTTAGAAAAATGCACCCAGAATTCCGAGAAGCCTAACCCCCATGAAAATTTCGAAAAATGCACTCAGAAATCCGAGAAGGCTAACCCCTCTGAAAATTTCGAAAAATGCGCCCAGAATTCCGAGAAGGCTAACCCCTTTGAAAATTTCGAAAAATGCACCCAGAATTCCGAGAAGGCTTACCGCTTTGAAAATTTCGAAAAATGCACCCAAAATCCGAGAAGGCTAACCCCTTTGAAAATTTCGAAAAATGCACCCAGAAATCAGAGAAGGCTAACCCCTTTGAAAATTTCGAAAAATGCACCCGGAATTCCGAGGTGGCTAACCCCTTTGAAAATTTCGAATAATGCACCCAGAATTCCGAGAAGGCTAACCCCTTTGAAAATTTCGAAAAATGCACCCAGAATTCCGAGAAGGCTAACCCCTTTGAAAATTTCGAAAAATGCATCCAGAATTCCGAGAAGGCTATCCCCTTTGAAAATTTCGAAAAAAGCACCCAGAATTCCGTGAAGGCTAACCCCTTTGAAAATTTCGAAAAATGCGCCCAGAATTCCGAGAAGGCTAACCCCTTTGAAAATTTCGAAAAATGCACCCAGAATTCCGAGAAGGCTAACCCGTTTGACAATTTCGAAAAATGCACCCAGAATTCCGAGAAGGCTAACCCCTTTGAAAATTTCGAAAAATGCACTCAGGAATCCGAGAAGGCTAACCCCTCTGAAAATTTCGAAAAATGCGCCCAGAATTCCGAGAAGGCTAACCCCTTTGAAAATTTCGAAAAATGCGCCCAGAATTCCGAGAAGGCTAACCCCTTTGAAAATTTCGAAAAATGCACCCAGAATTCCGAGAAGGCTAACCCCTTTGAAAATTTCGAAAAAAGCACCCAGAATTCCGCGAAGGCTAACCCCTTTGAAAATTTCGAAAAATGCACCCAGAATTCCGTGAAGGCTAACCTCTTTGAAAATTTCGAAAAATGCACCCATAATTCCGAGAAGGCTAACCCCTTTGAAAATTTCGAAAAATGCGCCCAGAATTCCGAGAAGGCTAACCCCTTTGAAAATTTCGAAAAAATGCGCCCAGAATTCCGAGAAGGCTAACCCCTTTGAAAATTTAGAAAAATGCACCCAGAATTCCGAGAAGGCTAACCCCTTTGAAAATTTCGAAAAATGCACCCAGAATTCCGAGAAGGCTAACCCCTTTGCAAATTTCGAAAAATGCACCCAGAATTCCGAGAAGGCTAACCCCTTTGAAAATTTAGAAAAATGCACCCAGAATTCCGAGAAGCCTAACCCCCTTGAAAATTTCGAAAAATGCACTCAGAAATCCGAGAAGGCTAACCCCTCTGAAAATTTCGAAAAATGCACCCAGAATTCCGAGAAGGCTAACCTCTTTGAAAATTTCGAAAAATGCACCCAGAATTCCGCGAAGGCTAACCCCTTTGAAAATTTCGGAAAATGCGCCCAGAATTCCGAGAAGGCTAACCCCTTTGAAAATTTAGAAAAATGCACCCAGAATTCCGAGAAGGCTAACCCCTTTGAAAATTTCGAAAAATGCAACCAGAATTCCGAGAAGGCTAACTCCTTTGAAAATTTCGAAAAATGCACCCAGAATTCCGAGAACGCTAACCCCTTTGAAAATTTCGAAAAATGCAACCAGAATTCCGAGAAGGCTAACTCCTTTGAAAATTTCGAAAAATGCACCCAGAATTCCGAGAAGGCTTACCCCTTTGAAAATTTCGAAAAATGCACCCAGAAATCAGAGAAGGCTAACCCCTTTGAAAATTTCGAAAAATGCACCCGGAATTCCGAGGTGGCTAACCCCTTTGAAAATTTCGAATAATGCACCCCGAATTCCGGGAAGGCTAACCCCTTTGAAAATTTCGAAAAATGCACCCAGAAATCAGAGAAGGCTAACCCCTTTGAAAATTTCGAAAAATGCACCCAGAATTCCGAGGTGGCTTACCGCTTTGAAAATTTCGAAAAATGCACCCAAAATCCGAGAAGGCTAACCCCTTTGAAAATTTCGAAAAATGCACCCAGAAATCAGAGAAGGCTAACCCCTTTGAAAATTTCGAAAAATGCACCCGGAATTCCGAGGTGGCTAACCCCTTTGAAAATTTCGAATAATGCACCCAGAATTCCGAGAAGGCTAACCCCTTTGAAAATTTCGAAAAATGCACCCAGAAATCAGAGAAGGCTAACCCCTTTGAAAATTTCGAAAAATGCACCCGGAATTCCGAGGTGGCTAACCCCTTTGAAAATTTCGAAAAATGCACCCAGAATTCCGAGGTGGCTTACCGCTTTGAAAATTTAGAAAAATGCACCCAGAATTCCGAGAAGCCTAACCCCCTTGAAAATTTCGAAAAATGCACTCAGAAATCCGAGAAGGCTAACCCCTCTGAAAATTTCGAAAAATGCACCCAGAATTCCGAGAAGGCTAACCTCTTTGAAAATTTCGAAAAATGCACCCAGAATTCCGCGAAGGCTAACCCCTTTGAAAATTTCGGAAAATGCGCCCAGAATTCCGAGAAGGCTAACCCCTTTGAAAATTTAGAAAAATGCACCCAGAATTCCGAGAAGGCTAACCCCTTTGAAAATTTCGAAAAATGCAACCAGAATTCCGAGAAGGCTAACTCCTTTGAAAATTTCGAAAAATGCACCCAGAATTCCGAGAACGCTAACCCCTTTGAAAATTTCGAAAAATGCAACCAGAATTCCGAGAAGGCTAACTCCTTTGAAAATTTCGAAAAATGCACCCAGAATTCCGAGAAGGCTTACCCCTTTGAAAATTTCGAAAAATGCACCCAGAAATCAGAGAAGGCTAACCCCTTTGAAAATTTCAAAAATGCACCCAGAATTCCGAGAAGGCTAACCCCTTTGCAAATTTCGAAAAATGAACCCAGAATTCGGAGAAGGCTAACCCCTTTGAAAATTTCGAAAAATGCACCCAGAATTCCGAGAAGGCTAACCCCTTTGAAAATTTCGAAAAATGCACTCAGCAATCCGAGAAGGCTAACCCCTCTGAAAATTTCGAAAAATGCGCCCAGAATTCCGAGAAGGCTAACCCCTTTGAAAATTTCGAAAAATGCGCCCAGAATTCCGAGAAGGCTAACCCCTTTGAAAATTTCGAAAAATGCACCCAGAATTCCGAGAAGGCTAACCCCTTTGAAAATTTCGAAAAAAGCACCCAGAATTCCGCGAAGGCTAACCCCTTTGAAAATTTCGAAAAATGCACCCAGAATTCCGTGAAGGCTAACCTCTTTGAAAATTTCGAAAAATGCACCCATAATTCCGAGAAGGCTAACCCCTTTGAAAATTTCGAAAAATGCGCCCAGAATTCCGAGAAGGCTAACCCCTTTGAAAATTTCGAAAAAATGCGCCCAGAATTCCGAGAAGGCTAACCCCTTTGAAAATTTCGAAAAATGCACCCAGAATTCCGAGAAGGCTAACCCCTTTGAAAATTTCGAAAAATGCACCCAGAATTCCGAGAAGGCTAACCCCTTTGCAAATTTCGAAAAATGCACCCAGAATTCCCAGAAGGCTAACCCCTTTGAAAATTTAGAAAAATGCACCCAGAATTCCGAGAAGCCTAACCCCCTTGAAAATTTCGAAAAATGCACCCAGAATTCCGAGAAGGCTAACCCCTATGAAAATTTCGAAAAATGCGCCAAGAATTCCGAGAAGGCTAACCCCTTTGAAAATTTCGAAAAATGCACCCAGAATTCCGAGAAGGCTAAACCCTTTGCAAATTTCGAAAAATGCACCCAGAATTCCGAGAAGGCTAACCCCTTTGAAAATTTAGAAAAATGCACCCAGAATTCCGAGAAGCCTAACCCCCATGAAAATTTCGAAAAATGCACTCAGAAATCCGAGAAGGCTAACCCCTCTGAAAATTTCGAAAAATGCGCCCAGAATTCCGAGAAGGCTAACCCCTTTGAAAATTTCGAAAAATGCACCCAGAATTCCGAGAAGGCTTACCGCTTTGAAAATTTCGAAAAATGCACCCAAAATCCGAGAAGGCTAACCCCTTTGAAAATTTCGAAAAATGCACCCAGAAATCAGAGAAGGCTAACCCCTTTGAAAATTTCGAAAAATGCACCCGGAATTCCGAGGTGGCTAACCCCTTTGAAAATTTCGAATAATGCACCCAGAATTCCGAGAAGGCTAACCCCTTTGAAAATTTCGAAAAATGCACCCAGAATTCCGAGAAGGCTAACCCCTTTGAAAATTTCGAAAAATGCATCCAGAATTCCGAGAAGGCTATCCCCTTTGAAAATTTCGAAAAAAGCACCCAGAATTCCGTGAAGGCTAACCCCTTTGAAAATTTCGAAAAATGCGCCCAGAATTCCGAGAAGGCTAACCCCTTTGAAAATTTCGAAAAATGCACCCAGAATTCCGAGAAGGCTAACCCGTTTGACAATTTCGAAAAATGCACCCAGAATTCCGAGAAGGCTAACCCCTTTGAAAATTTCGAAAAATGCACTCAGGAATCCGAGAAGGCTAACCCCTCTGAAAATTTCGAAAAATGCGCCCAGAATTCCGAGAAGGCTAACCCCTTTGAAAATTTCGAAAAATGCGCCCAGAATTCCGAGAAGGCTAACCCCTTTGAAAATTTCGAAAAATGCGCCCAGAATTCCGAGAAGGCTAACCCCTTTGAAAATTTCGAAAAAAGCACCCAGAATTCCGCGAAGGCTAACCCCTTTGAAAATTTCGAAAAATGCACCCAGAATTCCGTGAAGGCTAACCTCTTTGAAAATTTCGAAAAATGCACCCATAATTCCGAGAAGGCTAACCCCTTTGAAAATTTCGAAAAATGCGCCCAGAATTCCGAGAAGGCTAACCCCTTTGAAAATTTCGAAAAAATGCGCCCAGAATTCCGAGAAGGCTAACCCCTTTGAAAATTTAGAAAAATGCACCCAGAATTCCGAGAAGGCTAACCCCTTTGAAAATTTCGAAAAATGCACCCAGAATTCCGAGAAGGCTAACCCCTTTGCAAATTTCGAAAAATGCACCCAGAATTCCGAGAAGGCTAACCCCTTTGAAAATTTAGAAAAATGCACCCAGAATTCCGAGAAGCCTAACCCCCTTGAAAATTTCGAAAAATGCACTCAGAAATCCGAGGAGGCTAACCCCTCTGAAAATTTCGAAAAATGCACCCAGAATTCCGAGAAGGCTAACCTCTTTGAAAATTTCGAAAAATGCACCCAGAATTCCGCGAAGGCTAACCCCTTTGAAAATTTCGGAAAATGCGCCCAGAATTCCGAGAAGGCTAACCCCTTTGAAAATTTAGAAAAATGCACCCAGAATTCCGAGAAGGCTAACCCCTTTGAAAATTTCGAAAAATGCAACCAGAATTCCGAGAAGGCTAACTCCTTTGAAAATTTCGAAAAATGCACCCAGAATTCCGAGAAGGCTAACCCTTTTGAAAATTTCGAAAAATGCACCCAGAATTCCGAGGTGGCTAACCCCTTTGAAAATTTCGAAAAATGCACACAGAATTCCGAGAAGGCTAACCCCTTTGAAAATTTCGAAAAATGCACCCAGAATTCCGCGAAGGCTAACCCCTTTGAAAATTTCGAAAAATGCGCCCAGAATTCCGAGAAGGCTAACCCCTTTGAAAATTTCGAAAATGCACCTAGAATTCCGAGAAGGCTAACCGCTTTGAAAATTTCGAAAATTGCACCCAGAATTCCGAGAAGGCTAACCCCTTTGAAAATTTCGAAAAATGCACCCAGAAATCAGAGAAGGCTAACCCCTTTGAAAATTTCGAAAAATGCACCCAGAATTCCGAGGTGGCTTACCGCTTTGAAAATTTCGAAAAATGCACCCAAAATCCGAGAAGGCTAACCCCTTTGAAAATTTCGAAAAATGCACCCAGAAATCAGAGAAGGCTAACCCCTTTGAAAATTTCGAAAAATGCACCCGGAATTCCGAGGTGGCTAACCCTTTGAAAATTTCGAATAATGCACCCAGAATTCCGAGAAGGCTAACCCCTTTGAAAATTTCAAAAATGCACCCAGAATTCCGAGAAGGCTAACCCCTTTGCAAATTTCGAAAAATGAACCCAGAATTCGGAGAAGGCTAACCCCTTTGAAAATTTCGAAAAATGCACCCAGAATTCCGAGAAGGCTAACCCCTTTGAAAATTTCGAAAAATGCACTCAGCAATCCGAGAAGGCTAACCCCTCTGAAAATTTCGAAAAATGCGCCCAGAATTCCGAGAAGGCTAACCCCTTTGAAAATTTCGAAAAAATGCGCCCAGAATTCCGAGAAGGCTAACCCCTTTGAAAATTTCGAAAAATGCACCCAGAATTCCGAGAAGGCTAACCCCTTTGAAAATTTCGAAAAAAGCACCCAGAATTCCGCGAAGGCTAACCCCTTTGAAAATTTCGAAAAATGCACCCAGAATTCCGTGAAGGCTAACCTCTTTGAAAATTTCGAAAAATGCACCCATAATTCCGAGAAGGCTAACCCCTTTGAAAATTTCGAAAAATGCGCCAGAATTCCGAGAAGGCTAACCCCTTTGAAAATTTCGAAAAAATGCGCCCAGAATTCCGAGAAGGCTAACCCCTTTGAAAATTTCGAAAAATGCACCCAGAATTCCGAGAAGGCTAACCCCTTTGAAAATTTCGAAAAATGCACCCAGAATTCCGAGAAGGCTAACCCCTTTGCAAATTTCGAAAAATGCACCCAGAATTCCGAGAAGGCTAACCCCTTTGAAAATTTAGAAAAATGCACCCAGAATTCCGAGAAGCCTAACCCCCTTGAAAATTTCGAAAAATGCACCCAGAATTCCGAGAAGGCTAACCCCTATGAAAATTTCGAAAAATGCGCCAAGAATTCCGAGAAGGCTAACCCCTTTGAAAATTTCGAAAAATGCACCCAGAATTCCGAGAAGGCTAACCCCTTTGAAAATTTCGAAAAATGCACCCAGAATTCCGAGAAGGCTAACCCCTTTGCAAATTTCGAAAAATGCACCCAGAATTCCGAGAAGGCTAACCCCTTTGAAAATTTAGAAAAATGCACCCAGAATTCCGAGAAGCCTAACCCCCTTGAAAATTTCGAAAAATGCACTCAGAAATCCGAGAAGGCTAACCCCTCTGAAAATTTCGAAAAATGCACCCAGAATTCCGAGAAGGCTAACCTCTTTGAAAATTTCGAAAAATGCACCCAGAATTCCGCGAAGGCTAACCCCTTTGAAAATTTCGGAAAATGCGCCCAGAATTCCGAGAAGGCTAACCCCTTTGAAAATTTAGAAAAATGCACCCAGAATTCCGAGAAGGCTAACCCCTTTGAAAATTTCGAAAAATGCAACCAGAATTCCGAGAAGGCTAACTCCTTTGAAAATTTCGAAAAATGCACCCAGAATTCCGAGAACGCTAACCCCTTTGAAAATTTCGAAAAATGCAACCAGAATTCCGAGAAGGCTAACTCCTTTGAAAATTTCGAAAAATGCACCCAGAATTCCGAGAAGGCTTACCCCTTTGAAAATTTCGAAAAATGCACCCAGAATTCCAAGAAGGAAACCCCTTTGAAAATTTCGAAAAATGCACCCGGAATTCCGAGGTGGCTAACCCCTTTGAAAATTTCGAAAAATGCACCCAGAATTCCGAGAAGGCTAACCCTTTTGAAAATTTCGAAAAATGCACCCAGAATTCCGAGGTGGCTAACCCCTTTGAAAATTTCGAAAAATGCACACAGAATTCCGAGAAGGCTAACCCCTTTGAAAATTTCGAAAAATGCACCCAGAATTCCGCGAAGGCTAACCCCTTTGAAAATTTCGAAAAATGCACCCAGAATTCCGCGAAGGCTAACCCCTTTGAAAATTTCGAAAAAAGCACCCAGAATTCCGCGAAGGCTAATCCCTTTGAAAATTTCGAAAAATGCACCCAGAATTCCGAGAAGGCTAACCCCTTTGAAAATTTAGAAAAATGCACCCAGAATTCCGAGAAGCCTAACCCCCTTGAAAATTTCGAAAAATGCACTCAGAAATCCGAGAAGGCTAACCCCTCTGAAAATTTCGAAAAATGCGCCCAGAATTCCGAGAAGGCTAACCCCTTTGAAAATTTCGAAAAATGCACCTAGAATTCCGAGAAGGCTAACCGCTTTGAAAATTTCGAAAATTGCACCCATAATTCCGAGAAGGCTAACCCCTTTGAAAATTTCGAAAAATGCGCCCAGAATTCCGAGAAGGCTAACCCCTTTGAAAATTTCGAAAAATGCACCCAGAAATCAGAGAAGGCTAACCCCTTTGAAAATTTCGAAAAATGCACCCAGAATTCCGAGGTGGCTTACCGCTTTGAAAATTTCGAAAAATGCACCCAAAATCCGAGAAGGCTAACCCCTTTGAAAATTTCGAAAAATGCACCCAGAAATCAGAGAAGGCTAACCCCTTTGAAAATTTCGAAAAATGCACCCAGAATTCCGAGGTGGCTAACCCCTTTGAAAATTTCGAATAATGCACCCAGAATTCCGAGAAGGCTAACCCCTTTGAAAATTTCGAAAAATGCACCCAGAATTCCGAGAAGGCTAACCCCTTTGAAAATTTCGAAAAATGCATCCAGAATTCCGAGAAGGCTATCCCCTTTGAAAATTTCGAAAAAAGCACCCAGAATTCCGAGGTGGCTAACCCCTTTGAAAATTTCGAAAAATGCACACAGAATTCCGAGAAGGCTAACCCCTTTGAAAATTTCGAAAAATGCACCCAGAATTCCGCGAAGGCTAACCCCTTTGAAAATTTCAAAAAAAGGCGCCCAGAATTCCGAGAAGGCTAACCCCTTTGAAAATTTCGAAAATGCACCTAGAATTCCGAGAAGGCTAACCGCTTTGAAAATTTCGAAAATTGCACCCAGAATTCCGAGAAGGCTAACCCCTTTGAAAATTTCGAAAAATGCACCCAGAAATCAGAGAAGGCTAACCCCTTTGAAAATTTCGAAAAATGCACCCAGAATTCCGAGGTGGCTTACCGCTTTGAAAATTTCGAAAAATGCACCCAAAATCCGAGAAGGCTAACCCCTTTGAAAATTTCGAAAAATGCACCCAGAAATCAGAGAAGGCTAACCCCTTTGAAAATTTCGAAAAATGCACCCGGAATTCCGAGGTGGCTAACCCCTTTGAAAATTTCGAATAATGCACCCAGAATTCCGAGAAGGCTAACCCCTTTGAAAATTTCAAAAATGCACCCAGAATTCCGAGAAGGCTAACCCCTTTGCAAATTTCGAAAAATGAACCCAGAATTCGGAGAAGGCTAACCCCTTTGAAAATTTCGAAAAATGCACCCAGAATTCCGAGAAGGCTAACCCCTTTGAAAATTTCGAAAAATGCACTCAGCAATCCGAGAAGGCTAACCCCTCTGAAAATTTCGAAAAATGCGCCCAGAATTCCGAGAAGGCTAACCCCTTTGAAAATTTCGAAAAATGCGCCCAGAATTCCGAGAAGGCTAACCCCTTTGAAAATTTCGAAAAATGCACCCAGAATTCCGAGAAGGCTAACCCCTTTGAAAATTTCGAAAAAAGCACCCAGAATTCCGCGAAGGCTAACCCCTTTGAAAATTTCGAAAAATGCACCCAGAATTCCGTGAAGGCTAACCTCTTTGAAAATTTCGAAAAATGCACCCATAATTCCGAGAAGGCTAACCCCTTTGAAAATTTCGAAAAATGCGCCCAGAATTCCGAGAAGGCTAACCCCTTTGAAAATTTCGAAAAATGCACCCAGAATTCCGAGAAGGCTAACCCCTTTGAAAATTTCGAAAAATGCACCCAGAATTCCGAGAAGGCTAACCCCTTTGCAAATTTCGAAAAATGCACCCAGAATTCCGAGAAGGCTAACCCCTTTGAAAATTTAGAAAAATGCACCCAGAATTCCGAGAAGCCTAACCCCCTTGAAAATTTCGAAAAATGCACCCAGAATTCCGAGAAGGCTAACCCCTATGAAAATTTCGAAAAATGCGCCAAGAATTCCGAGAAGGCTAACCCCTTTGAAAATTTCGAAAAATGCACCCAGAATTCCGAGAAGGCTAACCCCTTTGAAAATTTCGAAAAATGCACCCAGAATTCCGAGAAGGCTAACCCCTTTGCAAATTTCGAAAAATGCACCCAGAATTCCGAGAAGGCTAACCCCTTTGAAAATTTAGAAAAATGCACCCAGAATTCCGAGAAGCCTAACCCCCTTGAAAATTTCGAAAAATGCACTCAGAAATCCGAGAAGGCTAACCCCTCTGAAAATTTCGAAAAATGCACCCAGAATTCCGAGAAGGCTAACCTCTTTGAAAATTTCGAAAAATGCACCCAGAATTCCGCGAAGGCTAACCCCTTTGAAAATTTCGGAAAATGCGCCCAGAATTCCGAGAAGGCTAACCCCTTTGAAAATTTAGAAAAATGCACTCAGAATTCCGAGAAGGCTAACCCCTTTGAAAATTTCGAAAAATGCAACCAGAATTCCGAGAAGGCTAACTCCTTTGAAAATTTTGAAAAATGCACCCAGAATTCCGAGAACGCTAACCCCTTTGAAAATTTCGAAAAATGCAACCAGAATTCCGAGAAGGCTAACTCCTTTGAAAATTTCGAAAAATGCACCCAGAATTCCGAGAAGGCTTACCCCTTTGAAAATTTCGAAAAATGCACCCAGAATTCCAAGAAGGAAACCCCTTTGAAAATTTCGAAAAATGCACCCGGAATTCCGAGGTGGCTAACCCCTTTGAAAATTTCGAAAAATGCACCCAGAATTCCGAGAAGGCTAACCCTTTTGAAAATTTCGAAAAATGCACCCAGAATTCCGAGGTGGCTAACCCCTTTGAAAATTTCGAAAAATGCACACAGAATTCCGAGAAGGCTAACCCCTTTGAAAATTTCGAAAAATGCACCCAGAATTCCGCGAAGGCTAACCCCTTTGAAAATTTCGGAAAATGCACCCAGAATTCCGCGAAGGCTAACCCCTTTGAAAATTTCGAAAAAAGCACCCAGAATTCCGCGAAGGCTAATCCCTTTGAAAATTTCGAAAAATGCACCCAGAATTCCGAGAAGGCTAACCCCTTTGAAAATTTAGAAAAATGCACCCAGAATTCCGAGAAGCCTAACCCCCTTGAAAATTTCGAAAAATGCACTCAGAAATCCGAGAAGGCTAACCCCTCTGAAAATTTCGAAAAATGCGCCCAGAATTCCGAGAAGGCTAACCCCTTTGAAAATTTCGAAAAATGCACCTAGAATTCCGAGAAGGCTAACCGCTTTGAAAATTTCGAAAATTGCACCCATAATTCCGAGAAGGCTAACCCCTTTGAAAATTTCGAAAAATGCGCCCAGAATTCCGAGAAGGCTAACCCCTTTGAAAATTTCGAAAAATGCACCCAGAAATCAGAGAAGGCTAACCCCTTTGAAAATTTCGAAAAATGCACCCAGAATTCCGAGGTGGCTTACCGCTTTGAAAATTTCGAAAAATGCACCCAAAATCCGAGAAGGCTAACCCCTTTGAAAATTTCGAAAAATGCACCCAGAAATCAGAGAAGGCTAACCCCTTTGAAAATTTCGAAAAATGCACCCAGAATTCCGAGGTGGCTAACCCCTTTGAAAATTTCGAATAATGCACCCAGAATTCCGAGAAGGCTAACCCCTTTGAAAATTTCGAAAAATGCACCCAGAATTCCGAGAAGGCTAACCCCTTTGAAAATTTCGAAAAATGCATCCAGAATTCCGAGAAGGCTATCCCCTTTGAAAATTTCGAAAAAAGCACCCAGAATTCCGTGAAGGCTAACCCCTTTGAAAATTTCGAAAAATGCGCCCAGAATTCCGAGAAGGCTAACCCCTTTGAAAATTTCGAAAAATGCACCCAGAATTCCGAGAAGGCTAACCCGTTTGACAATTTCGAAAATGCACCAAGAATTCCGAGAAGGCTAACCCCTTTGAAAATTTCGAAAAATGCAACCAGAATTCCGAGAAGGCTAACCCCTTTGAAAATTTCGAAAAATGCAACCAGTATTCCGAGAAGGCTAACCCCTTTGAAAATTTCAAAAATGCACCCTGAATTCCGAGAAGGCTAACCCCTTTGCAAATTTCGAAAAATGAACCCAGAATTCGGAGAAGGCAAACCCCTTTGAAAATTTCGAAAAATGCACCCAGAATTCCGAGAAGGCTAACCCCTTTGAAAATTTCGAAAAATGCACTCAGCAATCCGAGAAGGCTAACCCCTCTGAAAATTTCGAAAAATGCGCCCAGAATTCCGAGAATTCTAACCCCTTTGAAAATTTCGAAAAATGCGCCCAGAATTCCGAGAAGGCTAACCCCTTTGAAAATTTCGAAAAACGCACCCAGAATTCCGAGAAGGCTAACCCCTTTGAAAATTTCGAAAAAAGCACCCAGAATTCCGCGAAGGCTAACCCCTTTGAAAATTTCGAAAAATGCACCCAGAATTCCGTGAAGGCTAACCTCTGAAAATTTCGAAAAATGCACCCATAATTCCGAGAAGGCTAACCCCTTTGAAAATGTCGAAAAATGCGCCCAGAATTCCGAGAAAGCTAACCCCTTTGAAAATTTCGAAAAAATGCGCCCAGAATTCCGAGAAGGCTAACCTCTTTGAAAATTTCGAAAAATGCACCCAGAATTCCGAGAAGGCTAACCCCTTTGAAAATTTCGAAAAATGCACCCAGAATTCCGAGAAGGCTAACCCCTTTGCAAATTTCGAAAAATGCACCCAGAATTCCGAGAAGGCTAACCCCTTTGAAAATTTAGAAAAATGCACCCAGAATTCCGAGAAGCCTAACCCCCTTGAAAATTTCGAAAAATGCACCCAGAATTCCGAGAAGGCTAACCCCTTTGAAAATTTCGAAAAATGCGCCCAGAATTCCGAGAAGGCTAACCCCTTTGAAAATTTCGAAAAATGCACCCAGAATTCCGAGAAGGCTAACCCCTTTGAAAATTTCGAAAAATGCATCCAGAATTCCGAGAAGGCTATCCCCTTTGAAAATTTCGAAAAAAGCACCCAGAATTCCGTGAAGGCTAACCCCTTTGAAAATTTCGAAAAATGCGCCCAGAATTCCGAGAAGGCTAACCCCTTTGAAAATTTCGAAAAATGCACCCAGAATTCCGAGAAGGCTAACCCGTTTGACAATTTCGAAAATGCACCAAGAATTCCGAGAAGGCTAACCCCTTTGCAAATTTCGAAAAATGAACCCAGAATTCGGAGAAGGCTAACCCCTTTGAAAATTTCGAAATATGCACCCAGAATTCCGAGAAGGCTAACCCCTTTGAAAATTTCGAAAAATGCACTCAGCAATCCGAGAAGCCTAACCCCCTTGAAAATTTCGAAAAATGCACTCAGAAATCCGAGAAGGCTAACCCCTCTGAAAATTTCGAAAAATGCGCCCAGAATTCCGAGAAGGCTAACCCCTTTGAAAATTTCGAAAAATGCACCTAGAATTCCGAGAAGGCTAACCGCTTTGAAAATTTCGAAAATTGCACCCATAATTCCGAGAAGGCTAACCCCTTTGAAAATTTCGAAAAATGCGCCCAGAATTCCGAGAAGGCTAACCCCTTTGAAAATTTCGAAAAATGCACCCAGAAATCAGAGAAGGCTAACCCCTTTGAAAATTTCGAAAAATGCACCCAGAATTCCGAGGTGGCTTACCGCTTTGAAAATTTCGAAAAATGCACCCAAAATCCGAGAAGGCTAACCCCTTTGAAAATTTCGAAAAATGCACCCAGAAATCAGAGAAGGCTAACCCCTTTGAAAATTTCGAAAAATGCACCCAGAATTCCGAGGTGGCTAACCCCTTTGAAAATTTCGAATAATGCACCCAGAATTCCGAGAAGGCTAACCCCTTTGAAAATTTCGAAAAATGCACCCAGAATTCCGAGAAGGCTAACCCCTTTGAAAATTTCGAAAAATGCATCCAGAATTCCGAGAAGGCTATCCCCTTTGAAAATTTCGAAAAAAGCACCCAGAATTCCGTGAAGGCTAACCCCTTTGAAAATTTCGAAAAATGCGCCCAGAATTCCGAGAAGGCTAACCCCTTTGAAAATTTCGAAAAATGCACCCAGAATTCCGAGAAGGCTAACCCGTTTGACAATTTCGAAAATGCACCAAGAATTCCGAGAAGGCTAACCCCTTTGAAAATTTCGAAAAATGCAACCAGAATTCCGAGAAGGCTAACCCCTTTGAAAATTTCGAAAAATGCAACCAGTATTCCGAGAAGGCTAACCCCTTTGAAAATTTCAAAAATGCACCCTGAATTCCGAGAAGGCTAACCCCTTTGCAAATTTCGAAAAATGAACCCAGAATTCGGAGAAGGCAAACCCCTTTGAAAATTTCGAAAAATGCACCCAGAATTCCGAGAAGGCTAACCCCTTTGAAAATTTCGAAAAATGCACTCAGCAATCCGAGAAGGCTAACCCCTCTGAAAATTTCGAAAAATGCGCCCAGAATTCCGAGAAGGCTAACCCCTTTGAAAATTTCGAAAAATGCGCCCAGAATTCCGAGAAGGCTAACCCCTTTGAAAATTTCGAAAAACGCACCCAGAATTCCGAGAAGGCTAACCCCTTTGAAAATTTCGAAAAAAGCACCCAGAATTCCGCGAAGGCTAACCCCTTTGAAAATTTCGAAAAATGCACCCAGAATTCCGTGAAGGCTAACCTCTGAAAATTTCGAAAAATGCACCCATAATTCCGAGAAGGCTAACCCCTTTGAAAATGTCGAAAAATGCGCCCAGAATTCCGAGAAAGCTAACCCCTTTGAAAATTTCGAAAAAATGCGCCCAGAATTCCGAGAAGGCTAACCTCTTTGAAAATTTCGAAAAATGCACCCAGAATTCCGAGAAGGCTAACCCCTTTGAAAATTTCGAAAAATGCACCCAGAATTCCGAGAAGGCTAACCCCTTTGCAAATTTCGAAAAATGCACCCAGAATTCCGAGAAGGCTAACCCCTTTGAAAATTTAGAAAAATGCACCCAGAATTCCGAGAAGCCTAACCCCCTTGAAAATTTCGAAAAATGCACCCAGAATTCCGAGAAGGCTAACCCCTTTGAAAATTTCGAAAAATGCGCCCAGAATTCCGAGAAGGCTAACCCCTTTGAAAATTTCGAAAAATGCACCCAGAATTCCGAGAAGGCTAACCCCTTTGAAAATTTCGAAAAATGCATCCAGAATTCCGAGAAGGCTATCCCCTTTGAAAATTTCGAAAAAAGCACCCAGAATTCCGTGAAGGCTAACCCCTTTGAAAATTTCGAAAAATGCGCCCAGAATTCCGAGAAGGCTAACCCCTTTGAAAATTTCGAAAAATGCACCCAGAATTCCGAGAAGGCTAACCCGTTTGACAATTTCGAAAATGCACCAAGAATTCCGAGAAGGCTAACCCCTTTGCAAATTTCGAAAAATGAACCCAGAATTCGGAGAAGGCTAACCCCTTTGAAAATTTCGAAATATGCACCCAGAATTCCGAGAAGGCTAACCCCTTTGAAAATTTCGAAAAATGCACTCAGCAATCCGAGAAGGCTAACCCCTCTGAAAATTTCGAAAAATGCGCCCAGAATTCCGAGAAGGCTAACCCCTTTGAAAATTTCGAAAAAATGCGCCCAGAATTCCGAGAAGGCTAACCCCTTTGAAAATTTCGAAAAATGCACCCAGAATTCCGAGAAGGCTAACCCCTTTGCAAATTTCGAAAAATGCACCCAGAATTCCGAGAAGGCTAACCCCTTTGAAAATTTAGAAAAATGCACCCAGAATTCCGAGAAGCCTAACCCCCTTGAAAATTTCGAAAAATGCACTCAGAAATCCGAGAAGGCTAACCCCTCTGAAAATTTCGAAAAATGCACCCAGAATTCCGAGAAGGCTAACCTCTTTGAAAATTTCGAAAAATGCACCCAGAATTCCGCGAAGGCTAACCCCTTTGAAAATTTCGGAAAATGCGCCCAGAATTCCGAGAAGGCTAACCCCTTTGAAAATTTAGAAAAATGCACCCAGAATTCCGAGAAGGCTAACCCCTTTGAAAATTTCGAAAAATGCAACCAGAATTCCGAGAAGGCTAACTCCTTTGAAAATTTCGAAAAATGCACCCAGAATTCCGAGAACGCTAACCCCTTTGAAAATTTCGAAAAATGCAACCAGAATTCCGAGAGGGCTAACTCCTTTGAAAATTTCGAAAAATGCACCCAGAATTCCGAGAAGGCTTACCCCTTTGAAAATTTCGAAAAATGCACCCAGAATTCCAAGAAGGAAACCCCTTTGAAAATTTCGAAAAATGCACCCGGAATTCCGAGGTGGCTAACCCCTTTGAAAATTTCGAAAAATGCACCCAGAATTCCGAGAAGGCTAACCCTTTTGAAAATTTCGAAAAATGCACCCAGAATTCCGAGGTGGCTAACCCCTTTGAAAATTTCGAAAAATGCACACAGAATTCCGAGAAGGCTGACCCCTTTGAAAATTTCGAAAAATGCACCCAGAATTCCGCGAAGGCTAACCCCTTTGAAAATTTCGAAAAATGCACCCAGAATTCCGCGAAGGCTAACCCCTTTGAAAATTTCGAAAAAAGCACCCAGAATTCCGCGAAGGCTAACCCCTTTGAAAATTTCGAAAAATGCACCCAGAATTCCGAGAAGGCTTACCGCTTTGAAAATTTCGAAAAATGCACCCAAAATCCGAGAAGGCTAACCCCTTTGAAAATTTCGAAAAATGCACCCTGAAATCAGAGAAGGCTAACCCCTTTGAAAATTTCGAAAAATGCACCCGGAATTCCGAGGTGGCTAACCCCTTTGAAAATTTCGAATACTGCACCCAGAATTCCGAGAAGGCTAACCCCTTTGAAAATTTCGAAAAATGCGCCCAGAATTCCGAGAAGGCTAACCTCTTTGAAAATTTCGAAAAATGCACCCATAATTCCGAGAAGGCTAACCCCTTTGAAAATTTCGAAAAATGCGCCCAGAATTCCGAGAAGGCTAACCTCTTTGAAAATTTCGAAAAATGCACCCATAATTCCGAGAAGGCTAACCCCTTTGAAAATTTCGAAAAATGCGCCCAGAATTCCGAGAAGGCTAACCCCTTTGAAAATTTCGAAAAATGCACTCAGCAATCCGAGAAGGCTAACCCCTCTGAAAATTTCGAAAAATGCGCCCAGAATTCCGAGAAGGCTAACCCCTTTGAAAATTTCGAAAAATGCGCCCAGAATTCCGAGAAGGCTAACCTCTTTGAAAATTTCGAAAAATGCACCCATAATTCCGAGAAGGCTAACCCCTTTGAAAATTTCGAAAAATGCGCCCAGAATTCCGAGAAGGCTAACCCCTTTGAAAATTTCGAAAAATGCGCCCAGAATTCCGAGAAGGCTAACCCCTTTGAAAATTTCGAAAAATGCACCCAGAATTCCGAGAAGGCTAACCCCTTTGAAAATTTCGAAAAATGCACCCAGAATTCCGAGAAGGCTAACCCCTTTGCAAATTTCGAAAAATGCACCCAGAATTCCAAAAAGGCTAACCCCTTTGAAAATTTAGAAAAATGCACCCAGAATTCCGAGAAGCCTAACCCCCTTGAAAATTTCGAAAAATGCACTCAGAAATCCGAGAAGGCTAACCCCTCTGAAAATTTCGAAAAATGCACCCAGAATTCCGAGAAGGCTAACCTCTTTGAAAATTTCGAAAAATGCACCCAGAATTCCGCGAAGGCTAACCCCTTTGAAAATTTCGAAAAATGCGCCCAGAATTCCGAGAAGGCTAACCCCTTTGAAAATTTCGAAAAATGCACCCAGAATTCCGAGAAGGCTAACCCCTTTGAAAATTTCGAAAAATGCAACCAGAATTCCGAGAAGGCTAACTCCTTTTAAAATTTCGAAAAATGCACCCAGAATTCCGAGAACGCTAACCCCTTTGAAAATTTCGAAAAATGCAACCAGAATTCCGAGAAGGCTAACTCCTTTGAAAATTTCGAAAAATGCACCCAGAATTCCAAGAAGGAAACCCCTTTGAAAATTTCGAAAAATGCACCCGGAATTCCGAGGTGGCTAACCCCTTTGAAAATTTCAAAAAATTCACCCAGAATTCCGAGAAGGCTAACCCTTTTGAAAATTTCGAAAAATGCACCCAGAATTCCGAGGTGGCTAACCCCTTTGAAAATTTCGAAAAATGCACACAGAATTCCGAGAAGGCTAACCCCTTTGAAAATTTCGAAAAATGCACCCAGAATTCCGCGAAGGCTAACCCCTTTGAAAATTTCGAAAAAAGCACCCAGAATTCCGCGAAGGCTAACCCCTTTGAAAATTTCGAAAAATGCACCCAGAATTCCGAGAAGGCTAACCCCTTTGAAAATTTCGAAAAATGAACCCAGAATTCGGAGAAGGCTAACCCCTTTGAAAATTTCGAAAAATGCACCCAGAATTCCGAGAAGGCTAACCCCTTTGAAAATTTTGAAAAATGCACTCAGAAATCCGAGAAGGCTAACCCCTCTGAAAATTTCGAAAAATGCGCCCAGAATTCCGAGAAGGCTAACCCCTTTGAAAATTTCGAAAAATGCGCCCAGAATTCCGAGAAGGCTAACACCTTTGAAAATTTCGAAAAATGCACCCAGAATTCCGAGAAGGCTAACCCCTTTGAAAATTTCGAAAAATGCACCCAGAATTCCGAGAAGGCTAACCCCTTTAAAAATTTCGAAAAATGCACCCAGAATTCCGAGAAGGCTAACCTCTTTGAAAATTTCGAAAAATGCACCCAGAATTCCGAGAAGGCTAACCCCTTTGAAAGTTTCGAAAAATGCACCCAGAATTCCGAGGTGGCTAACCCCTTTGAAAATTTCGAAAAATGCACCCAGAATTCCGCGAAGGCTATAACCCCTTTGAAAATTTCGAAAAATGCACCCAGAATTTTATTTTTTGTCCAAATGTTGTTGTGCAAATGTTATTTTTTGTCCAAATGTTATTGTTATCCAAATGTTATTGTTGTCCAAATGTTATTGATGTCCAAATGTTATTGTTGTCCAAATGTTATTGTTGTCCAAATGTTATTGTTGTCCAAATGTTATTGTTGTCCAAATGTTATTGTCCAAATGTTATTGTTGTGTTATTGTTGTGTTATTGTTGTGTTATTGTTGTGTTATTGTTGTGTTATTGTTGTGTTATTGTTGTGTTATTGTTGTCCAAATGTTATTGTTGTCCAAATGCTTTTGTTATTTTACTGTTGTCCAAATGTTATTGTTGCCCAAATGTTATTGCTCAAATATTATTGTTGTCCAAATGTCATTGTTGTCGAAATGTCATTGTTGTCCAAATGTCTTTGTTGTCCAAATGTTATTGTTGTCCAAATTATATTATGTTATTGTCGTCCAAATGTTATTATGTTATTGTTGTCCAATAACGTTTGGACAGCAATAACATTTGGACAAAAATAACATTTGGACAAAAATAACATTTGGACAAAAATAACATTTGGACAACAATAACATTTGGACAACAATAACATTTGGACAACAATAACATTTGGACAACAATAACATTTGGACAACAATAACATTTGGACAACAATAACATTTGGACAACAATAACATTTGGACAACAATAACATTTGGACAACAATAACATTTGGACAACAATAACATTTGGACAACAATAACATTTGGACAACAATAACATTTGGACAACAATAACATTTGGACAACAATAACATTTGGACAACAATAACATTTGGACAACAATAACATTTGGACAACAATAACATTTGGACAACAATAACATTTGGACAACAATAACATTTGGACAACAATAACATTTGGACAACAATAACATTTGGACAACAATAACATTTGGACAACAATAACATTTGGACAACAATAACATTTGGACAACAATAACATTTGGACAACAATAACATTTGGACAACAATAACATTTGGACAACAATAACATTTGGACAACAATAACATTTGGACAACAATAACATTTGGACAACAATAACATTTGGACAACAATAACATTTGGACAACAATAACATTTGGACAACAATAACATTTGGACAACAATAACATTTGGACAACAATAACATTTGGACAACAATAACATTTGGACAACAATAACATTTGGACAACAACAATAACATTTGGACAACAACAATAACATTTGGACAACAATAACATTTGGACAACAATAACAATTGGACAACAATTTCATTTGGACAACAATAACATTTGGACAACAATAACATTTGGACAACAATAACATTTGGACAACAACAATTTCATTTGGACAACAATAACATTTGGACAACAATAACATTTGGACAACAATAACATTTGGACAACAATAACATTTGGACAACAATAACATTTGGACAACAATAACATTTGGACAACAATAACATTTGGACAACAATAACATTTGGACAACAATAACATTTGGACAACAATAACATTTGGACAACAATAACATTTGGACAACAATAACATTTGGACAACAATAACATTTGGACAACAATAACATTTGGACAACAATAACAATTGGACAACAATAACAATTGGACAACAATAACAATTGGACAACAATAACAATTGGACAACAATAACAATTGGACAACAATAACAATTGGACAACAATAACAATTGGACAACAATAACAATTGGACAACAATAACAATTGGACAACAATTACATTTGGACAACAATTACATTTGGACAACAATAACAATTGGACAACAATAACAATTGGACAACAATAACAATTGGACAACAATAACAATTGGACAACAATAACAATTGGACAACAATAACAATTGGACAACAATAACAATTGGACAACAATAACAATTGGACAACAATAACAATTGGACAACAATAACAATTGGACAACAATAACAATTGGACAACAATAACAATTGGACAACAATAACAATTGGACAACAATAACAATTGGACAACAATAACAATTGGACAACAATAACAATTGGACAACAATAACAATTGGACAACAATAACAATTGGACAACAATAACAATTGGACAACAATAACAATTTGACAACAATAACAATTGGACAACAATTTCAATTGGACAACAATAACGTTTGGACAACAATAACGTTTGGACAACAATAACGTTTGGACACAATAACGTTTGGACAACAATAACGTTTGGACAACAATAACATTTGGACAACAATAACATTTGGACAACAATAACAATTGGACAACAATAACAATTGGACAACAATAACATTTGGACAACAATAACAATTGGACAACAATAACAATTGGACAACAATAACATTTGGACAACAATAACATTTGGACAACAATAACATTTGGACAACAATAACATTTGGACAACAATAACATTTGGACAACAATAACATTTGGACAACAATAGCATTTGGACAACAATAACATTTGGACAACAATAACATTTGGACATCAATAACATTTGGACATCAATAACATTTGGACAACAATAACATTTGGACAACAATAACATTTGGACAAAAAATAACATTTGGACAAAAAATAACATTTGGACAACAACATTTGGACAAAAAATAAAATTCTGGGTGCATTTTTCGAAATTTTCAAAGGGGTTAGCCTTCTCGGAATTCTGGGCGCATTTTCCGAAATTTTCAGAGGGGTTAGCCTTCTCGGATTTCTGAGTGCATTTTTCGAAATTTTCAAGGGGGTTAGGCTTCTCGGAATTCTGGGTGCATTTTTCTAAATTTTCAAAGGGGTTAGCCTTCTCGGAATTCTGGGTGCATTTTTCGAAATTTGCAAAGGGTTTAGCCTTCTCGGAATTCTGGGCGCATTTTTCGAAATTTTCAAAGGGGTTAGCCTTCTCGGAATTCTGGGTGCATTATTCGAAATTTTCAAAGGGGTTAGCCACCTCGGAATTCCGGGTGCATTTTTCGAAATTTTCAAAGGGGTTAGCCTTCGCGGAATTCTGGGTGCATTTTTCGAAATTTTCAAAGGTGTTAGCCACCTCGGAATTCTGGGTGCATTTTTCGAAACTTTCAAAGGGGTTAGCCTTCTCGGAATTCTGGGTGCATTTTTCGAAATTTTCAAAGGGGTTAGCCTTCTCGGAATTCTGGGTGCATTTTTGGAAATTTTCAAAGGGGTTAGCCTTCTCGGAATTCTGGGTTCATTTTTCGAAATTTTCAAAGGGGTTAGCCTTCTCGGAATTCTGGGTGCATTTTTCGAAATTTTCAAAGAGGTTAGCCTTCTCGGAATTCTGGGTGCATTTTTCGAAATTTTTAAAGGGGTTAGCCTTCTCGGAATTCTGGGTGCATTTTTCGAAATTTTCAAAGGGGTTAGCCTTCTCGGAATTCTGGGTGCATTTTTCGAAATTTTCAAAGGGGTTAGCCTTCTCGGAATTCTGGGCGCATTTTTCGAAATTTTCAAAGGGGTTAGCCTTCTCGGAATTCTGGGCGCATTTTTCGAAATTTTCAGAGGTGTTAGCCTTCTCGGATTTCTGAGTGCAGTTTTCAAAATTTTCAAAGGGGTTAGCCTTCGCGGAATTCTGGGTGCATTTTTCGAAATTTTCAAAGAGGTTAGCCTTCTCGGAATTCTGGGTGCATTTTTCGAAATTTTCAGAGGGGTTAGCCTTCTCGGATTTCTGAGTGCATTTTTCGAAATTTTCAAGGGGGTTAGGCTTCTCGGAATTCTGGGTGGATTTTTCTAAATTTTCAAAGGGGTTAGCCTTCTCGGAATTCTGGGTGCATTTTTCGAAATTTGCAAAGGGGTTAGCCTTCTCGGAATTCTGGGTGCATTTTTCGAAATTTTCAAAGGGGTTAGCCTTCTCAGAATTCTGGGTGCATTTTTCGAAATTTTCAAAGGGGTTAGCCTTCTCGGAATTCTGGGCGCATTTTTCGAAATTTTCAAAGGGGTTAGCCTTCTCGGAATTCTGGGCGCATTTTTCGAAATTTTCAAAGGGGTTAGCCTTCTCGGAATTATGGGTGCATTTTTCGAAATTTTCAAAGAGGTTAGCCTTCACGGAATTCTGGGTGCATTTTTCGAAATTTTCAAAGGGGTTAGCCTTCGCGGAATTCTGGGTGCTTTTTTCGAAATTTTCAAAGGGGTTAGCCTTCTCGGAATTCTGGGTGCATTTTTCGAAATTTTCAAAGGGGTTAGCCTTCTCGGAATTCTGGGCGCATTTTTCGAAATTTTCAAAGGGGTTAGCCTTCTCGGAATTCTGGGCGCATTTTTCGAAATTTTCAGAGGGGTTAGCCTTCTCGGATTGCTGAGTGCATTTTTCGAAATTTTCAAAGGGGTTAGCCTTCTCGGAATTCTGGGCGCATTTTTCGAAATTTTCAAAGGGGTTAGCCTTCTCGGAATTCTGGGCGCATTTTTCGAAATTTTCAGAGGTGTTAGCCTTCTCGGATTTCTGAGTGCATTTTTCAAAATTTTCAAAGGGGTTAGCCTTCGCGGAATTCTGGGTGCATTTTTCGAAATTTTCAAAGAGGTTAGCCTTCTCGGAATTCTGGGTGCATTTTTCGAAATTTTCAGAGGGGTTAGCCTTCTCGGATTTCTGAGTGCATTTTTCGAAATTTTCAAGGGGGTTAGGCTTCTCGGAATTCTGGGTGGATTTTTCTAAATTTTCAAAGGGGTTAGCCTTCTCGGAATTCTGGGTGCATTTTTCGAAATTTGCAAAGGGGTTAGCCTTCTCGGAATTCTGGGTGCATTTTTCGAAATTTTCAAAGGGGTTAGCCTTCTCGGAATTCTGGGTGCATTTTTCGAAATTTTCAAAGGGGTTAGCCTTCTCGGAATTCTGGGCGCATTTTTCGAAATTTTCAAAGGGGTTAGCCTTCTCGGAATTCTGGGTGCATTTTTCGAAATTTTCAAAGGGGTTAGCCTTCTCGGAATTCTGGGCGCATTTTTCGAAATTTTCAAAGGGGTTAGCCTTCTCGGAATTCTGGGCGCATTTTTCGAAATTTTCAGAGGGGTTAGCCTTCTCGGATTGCTGAGTGCATTTTTCGAAATTTTCAAAGGGGTTAGCCTTCTCGGAATTCTGGGCGCATTTTTCGAAATTTTCAAAGGGGTTAGCCTTCACGGAATTCTGGGTGCATTATTCGAAATTTTCAAAGGGGTTAGCCACCTCGGAATTCCGGGTGCATTTTTCGAAATTTTCAAAGGGGTTAGCCTTCTCTGATTTCTGGGTGCATTTTTCGAAATTTTCAAAGGGGTTAGCCTTCTCGGATTTTGGGTGCATTTTTCGAAATTTTCAAAGCGGTAAGCCTTCTCGGAATTCTGGGTGCATTTTTCGAAATTTTCAAAGGGGTTAGCCACCTCGGAATTCTGGGTGCATTTTCGAAATTTTCATGGGGTTAGCCTGCTCGGAATTGTGGGTGCATTTTTCGAAATTTTCAAAGGGGTTAGCCTTCGCGGAATTCTGGGTGCATTTTTCGAAATTTTTAAAGAGGTTAGCCTTCTCGGAATTCTGGGTGCATTTTTCGAAATTTTCAGAGGGGTTAGCCTTCTCGGATTTCTGAGTGCATTTTTCGAAATTTTCAAGGGGGTTAGGCTTCTCGGAATTCTGGGTGGATTTTTCTAAATTTTCAAAGGGGTTAGCCTTCTCGGAATTCTGGGTGCATTTTTCGAAATTTGCAAAGGGGTTAGCCTTCTCGGAATTCTGGGTGCATTTTTCGAAATTTTCAAAGGGGTTAGCCTTCTCGGAATTCTGGGTGCATTTTTCGAAATTTTCAAAGGGGTTAGCCTTCTCGGAATTCTGGGCGCATTTTTCGAAATTTTCAAAGGGGTTAGCCTTCTCGGAATTCTGGGCGCATTTTTCGAAATTTTCAAAGGGGTTAGCCTTCTCGGAATTCTGGGTGCATTTTTCGAAATTTGCAAAGGGTTTAGCCTTCTCGGAATTCTGGGCGCATTTTTCGAAATTTTCAAAGGGGTTAGCCTTCTCGGAATTCTGGGTGCATTATTCGAAATTTTCAAAGGGGTTAGCCACCTCGGAATTCCGGGTGCATTTTTCGAAATTTTCAAAGGGGTTAGCCTTCGCGGAATTCTGGGTGCATTTTTCGAAATTTTCAAAGGTGTTAGCCACCTCGGAATTCTGGGTGCATTTTTCGAAACTTTCAAAGGGGTTAGCCTTCTCGGAATTCTGGGTGCATTTTTCGAAATTTTCAAAGGGGTTAGCCTTCTCGGAATTCTGGGTGCATTTTTGGAAATTTTCAAAGGGGTTAGCCTTCTCGGAATTCTGGGTTCATTTTTCGAAATTTTCAAAGGGGTTAGCCTTCTCGGAATTCTGGGTTCATTTTTCGAAATTTTCAAAGAGGTTAGCCTTCTCGGAATTCTGGGTGCATTTTTCGAAATTTTTAAAGGGGTTAGCCATCTCGGAATTCTGGGTGCATTTTTCGAAATTTTCAAAGGGGTTAGCCTTCTCGGAATTCTGGGTGCATTTTTCGAAATTTTCAAAGGGGTTAGCCTTCTCGGAATTCTGGGCGCATTTTTCGAAATTTTCAAAGGGGTTAGCCTTCTCGGAATTCTGGGCGCATTTTTCGAAATTTTCAGAGGTGTTAGCCTTCTCGGATTTCTGAGTGCAGTTTTCAAAATTTTCAAAGGGGTTAGCCTTCGCGGAATTCTGGGTGCATTTTTCGAAATTTTCAAAGAGGTTAGCCTTCTCGGAATTCTGGGTGCATTTTTCGAAATTTTCAGAGGGGTTAGCCTTCTCGGATTTCTGAGTGCATTTTTCGAAATTTTCAAGGGGGTTAGGCTTCTCGGAATTCTGGGTGGATTTTTCTAAATTTTCAAAGGGGTTAGCCTTCTCGGAATTCTGGGTGCATTTTTCGAAATTTGCAAAGGGGTTAGCCTTCTCGGAATTCTGGGTGCATTTTTCGAAATTTTCAAAGGGGTTAGCCTTCTCGGAATTCTGGGTGCATTTTTCGAAATTTTCAAAGGGGTTAGCCTTCTCGGAATTCTGGGCGCATTTTTCGAAATTTTCAAAGGGGTTAGCCTTCTCGGAATTCTGGGCGCATTTTTCGAAATTTTCAAAGGGGTTAGCCTTCTCGGAATTCTGGGTGCATTTTTCGAAATTTTCAAAGGGGTTAGCCTTCGCGGAATTCTGGGTGCTTTTTTCGAAATTTTCAAAGGGGTTAGCCTTCTCGGAATTCTGGGTGCATTTTTCGAAATTTTCAAAGGGGTTAGCCTTCTCGGAATTCTGGGCGCATTTTTCGAAATTTTCAAAGGGGTTAGCCTTCTCGGAATTCTGGGCGCATTTTTCGAAATTTTCAGAGGGGTTAGCCTTCTCGGATTGCTGAGTGCATTTTTCGAAATTTTCAAAGGGGTTAGCCTTCTCGGAATTCTGGGCGCATTATTCGAAATTTTCAAAGGGGTTAGCCTTCTCGGAATTCTGGGCGCATTTTTCGAAATTTTCAGAGGTGTTAGCCTTCTCGGATTTCTGAGTGCATTTTTCAAAATTTTCAAAGGGGTTAGCCTTCGCGGAATTCTGGGTGCATTTTTCGAAATTTTCAAAGAGGTTAGCCTTCTCGGAATTCTGGGTGCATTTTTCGAAATTTTCAAGGGGGTTAGGCTTCTCGGAATTCTGGGTGGATTTTTCTAAATTTTCAAAGGGGTTAGCCTTCTCGGAATTCTGGGTGGATTTTTCTAAATTTTCAAAGGGGTTAGCCTTCTCGGAATTCTGGGTGCATTTTTCGAAATTTGCAAAGGGGTTAGCCTTCTCGGAATTCTGGGTGCATTTTTCGAAATTTTCAAAGGGGTTAGCCTTCTCGGAATTCTGGGTGCATTTTTCGAAATTTTCAAAGGGGTTAGCCTTCTCGGAATTCTGGGCGCATTTTTCGAAATTTTCAAAGGGGTTAGCCTTCTCGGAATTCTGGGCGCATTTTTCGAAATTTTCAAAGGGGTTAGCCTTCTCGGAATTATGGGTGCATTTTTCGAAATTTTCAAAGAGGTTAGCCTTCACGGAATTCTGGGTGCATTTTTCGAAATTTTCAAAGGGGTTAGCCTTCGCGGAATTCTGGGTGCTTTTTTCGAAATTTTCAAAGGGGTTAGCCTTCTCGGAATTCTGGGTGCATTTTTCGAAATTTTCAAAGGGGTTAGCCTTCTCGGAATTCTGGGCGCATTTTTCGAAATTTTCAAAGGGGTTAGCCTTCTCGGAATTCTGGGCGCATTTTTCGAAATTTTCAGAGGGGTTAGCCTTCTCGGATTGCTGAGTGCATTTTTCGAAATTTTCAAAGGGGTTAGCCTTCTCGGAATTCTGGGCGCATTTTTCGAAATTTTCAAAGGGGTTAGCCTTCACGGAATTCTGGGTGCATTATTCGAAATTTTCAAAGGGGTTAGCCACCTCGGAATTCCGGGTGCATTTTTCGAAATTTTCAAAGGGGTTAGCCTTCTCGGAATTCTGGGTGCATTTTTCGAAATTTTCAAAGGGGTTAGCCTTCGCGGAATTCTGGGTGCTTTTTTCGAAATTTTCAAAGGGGTTAGCCTTCTCGGAATTCTGGGTGCATTTTTCGAAATTTTCAAAGGGGTTAGCCTTCTCGGAATTCTGGGCGCATTTTTCGAAATTTTCAAAGGGGTTAGCCTTCTCGGAATTCTGGGCGCATTTTTCGAAATTTTCAGAGGGGTTAGCCTTCTCGGATTGCTGAGTGCATTTTTCGAAATTTTCAAAGGGGTTAGCCTTCTCGGAATTCTGGGCGCATTTTTCGAAATTTTCAAAGGGGTTAGCCTTCTCGGAATTCTGGGCGCATTTTTCGAAATTTTCAGAGGTGTTAGCCTTCTCGGATTTCTGAGTGCATTTTTCAAAATTTTCAAAGGGGTTAGCCTTCGCGGAATTCTGGGTGCATTTTTCGAAATTTTCAAAGAGGTTAGCCTTCTCGGAATTCTGGGTGCATTTTTCGAAATTTTCAGAGGGGTTAGCCTTCTCGGATTTCTGAGTGCATTTTTCGAAATTTTCAAGGGGGTTAGGCTTCTCGGAATTCTGGGTGGATTTTTCTAAATTTTCAAAGGGGTTAGCCTTCTCGGAATTCTGGGTGGATTTTTCTAAATTTTCAAAGGGGTTAGCCTTCTCGGAATTCTGGGTGCATTTTTCGAAATTTGCAAAGGGGTTAGCCTTCTCGGAATTCTGGGTGCATTTTTCGAAATTTTCAAAGGGGTTAGCCTTCTCGGAATTCTGGGTGCATTTTTCGAAATTTTCAAAGGGGTTAGCCTTCTCGGAATTCTGGGCGCATTTTTCGAAATTTTCAAAGGGGTTAGCCTTCTCGGAATTCTGGGCGCATTTTTCGAAATTTTCAAAGGGGTTAGCCTTCTCGGAATTATGGGTGCATTTTTCGAAATTTTCAAAGAGGTTAGCCTTCACGGAATTCTGGGTGCATTTTTCGAAATTTTCAAAGGGGTTAGCCTTCGCGGAATTCTGGGTGCTTTTTTCGAAATTTTCAAAGGGGTTAGCCTTCTCGGAATTCTGGGTGCATTTTTCGAAATTTTCAAAGGGGTTAGCCTTCTCGGAATTCTGGGCGCATTTTTCGAAATTTTCAAAGGGGTTAGCCTTCTCGGAATTCTGGGCGCATTTTTCGAAATTTTCAGAGGGGTTAGCCTTCTCGGATTGCTGAGTGCATTTTTCGAAATTTTCAAAGGGGTTAGCCTTCTCGGAATTCTGGGCGCATTTTTCGAAATTTTCAAAGGGGTTAGCCTTCACGGAATTCTGGGTGCATTATTCGAAATTTTCAAAGGGGTTAGCCACCTCGGAATTCCGGGTGCATTTTACGAAATTTTCAAAGGGGTTAGCCTTCTCTGATTTCTGGGTGCATTTTTCGAAATTTTCAAAGGGGTTAGCCTTCTCGGATTTTGGGTGCATTTTTCGAAATTTTCAAAGCGGTAAGCCTTCTCGGAATTCTGGGTGCATTTTTCGAAATTTTCAAAGGGGTTAGCCACCTCGGAATTCTGGGTGCATTTTCGAAATTTTCATGGGGTTAGCCTGCTCGGAATTGTGGGTGCATTTTTCGAAATTTTCAAAGGGGTTAGCCTTCGCGGAATTCTGGGTGCATTTTTCGAAATTTTCAAAGAGGTTAGCCTTCTCGGAATTCTGGGTGCATTTTTCGAAATTTTCAGAGGGGTTAGCCTTCTCGGATTTCTGAGTGCATTTTTCGAAATTTTCAAGGGGGTTAGGCTTCTCGGAATTCTGGGTGGATTTTTCTAAATTTTCAAAGGGGTTAGCCTTCGCGGAATTCTGGGTGCATTTTTCGAAATTTTCAAAGAGGTTAGCCTTCTCGGAATTCTGGGTGCATTTTTCGAAATTTTCAGAGGGGTTAGCCTTCTCGGATTTCTGAGTGCATTTTTCGAAATTTTCAAGGGGGTTAGGCTTCTCGGAATTCTGGGTGGATTTTTCTAAATTTTCAAAGGGGTTAGCCTTCTCGGAATTCTGGGTGCATTTTTCGAAATTTGCAAAGGGGTTAGCCTTCTCGGAATTCTGGGTGCATTTTTCGAAATTTTCAAAGAGGTTAGCCTTCTCGGAATTCTGGGTGCATTTTTCGAAATTTTCAAGGGGGTTAGGCTTCTCGGAATTCTGGGTGGATTTTTCTAAATTTTCAAAGGGGTTAGCCTTCGCGGAATTCTGGGTGCATTTTTCGAAATTTTCAAAGAGGTTAGCCTTCTCGGAATTCTGGGTGCATTTTTCGAAATTTTCAGAGGGGTTAGCCTTCTCGGATTTCTGAGTGCATTTTTCGAAATTTTCAAGGGGGTTAGGCTTCTCGGAATTCTGGGTGGATTTTTCTAAATTTTCAAAGGGGTTAGCCTTCTCGGAATTCTGGTTGCATTTTTCGAAATTTTCAAAGGGGTTAGCCTTCTCGGAATTCTTGGTGCATTTTCGAAATTGTCAAACGGGTTAGCCTTCTCGGAATTCTGGGTGCATTTTTCGAAATTTTCAAAGGGGTTAGCCTTCTCGGAATTCTGGGCGCATTTTTCGAAATTTTCAAAGGGGTTAGCCTTCACGGAATTCTGGGTGCATTATTCGAAATTTTCAAAGGGGTTAGCCACCTCGGAATTCCGGGTGCATTTTTGAAATTTTCATGGGGTTAGCCTGCTCGGAATTGTGGGTGCATTTTTCGAAATTTTCAAAGGGGTTAGCCTTCGCGGAATTCTGGGTGCATTTTTCGAAATTTTCAAAGAGGTTAGCCTTCTCGGAATTCTGGGTGCATTTTTCGAAATTTTCAGAGGGGTTAGCCTTCTCGGATTTCTGAGTGCATTTTTCGAAATTTTCAAGGGGGTTAGGCTTCTCGGAATTCTGGGTGGATTTTTCTAAATTTTCAAAGGGGTTAGCCTTCTCGGAATTCTGGGTGCATTTTTCGAAATTTGCAAAGGGGTTAGCCTTCTCGGAATTCTGGGTGCATTTTTCGAAATTTTCAAAGGGGTTAGCCTTCTCGGAATTCTGGGTGCATTTTTCGAAATTTTCAAAGGGGTTAGCCTTCTCGGAATTCTGGGCGCATTTTTCGAAATTTTCAAAGGGGTTAGCCTTCTCGGAATTCTGGGCGCATTTTTCGAAATTTTCAAAGGGGTTAGCCTTCTCGGAATTATGGGTGCATTTTTCGAAATTTTCAAAGAGATTAGCCTTCACGGAATTCTGGGTGCATTTTTTGAAATTTTCAAAGGGGTTAGCCTTCGCGGAATTCTGGGTGCTTTTTTCGAAATTTTCAAAGGGGTTAGCCTTCTCGGAATTCTGGGTGCATTTTTCGAAATTTTCAAAGGGGTTAGCCTTCTCGGAATTCTGGGCGCATTTTTCGAAATTTTCAAAGGAGTTAGCCTTCTCGGAATTCTGGGCGCATTTTTCGAAATTTTCAGAGGGGTTAGCCTTCTCGGATTGCTGAGTGCATTTTTCGAAATTTTCAAAGGGGTTAGCCTTCTCGGAATTCTGGGTGCATTTTTCGAAATTTTCAAAGGGGTTAGCCTTCTCCGAATTCTGGGTTCATTTTTCGAAATTTGCAAAGGGGTTAGCCTTCTCGGAATTCTGGGTGCATTTTTCGAAATTTTCAAAGGGGTTAGCCTTCGCGGAATTCTGGGTGCTTTTTTCGAAATTTTCAAAGGGGTTAGCCTTCTCGGAATTCTGGGTGCATTTTTCGAAATTTTCAAAGGGGTTAGCCTTCTCGGAATTCTGGGCGCAAATTTCGAAATTTTCAAAGGGGTTAGCCTTCTCGGAATTCTGGGCGCATTTTTCGAAATTTTCAGAGAGGTTAGCCTTCTCGGATTGCTGAGTGCATTTTTCGAAATTTTCAAAGGGGTTAGCCTTCTCGGAATTCTGGGCGCATTTTTCGAAATTTTCAAAGGGGTTAGCCTTCACGGAATTCTGGGTGCATTATTCGAAATTTTCAAAGGGGTTAGCCACCTCGGAATTCCGGGTGCATTTTTCGAAATTTTCAAAGGGGTTAGCCTTCTCTGATTTCTGGGTGCATTTTTCGAAATTTTCAAAGGGGTTAGCCTTCTCGGATTTTGGGTGCATTTTTCGAAATTTTCAAAGCGGTAAGCCTTCTCGGAATTCTGGGTGCATTTTTCGAAATTTTCAAAGGGGTTAGCCACCTCGGAATTCTGGGTGCATTTTCGAAATTTTCATGGGGTTAGCCTGCTCGGAATTGTGGGTGCATTTTTCGAAATTTTCAAAGGGGTTAGCCTTCGCGGAATTCTGGGTGCATTTTTCGAAATTTTCAAAGAGGTTAGCCTTCTCGGAATTCTGGGTGCATTTTTCGAAATTTTCAGAGGGGTTAGCCTTCTCGGATTTCTGAGTGCATTTTTCGAAATTTTCAAGGGGGTTAGGCTTCTCGGAATTCTGGGTGGATTTTTCTAAATTTTCAAAGGGGTTAGCCTTCTCGGAATTCTGGGTGCATTTTTCGAAATTTGCAAAGGGGTTAGCCTTCTCGGAATTCTGGGTGCATTTTTCGAAATTTTCAAAGAGGTTAGCCTTCTCGGAATTCTGGGTGCATTTTTAGAAATTTTCAAAGGGGTTAGCCTTCTCGGAATTCTGGGCGCATTTTTCGAAATTTTCAAAGGGGTTAGCCTTCTCGGAATTATGGGTGCATTTTTCGAAATTTTCAAAGAGGTTAGCCTTCACGGAATTCTGGGTGCATTTTTCGAAATTTTCAAAGGGGTTAGCCTTCGCGGAATTCTGGGTGCTTTTTTCGAAATTTTCAAAGGGGTTAGCCTTCTCGGAATTCTGGGTGCATTTTTCGAAATTTTCAAAGGGGTTAGCCTTCTCGGAATTCTGGGCGCATTTTTCGAAATTTTCAAAGGAGTTAGCCTTCTCGGAATTCTGGGCGCATTTTTCGAAATTTTCAGAGGGGTTAGCCTTCTCGGATTGCTGAGTGCATTTTTCGAAATTTTCAAAGGGGTTAGCCTTCTCGGAATTCTGGGTGCATTTTTCGAAATTTTCAAAGGGGTTAGCCTTCTCCGAATTCTGGGTTCATTTTTCGAAATTTGCAAAGGGGTTAGCCTTCTCGGAATTCTGGGTGCATTTTTGAAATTTTCAAAGGGGTTAGCCTTCTCGGAATACTGGTTGCATTTTTCGAAATTTTCAAAGGGGTTAGCCTTCTCGGAATTCTGGTTGCATTTTTCGAAATTTTCAAAGGGGTTAGCCTTCTCGGAATTCTTGGTGCATTTTCGAAATTGTCAAACGGGTTAGCCTTCTCGGAATTCTGGGTGCATTTTTCGAAATTTTCAAAGGGGTTAGCCTTCTCGGAATTCTGGGCGCATTTTTCGAAATTTTCAAAGGGGTTAGCCTTCACGGAATTCTGGGTGCATTATTCGAAATTTTCAAAGGGGTTAGCCACCTCGGAATTCCGGGTGCATTTTTCGAAATTTTCAAAGGGGTTAGCCTTCTCTGATTTCTGGGTGCATTTTTCGAAATTTTCAAAGGGGTTAGCCTTCTCGGATTTTGGGTGCATTTTTCGAAATTTTCAAAGCGGTAAGCCTTCTCGGAATTCTGGGTGCATTTTTCGAAATTTTCAAAGGGGTTAGCCACCTCGGAATTCTGGGTGCATTTTCGAAATTTTCAAAGGGGTTAGCCTGCTCGGAATTGTGGGTGCATTTTTCGAAATTTTCAAAGGGGTTAGCCTTCTCGGAATTCTGGGTGCATTTTTCGAAATTTTCAAAGGGGTTAGCCTTCGCGGAATTCTGGGTGCTTTTTTCGAAATTTTCAAAGGGGTTAGCCTTCTCGGAATTCTGGGTGCATTTTTCGAAATTTTCAAAGGGGTTAGCCTTCTCGGAATTCTGGGCGCATTTTTCGAAATTTTCAAAGGGGTTAGCCTTCTCGGAATTATGGGTGCAATTTTCGAAATTTTCAAAGCGGTTAGCCTTCTCGGAATTCTAGGTGCATTTTTCGCAATTTTCAAAGGGGTTAGCCTTCTCGGATTTCTGGGTGCATTTTTCGAAATTTTCAAAGGGGCCTTCTCGGAATTCTGGGTGCATTTGCGAAATTTTCAAAGGGGTTAGCCTTCTCGGAATTCTGGGTGCATTTTTCTTAATTTTCAAAGGGGTTAGCCTTCTCGGAATTCTGGGTGCATTTTTCGAAATTTTCAAGGGGGTTAGCCTTCTGGGAATTCTGGGTGCATTTTTCGAAATTTTGAAAGGGGTTAGCCTTCTCGGAATTCTGAGTGCATTTTTCGAAATTTTCAAAGGGGTTAGCCTTCTCGGAATTCTGGGTGCATTTTTCGAAATTTTCAAAGGGGTTAGCCTTCGCGGAATTCTGGGTGCATTTTTCGAAATTTTACAAGGGGTTAGCCTTCTCGGAATTCTGGGTGCATTTTTCGAAATTTCAAAGGGGTTAACCTTCTCGGAATTCTGGGTGCATTTTTCAAAATTGTCAAACGGGTTAGCCTTCTCGGAATTCTGGGTGCATTTTTCGAAATTTTCAAAGGGGTTAGCCTTCTCGGAATTCTGGGTGCATTTTTCGAAATTTTCAAAGGGGTTAGCCTTCTCGGATTTCTGGGTGCATTTTTCGAAATTTTCAAAGGGGTTAGCCTTCTCGGATTTCTGGGTGCATTTTTCGAAATTATCAAAGGGGTTAGCCTTCTCGGAATTCTGGGTGCATTTTTCGAAATTTTCAAAGGGATTAGCCTTCTCGGAATTCTGGGTTCATTTTTCGAAATTTTCAAACGGGTTAGCCTTCTAAGAATTCTGGGTGCATTTTTCGAAATTTTCAAAGGAGTAAGCCTTCTCGGAATTCTGGGTGCATTTTTCGAAATTTTCAAAGGGGGTAAGCCATCTCGGAATTCTGGGTGCATTTTTCGAAATTTTCAAAGGGGTTAGCCTTCTCGGAATTCTGGGTGCATTTTCGAAATTGTCAAACGGGTTAGCCTTCGCGGAATTCTGGGTGCTTTTTTCGAAATTTTCAAAGGGGGTAAGCGTTCTCGGAATTCTGGGTGCATTTTTAGAAATTTTCAAAGGGGTTAGCCTTCTCGGAATTCTGGGCGCTTTTTTCGAAATTTTCAAGGGGGTTAGGCTTCTCGGAATTCTGGGTGCATTTTTCGAAATTTTCAAAGGGGTTAGCCTTCTCGGAATTATGGGTGCATTTTCGAAATTGTAAAACGGGTTGACCTTCTGGGAATTCTGTGTGCATTTTTCGACATTTGCAAAGGGGTTAGCCTTCTCGGAATTCTGGTTCCATTTTTCGAAATTTTCAAAGGGGTTAGCCTTCTCGGAATTCTGGGTGCATTTTCGAAATTGTCAAACGGGTTAGCCTTCGCGGAATTCTGGGTGCTTTTTTCGAAATTTTCAAAGGGGTTAGCCTTCTCGGAAATCTGGGTGCATTTTTCGAAATTTTCAAAGGGGTGTGCCTTCTCGGAATTTTGGGTGCATTTTTCTTAATTTTCAAAGGGGTTAGCCTTCTCGGAATTCTGGGTGCATTTTTCGTAATTTTCAAGGGGGTTAGCCTTCTCGGAATTCTGGGTGCATTTTTCGAAATTTTCAAAGGGGTTAGCCTTCTCGGAATTCCGGGTGCATTTTTCTAAATTTTCAAAGGGGTTAGCCTTCTCGGAATTCTGGGTGCATTTTTCGAAATTTCAAAAGGGTTAGCCTTCTCGGAATTCTGGGTGCATTTTTCGAAATTGTCAAACGGGTTAGCCTTCGCGGAATTCTGGGTGCTTTTTTCGAAATTTTCAAAGGGGTTAGCCTTCTCGGAAATCTGGGTGCATTTTTCGAAATTTTCAAAGGGGTGTGCCTTCTCGGAATTTTGGGTGCATTTTTCTTAATTTTCAAAGGGGTTAGCCTTCTCGGAATTCTGGGTGCATTTTTCGAAATTTTCAAAGGGGTCAGCCTTCGCGGAATTCTGGATGCATTTTTCGAAATTTTCAACGGGTTAGCCTTCTCGGCTCTCTGGGTGCATTTTTCGAAATTTTCAAAGGGTTTAGCCTTCTCGGAATTCTGAGTGCATTTTTCGAAATTTTTAAAGGGGTTAGCCTTCTCGGAATTCTAGGTGCATTTTTCGAAATTTTCAAAGGGGTTAGCCTTCTCGGAATTCTGGGTGCATTTTTAGAAATTTTCAAAGGGGTTAGCCCTCTCGGAATTCTGGGCGCATTTTTAGAAATTTTCAAAGGGGTTAGCCTTCTCGGAATTCTGGGCGCATTTTTCGAAATTTTCAAGGGGGTTAGGCTTCTCGGAATTCTGGGTGCATTTTTCGAAATTTTCAAAGGGGTTAGCCTTCTCGGAATTATGGGTGCATTTTCGAAATTGTAAAACGGGTTGACCTTCTCGGAATTCTGGGTGCATTCTTCGACATTTGCAAAGGGGTTAGCCTTCTCGGAATTCTGGGTGCATTTTTCGAAATTTTCAAAGGGGTTAGCCTTCTCGGAATTCTGGGTGCATTTTTCGAAATTTTCAAAGGGGTTAGCCTTCTCGGAATTCTGGTTGCATTTTTCGAAATTTTCAAAGGGGTTAGACTTCTCGGAATTCTGGGTGCATTTTCGAAATTGTCAAACGGGTTAGCCTTCGCGGAATTCTGGGTGCTTTTTTCGAAATTTTCAAAGGGGTTAGCCTTCTCGGAAATCTGGTTGCATTTTTCGAAATTTTCAAAGGGGTGTGCCTTCTCGGAATTTTGGGTGCATTTTTCTTAATTTTCAATGGGGTTAGCCTTCTCGGAATTCTGGGTGCATTTTTCGTAATTTTCAAGGGGGTTAGCCTTCTCGGAATTCTGGGTGCATTTTTCGAAATTTTCAAAGGGGATAGCCTTCTCGGAATTCTGAGTGCATTTTTCGAAATTTTCAAAGGGGTTAGCCTTCTCGGAATTCTGGATGCATTTTTCGAAATTTTCAAAGGGGTTAGCCTTCTCGGAATTCTGGGTGCATTTTTCTAAATTTTCAAAGGGGTTGGAATTCTGGGTGCATTTTTCGAAATTTCAAACGGGTTAGCCTTCTCGGAATTCTGGGTGCATTTTTCGAAATTTTCAAAGGGGTTAAACTTCTCGGAATTCTGGGTGCATTTTTCGAAATTTTCAAAGGGGTTAGCCTTCTCGGATTTCTGGGTGCATTTTTCGAAATTTTCAAAGGGTTTAGCCTTCTCGGATTTCTGGGTGCATTTTTCGAAATTTTCAAAGGAGTTATCCTTCTCGGAATTCTGGGTGCATTTTTCGAAATTTTCAAAGGGGTTAGCCTTCTCGGAATTCTGGGTGCATTTTTCGAAATTGTCAAACGGGTTAGCCTTCTCGGAATTCTAGGTGCATTTTTCGAAATTTTCAAAGGGGTTAGCCTTCTCGGAATTCTGGGCGCATTTTTCGAAATTTTCAAAGGGGTTAGCCTTCTCGGAATTATGGGTGCATTTTTCGAAATTTTCCAAGAGGTTAGCCTTCTCGGAATTCTGGGTGCATTTTTCGAAATTTTCAAAGGGGTTAGCCTTCTCGGAATTCTGGGTGCATTTTTCGAAATTTTCAAAGGGGTTAGCCTTCTCGGAATTCTGGTTGCATTTTTCGAAATTTTCAAAGGGGTTAGCCTTCTCGGAATTCTGGGTGCATTTTTCGAAATTGTCAAACGGGTTAGCCTTCTCGGAATTCTGGGTGCATTTTTCGAAATTTTCAAAGGGGTTAGCCTTCTCGGAATTCTGGGCGCATTTTTCGAAATTTTCAAAGGGGTTAGCCTTCTCGGAATTCTGGGCGCATTTTTCGAAATTTTCAAAGGGGTTAGCCTTCTCGGAATTATGGGTGCATTTTTCGAAATTTTCAAAGAGGTTAGCCTTCACGGAATTCTGGTTGCATTTTTCGAAATTTTCAAAGGGGTTAGCCTTCGCGGAATTCTGGGTGCTTTTTTCGAAATTTTCAAAGGGGTTAGCCTTCTCGGATTTCTGGGTGCATTTTTCGAAATTTTCAAAGGGGCCTTCTCGGAATTCTGGGTGCATTTGCGAAATTCAAAGGGGTTAGCCTTCTCGGAATTATGGGTGCATTTTTCGAAATTTTCAAAGGGGTTAGCCTTCTCGGAATTCTGGGTGCATTTTTCGAAATTTTTAAAGGGGTTAGCCTTCTCGGAATTCTGGGTGCATTTTTCGAAATTTTTAAAGGGGTTAGCCTTCTCGGAATTCTGGGCGCATTTTTCGAAATTTTCAAAGGGGTTAGCCTTCTCGGAATTATGGGTGCATTTTTCGAAATTTTCCAAGAGGTTAGCCTTCTCGGAATTCTGGGTGCATTTTTCGAAATTTTCAAAGGGGTTAGCCTTCTCGGAATTCTGGGTGCATTTTTCGAAATTTTCAAAGTGGTTAGCCCTCTCGGAATTCTGGTTGCATTTTTCGAAATTTTCAAAGGGGTTAGCCTTCGCGGAATTCTGAGTGCTTTTTTCGAAATTTTCAAAGGGGTTAGCCTTCTCGGAATTCTGGGTGCATTTTTCGAAATTTTCAAAGGGGTTAGCCACCTCGGAATTCCGGGTGCATTTTTCGAAATTTTCAAAGGGGTTTCCTTCTTGGAATTCTGGGTGCATTTTTCGAAATGTTCAAAGGGGTAAGCCTTCTCGGAATTCTGGGTGCATTTTTCGAAATTTTCAAAGGAGTTATCCTTCTCGGAATTCTGGGTGCATTTTTCGAAATTTTCAAAGGGGTTAGCGTTCTCGGAATTCTGGGTGCATTTTTCGAAATTTTCAAAGGGGTTAGCCTTCTCGAAATTCTGTGTGCATTTTTCGAAATTCTCAAAGGGGTTAGCCTTCTCGGATTTCTGGGTGCATTTTTCGAAATTTTCAAAGGGGTTAGCCTTCTCGGATTTCTGGGTGCATTTTTCGAAATTTTCAAAGGGGCCTTCTCGGAATTCTGGGTGCATTTGCGAAATTTTCAAAGGGGTTAGCCTTCTCGGAATTCTGGGTGCACTTTTCTTAATTTTCAAAGGGGTTAGCCTTCTCGGAATTCTGGGTGCATTTTTCGAAATTTTCAAGGGGGTTAGCCTTCTGGGAATTCTGGGTGCATTTTTCGAAATTTTGAAAGGGGTTAGCCTTCTCGGAATTCTGAGTGCATTTTTCGAAATTTTCAAAGGGGTTAGCCTTCTCGGAATTCTGGGTGCATTTTTCGAAATTTTCAAAGGGGTTAGCCTTCGCGGAATTCTGGGTGCATTTTTCGAAATTTTACAAGGGGTTAGCCTTCTCGGAATTTTGGGTGCATTTTTCTTAATTTTCAAAGGGGTTAGCCTTCTCGGAATTCTGGGTGCATTTTTCGTAATTTTCAAGGGGGTTAGCCTTCTCGGAATTCTGGGTGCATTTTTCGAAATTTTCAAAGGGGTTAGCCTTCTCGGATTTCTGGGTGCATTTTTCGAAATTTTCAAAGGGGTTAGCCTTCTCGGATTTCTGGGTGCATTTTTCGAAATTATCAAAGGGGTTAGCCTTCTCGGAATTCTGGGTGCATTTTTCGAAATTTTCAAAGGGATTAGCCTTCTCGGAATTCTGGGTTCATTTTTCGAAATTTTCAAACGGGTTAGCCTTCTCAGAATTCTGGGTGCATTTTTCGAAATTTTCAAAGGAGTAAGCCTTCTCGGAATTCTGGGTGCATTTTTCGAAATTTTCAAAGGGGGTAAGCCATCTCGGAATTCTGGGTGCATTTTTCGAAATTTTCAAAGGGGTTAGCCTTCTCGGAATTCTGGGTGCATTTTCGAAATTGTCAAACGGGTTAGCCTTCGCGGAATTCTGGGTGCTTTTTTCGAAATTTTCAAAGGGGGTAAGCCTTCTCGGAATTCTGGGTGCATTTTTCGAAATTTTCAAAGGGGTTAGCCTTCTCGGAATTCTGGGTGCATTTTTCGAAATTTTCAAAGGGGATAGCCTTCTCGGAATTCTGGGTGCATTATTCGAAATTTTCAAAGGGGTTAGCCTTCTCGGAATTCTGGGCGCATTTTTCGAAATTTTCAAGGGGGTTAGGCTTCTCGGAATTCTGGGTGCATTTTTCGAAATTTTCAAAGGGGTTAGCCTTCTCGGAATTATGGGTGCATTTTCGAAATTGTAAAACGGGTTGACCTTCTCGGAATTCTGTGTGCATTTTTCGACATTTGCAAAGGGGTTAGCCTTCTCGGAATTCTGGTTGCATTTTTCGAAATTTTCAAAGGGGTTAGCCTTCTCGGAATTCTGGGTGCATTTTCGAAATTGTCAAACGGGTTAGCCTTCGCGGAATTCTGGGTGCTTTTTTCGAAATTTTCAAAGGGGTTAGCCTTCTCGGAAATCTGGGTGCATTTTTCGAAATTTTCAAAGGGGTGTGCCTTCTCGGAATTTTGGGTGCATTTTTCGAAATTTTCAAAGGGGTTAGCCTTCTCGGAATTCTGGGTGCATTTTTCGTAATTTTCAAGGGGGTTAGCCTTCTCGGAATTCTGGGTGCATTTTTCGAAATTTTCAAAGGGGTTAGCCTTCTCGGAATTCTGGGTGCATTTTTCTAAATTTTCAAAGGGGTTAGCCTTCTCGGAATTCTGGGTGCATTTTTCGAAATTTCAAAAGGGTTAGCCTTCTCGGAATTCTGGGTGCATTTTTCGAAATTGTCAAACGGGTTAGCCTTCTCGGAATTCTGGGTGCATTTTTCGAAATTTTCAAAGGGGTTAAACTTCTCGGAATTTTGGGTGCATTTTTCGAAATTTTCAAAGGGGTTAGCCTTCTCGGATTTCTGGGTGCATTTTTCGAAATTTTCAAAGGGGTTAGCCTTCTCGGATTTCTGGGTGCATTTTTCGAAATTTTCAAAGGGGCCTTCTCGGAATTCTGGGTGCATTTGCGAAATTCAAAGGGGTTAGCCTTCTCGGAATTATGGGTGCATTTTTCGAAATTTTCAAAGGGGTTAGCCTTCTCGGAATTCTGGTTGCATTTTTCGAAATGTTCAAAGGGGTTAGCCTTCTCGGAATTCTAGGTGCATTTTTCGAAATTGTCAAACGGGTTAGCCTTCTCGGAATTCTGGGCGCATTTTTCGAAATTTTCAAAGGGGTTAGCCTTCTCGGAATTCTGGGCGCATTTTCGAAATTTTCAAAGGGGTTAGCCTTCTCGGAATTCTATGTGCTTTTTTCGAAATTTTCAAAGGGGTTAGCCTTCTCGGAATTCTGGGTGCATTTTTCGAAATTTTCAAAGGGGTTAGCCTTCTCGGAATTCTGGGCGCATTTTTCGAAATTTTCAAAGGGGTTAGCCTTCTCGGAATTCTGGTTGCATTTTTCGAAATTTTCAAAGGGGTTAGCCTTCTCGGAATTCTGGGCGCATTTTTCGAAATTTTCAAAGGGGTTAGCCTTCTCGGAATTCTGGGCGCATTTTCGAAATTTTCAAAGGGGTTAGCCTTCTCGGAATTCTATGTGCTTTTTTCGAAATTTTCAAAGGGGTTAGCCTTCTCGGATTTCTGGGTGCATTTTTCGAAATTTTCAAAGGGGCCTTCTCGGAATTCTGGGTGCATTTGCGAAATTCAAAGGGGTTAGCCTTCTCGGAATTCTGGGTGCATTTTTCGAAATTTTCAAAGGGGTTAGCCTTCTCGGAATTCTGGTTGCATTTTTCGAAATGTTCAAAGGGGTTAGCCTTCTCGGAATTCTAGGTGCATTTTTCGAAATTGTCAAACGGGTTAGCCTTCGCGGAATTCTGGGTGCTTTTTTCGAAATTTTCAAAGGGGTTAGCCTTCTCGGAAATCTGGGTGCATTTTTCGAAATTTTCAAAGGGGTGTGCCTTCTCGGAATTTTGGGTGCATTTTTCTTAATTTTCAAAGGGGTTAGCCTTCTCGGAATTCTGGGTGCATTTTTCGTAATTTTCAAGGGGGTTAGCCTTCTCGGAATTCTGGGTGCATTTTTCGAAATTTTCAAAGGGGTTAGCCTTCTCGGAATTCTGGGTGCATTTTTCTAAATTTTCAAAGGGGTTAGCCTTCTCGGAATTCTGGGTGCATTTTTCGAAATTTCAAAAGGGTTAGCCTTCTCGGAATTCTGGGTGCATTTTTCGAAATTGTCAAACGGGTTAGCCTTCTCGGAATTCTGGGTGCATTTTTCGAAATTTTCAAAGGGGTTAAACTTCTCGGAATTTTGGGTGCATTTTTCGAAATTTTCAAAGGGGTTAGCCTTCTCGGATTTCTGGGTGCATTTTTCGAAATTTTCAAAGGGGTTAGCCTTCTCGGATTTCTGGGTGCATTTTTCGAAATTTTCAAAGGGGCCTTCTCGGAATTATGGGTGCATTTTTCGAAATTTTCAAAGAGGTTAGCCTTCACGGAATTCTGGTTGCATTTTTCGAAATTTTCAAAGGGGTTAGCCTTCGCGGAATTCTGGGTGCTTTTTTCGAAATTTTCAAAGGGGTTAGCCTTCTCGGAATTATGGGTGCATTTTTCGAAATTTTCAAAGAGGTTAGCCTTCACGGAATTCTGGTTGCATTTTTCGAAATTTTCAAAGGGGTTAGCCTTCGCGGAATTCTGGGTGCTTTTTTCGAAATTTTCAAAGGGGTTAGCCTTCTCGGATTTCTGGGTGCATTTTTCGAAATTTTCAAAGGGGCCTTCTCGGAATTCTGGGTGCATTTGCGAAATTCAAAGGGGTTAGCCTTCTCGGAATTATGGGTGCATTTTTCGAAATTTTCAAAGGGGTTAGCCTTCTCGGAATTCTGGTTGCATTTTTCGAAATGTTCAAAGGGGTTAGCCTTCTCGGAATTATAGGTGCATTTTTCGAAATTGTCAAACGGGTTAGCCTTCTCGGAATTCTGGGCGCATTTTTCGAAATTTTCAAAGGCGTTAGCCTTCTCGGAATTCTGGGCGCATTTTCGAAATTTTCAAAGGGGTTAGCCTTCTCGGAATTCTATGTGCTTTTTTCGAAATTTTCAAAGGGGTTAGCCTTCTCGGAATTCTGGGTGCATTTTTCGAAATTTTTAAAGGGGTTAGCCTTCTCGGAATTCTGGGCGCATTTTTCGAAATTTTCAAAGGGGTTAGCCTTCTCGGAATTATGGGTGCATTTTTCGAAATTTTCCAAGAGGTTAGCCTTCTCGGAATTCTGGGTGCATTTTTCGAAATTTTCAAAGGGGTTAGCCTTCTCGGAATTCTGGGTGCATTTTTCGAAATTTTCAAAGTGGTTAGCCCTCTCGGAATTCTGGTTGCATTTTTCGAAATTTTCAAAGGGGTTAGCCTTCGCGGAATTCTGGGTGCTTTTTTTCGAAATTTTCAAAGGGGTTAGCCTTCTCGGAATTCTGGGTGCATTTTTCGAAATTTTCAAAGGGGTTAGCCACCTCGGAATTCCGGGTGCATTTTTCGAAATTTTCAAAGGGGTTTCCTTCTTGGAATTCTGGGTGCATTTTTCGAAATGTTCAAAGGGGTTAGCGTTCTCGGAATTCTGGGTGCATTTTTCGAAATTTTCAAGGGGGTTAGCCTTCTCGAAATTCTGTGTGCATTTTTCGAAATTCTCAAAGGGGTTAGCCTTCTCGGAATTCTGGGTGCACTTTTCTTAATTTTCAAAGGGGTTAGCCTTCTCGGAATTCTGGGTGCATTTTTCGAAATTTTCAAGGGGGTTAGCCTTCTTGGAATTCTGGGTGCATTTTTCGAAATTTTCAAAGGGGTTAGCCTTCTCGGATTTCTGGGTGCATTTTTCGAAATTTTCAAAGGGGCCTTCTCGGAATTCTGGGTGCATTTGCGAAATTTTCAAAGGGGTTAGCCTTCTCGGAATTCTGGGTGCACTTTCCTTAATTTTCAAAGGGGTTAGCCTTCTCGGAATTCTGGGTGCATTTTTCGAAATTTTCAAGGGGGTTAGCCTTCTTGGAATTCTGGGTGCATTTTTCGAAATTTTCAAAGGGGTTAGCCTTCTCGGAATTATGGGTGCATTTTTCGAAATTTTCCAAGAGGTTAGCCTTCTCGGAATTCTGGGTGCATTTTTCGAAATTTTCAAAGGGGTTAGCCTTCTCGGAATTCTAGGTGCATTTTTCGAAATTTTCAAAGGGGTTAGCCTTCTCGGAATTCTGGTTGCATTTTTCGAAATTTTCAAAGGGGTTAGCCTTCTCGGAATTCTGGGTGCATTTTCGAAATTGTCAAACGGGTTAGCCTTCGCGGAATTCTGGGTGCTTTTTTCGAAATTTTCAAAGGGGTTAGCCTTCTCGGAAATCTGGGTGCATTTTTCGAAATTTTCAAAGGGGTGTGCCTTCTCGGAATTTTGGGTGCATTTTTCTTAATTTTCAAAGGGGTTAGCCTTCTCGGAATTCTGGGTGCATTTTTCGTAATTTTCAAGGGGGTTAGCCTTCTCGGAATTCTGGGTGCATTTTTCGAAATTTTCAAAGGGGTTAGCCTTCTCGGAATTCTGGGTGCATTTTTCTAAATTTTCAAAGGGGTTAGCCTTCTCGGAATTCTGGGTGCATTTTTCGAAATTTCAAAAGGGTTAGCCTTCTCGGAATTCTGGGTGCATTTTTCGAAATTGTCAAACGGGTTAGCCTTCTCGGAATTCTGGGTGCATTTTTCGAAATTTTCAAAGGGGTTAAACTTCTCGGAATTTTGGGTGCATTTTTCGAAATTTTCAAAGGGGTTAGCCTTCTCGGATTTCTGGGTGCATTTTTCGAAATTTTCAAAGGGGTTAGCCTTCTCGGATTTCTGGGTGCATTTTTCGAAATTTTCAAAGGGGCCTTCTCGGAATTCTGGGTGCATTTGCGAAATTCAAAGGGGTTAGCCTTCTCGGAATTCTGGGTGCATTTTTCGAAATTTTCAAAGGGGTTAGCCTTCTCGGAATTCTGGTTGCATTTTTCGAAATGTTCAAAGGGGTTAGCCTTCTCGGATTTCTGGGTGCATTTTTCGAAATTTTCAAAGGGGCCTTCTCGGAATTCTGGGTGCATTTGCGAAATTCAAAGGGGTTAGCCTTCTCGGAATTCTGGGTGCATTTTTCTTAATTTTCAAAGGGGTTAGCCTTCTCGGAATTCTGGGTGCATTTTTCGTAATTTTCAAGGGGGTTAGCCTTCTCGGAATTCTGGGTGCATTTTTCGAAATTTTCAAAGGGGTTAGCCTTCTCGGAATTCTGGGTGCATTTTTCTAAATTTTCAAAGGGGTTAGCCTTCTCGGAATTCTGGGTGCATTTTTCGAAATTTCAAAAGGGTTAGCCTTCTCGGAATTCTGGGTGCATTTTTCGAAATTGTCAAACGGGTTAGCCTTCTCGGAATTCTGGGTGCATTTTTCGAAATTTTCAAAGGGGTTAAACTTCTCGGAATTTTGGGTGCATTTTTCGAAATTTTCAAAGGGGTTAGCCTTCTCGGATTTCTGGGTGCATTTTTCGAAATTTTCAAAGGGGTTAGCCTTCTCGGATTTCTGGGTGCATTTTTCGAAATTTTCAAAGGGGCCTTCTCGGAATTATGGGTGCATTTTTCGAAATTTTCAAAGAGGTTAGCCTTCACGGAATTCTGGTTGCATTTTTCGAAATTTTCAAAGGGGTTAGCCTTCGCGGAATTCTGGGTGCTTTTTTCGAAATTTTCAAAGGGGTTAGCCTTCTCGGAATTATGGGTGCATTTTTCGAAATTTTCAAAGAGGTTAGCCTTCACGGAATTCTGGTTGCATTTTTCGAAATTTTCAAAGGGGTTAGCCTTCGCGGAATTCTGGGTGCTTTTTTCGAAATTTTCAAAGGGGTTAGCCTTCTCGGATTTCTGGGTGCATTTTTCGAAATTTTCAAAGGGGCCTTCTCGGAATTCTGGGTGCATTTGCGAAATTCAAAGGGGTTAGCCTTCTCGGAATTATGGGTGCATTTTTCGAAATTTTCAAAGGGGTTAGCCTTCTCGGAATTCTGGTTGCATTTTTCGAAATGTTCAAAGGGGTTAGCCTTCTCGGAATTATAGGTGCATTTTTCGAAATTGTCAAACGGGTTAGCCTTCTCGGAATTCTGGGCGCATTTTTCGAAATTTTCAAAGGCATTAGCCTTCTCGGAATTCTGGGCGCATTTTCGAAATTTTCAAAGGGGTTAGCCTTCTCGGAATTCTATGTGCTTTTTTCGAAATTTTCAAAGGGGTTAGCCTTCTCGGAATTCTGGGTGCATTTTTCGAAATTTTTAAAGGGGTTAGCCTTCTCGGAATTCTGGGCGCATTTTTCGAAATTTTCAAAGGGGTTAGCCTTCTCGGAATTATGGGTGCATTTTTCGAAATTTTCCAAGAGGTTAGCCTTCTCGGAATTCTGGGTGCATTTTTCGAAATTTTCAAAGGGGTTAGCCTTCTCGGAATTCTGGGTGCATTTTTCGAAATTTTCAAAGTGGTTAGCCCTCTCGGAATTCTGGTTGCATTTTTCGAAATTTTCAAAGGGGTTAGCCTTCGCGGAATTCTGGGTGCTTTTTTTCGAAATTTTCAAAGGGGTTAGCCTTCTCGGAATTCTGGGTGCATTTTTCGAAATTTTCAAAGGGGTTAGCCACCTCGGAATTCCGGGTGCATTTTTCGAAATTTTCAAAGGGGTTTCCTTCTTGGAATTCTGGGTGCATTTTTCGAAATGTTCAAAGGGGTTAGCGTTCTCGGAATTCTGGGTGCATTTTTCGAAATTTTCAAAGGGGTTAGCCTTCTCGAAATTCTGTGTGCATTTTTCGAAATTCTCAAAGGGGTTAGCCTTCTCGGATTTCTGGGTGCATTTTTCGAAATTTTCAAAGGGGTTAGCCTTCTCGGATTTCTGGGTGCATTTTTCGAAATTTTCAAAGGGGCCTTCTCGGAATTCTGGGTGCATTTGCGAAATTTTCAAAGGGGTTAGCCTTCTCGGAATTCTGGGTGCACTTTTCTTAATTTTCAAAGGGGTTAGCCTTCTCGGAATTCTGGGTGCATTTTTCGAAATTTTCAAGGGGGTTAGCCTTCTGGGAATTCTGGGTGCATTTTTCGAAATTTTGAAAGGGGTTAGCCTTCTCGGAATTCTGAGTGCATTTTTCGAAATTTTCAAAGGGGTTAGCCTTCTCGGAATTCTGGGTGAATTTTTCGAAATTTTCAAAGGGGTTAGCCTTCGCGGAATTCTGGGTGCATTTTTCGAAATTTTACAAGGGGTTAGCCTTCTCGGAATTCTGGGTGCATTTTTCGAAATTTCAAAGGGGTTAACCTTCTCGGAATTCTGGGTGCATTTTTCAAAATTGTCAAACGGGTTAGCCTTCTCGGAATTCTGGGTGCATTTTTCGAAATTTTCAAAGGGGTTAGCCTTCTCGGAATTCTGGGTGCATTTTTCGAAATTTTCAAAGGGGTGTGCCTTCTCGGAATTTTGGGTGCATTTTTCTTAATTTTCAAAGGGGTTAGCCTTCTCGGAATTCTGGGTGCATTTTTCGTAATTTTCAAGGGGGTTAGCCTTCTCGGAATTCTGGGTGCATTTTTCGAAATTTTCAAAGGGGTTAGCCTTCTCGGATTTCTGGGTGCATTTTTCGAAATTTTCAAAGGGGTTAGCCTTCTCGGATTTCTGGGTGCATTTTTCGAAATTATCAAAGGGGTTAGCCTTCTCGGAATTCTGGGTGCATTTTTCGAAATATTCAAAGGGATTAGCCTTCTCGGAATTCTGGGTTCATTTTTCGAAATTTTCAAACGGGTTAGCCTTCTCAGAATTCTGGGTGCATTTTTCGAAATTTTCAAAGGAGTAAGCCTTCTCGGAATTCTGGGTGCATTATTCGAAATTTTCAAAGGGGTTAGCCTTCTCGGAATTCTGGGTGCATTTTTCGAAATTTTCAAAGGGGTTAGCCTTCTCGGAATTCTGGGTGCATTTTTAGAAATTTTCAAAGGGGTTAGCCTTCTCGGAATTCTGGGCGCATTTTTAGAAATTTTCAAAGGGGTTAGCCTTCTCGGAATTCTGGGCGCATTTTTCGAAATTTTCAAGGGGGTTAGGCTTCTCGGAATTCTGGGTGCATTTTTCGAAATTTTCAAAGGGGTTAGCCTTCTCGGAATTATGGGTGCATTTTCGAAATTGTAAAACGGGTTGACCTTCTCGGAATTCTGTGTGCATTTTTCGACATTTGCAAAGGGGTTAGCCTTCTCGGAATTCTGGTTGCATTTTTCGAAATTTTCAAAGGGGTTAGCCTTCTCGGAATTCTGGGTGCATTTTCGAAATTGTCAAACGGGTTAGCCTTCGCGGAATTCTGGGTGCTTTTTTCGAAATTTTCAAAGGGGTTAGCCTTCTCGGAAATCTGGGTGCATTTTTCGAAATTTTCAAAGGGGTGTGCCTTCTCGGAATTTTGGGTGCATTTTTCGAAATTTTCAAAGGGGTTAGCCTTCTCGGAATTCTGGGTGCATTTTTCGTAATTTTCAAGGGGGTTAGCCTTCTCGGAATTCTGGGTGCATTTTTCGAAATTTTCAAAGGGGTTAGCCTTCTCGGAATTCTGGGTGCATTTTTCTAAATTTTCAAAGGGGTTAGCCTTCTCGGAATTCTGGGTGCATTTTTCGAAATTTCAAAAGGGTTAGCCTTCTCGGAATTCTGGGTGCATTTTTCGAAATTGTCAAACGGGTTAGCCTTCTCGGAATTCTGGGTGCATTTTTCGAAATTTTCAAAGGGGTTAAACTTCTCGGAATTTTGGGTGCATTTTTCGAAATTTTCAAAGGGGTTAGCCTTCTCGGATTTCTGGGTGCATTTTTCGAAATTTTCAAAGGGGTTAGCCTTCTCGGATTTCTGGGTGCATTTTTCGAAATTTTCAAAGGGGCCTTCTCGGAATTCTGGGTGCATTTGCGAAATTCAAAGGGGTTAGCCTTCTCGGAATTATGGGTGCATTTTTCGAAATTTTCAAAGGGGTTAGCCTTCTCGGAATTCTGGTTGCATTTTTCGAAATTTTCAAAGGGGTTAGCCTTCGCGGAATTCTGGGTGCTTTTTTCGAAATTTTCAAAGGGGTTAGCCTTCTCGGATTTCTGGGTGCATTTTTCGAAATTTTCAAAGGGGCCTTCTCGGAATTCTGGGTGCATTTGCGAAATTCAAAGGGGTTAGCCTTCTCGGAATTATGGGTGCATTTTTCGAAATTTTCAAAGGGGTTAGCCTTCTCGGAATTCTGGTTGCATTTTTCGAAATGTTCAAAGGGGTTAGCCTTCTCGGAATTATAGGTGCATTTTTCGAAATTGTCAAACGGGTTAGCCTTCTCGGAATTCTGGGCGCATTTTTCGAAATTTTCAAAGGCGTTAGCCTTCTCGGAATTCTGGGCGCATTTTCGAAATTTTCAAAGGGGTTAGCCTTCTCGGAATTCTATGTGCTTTTTTCGAAATTTTCAAAGGGGTTAGCCTTCTCGGAATTCTGGGTGCATTTTTCGAAATTTTTAAAGGGGTTAGCCTTCTCGGAATTCTGGGCGCATTTTTCGAAATTTTCAAAGGGGTTAGCCTTCTCGGAATTATGGGTGCATTTTTCGAAATTTTCCAAGAGGTTAGCCTTCTCGGAATTCTGGGTGCATTTTTCGAAATTTTCAAAGGGGTTAGCCTTCTCGGAATTCTGGGTGCATTTTTCGAAATTTTCAAAGTGGTTAGCCCTCTCGGAATTCTGGTTGCATTTTTCGAAATTTTCAAAGGGGTTAGCCTTCGCGGAATTCTGGGTGCTTTTTTTCGAAATTTTCAAAGGGGTTAGCCTTCTCGGAATTCTGGGTGCATTTTTCGAAATTTTCAAAGGGGTTAGCCACCTCGGAATTCCGGGTGCATTTTTCGAAATTTTCAAAGGGGTTTCCTTCTTGGAATTCTGGGTGCATTTTTCGAAATGTTCAAAGGGGTTAGCGTTCTCGGAATTCTGGGTGCATTTTTCGAAATTTTCAAGGGGGTTAGCCTTCTCGAAATTCTGTGTGCATTTTTCGAAATTCTCAAAGGGGTTAGCCTTCTCGGAATTCTGGGTGCACTTTTCTTAATTTTCAAAGGGGTTAGCCTTCTCGGAATTCTGGGTGCATTTTTCGAAATTTTCAAGGGGGTTAGCCTTCTTGGAATTCTGGGTGCATTTTTCGAAATTTTCAAAGGGGTTAGCCTTCTCGGATTTCTGGGTGCATTTTTCGAAATTTTCAAAGGGGCCTTCTCGGAATTCTGGGTGCATTTGCGAAATTTTCAAAGGGGTTAGCCTTCTCGGAATTCTGGGTGCACTTTCCTTAATTTTCAAAGGGGTTAGCCTTCTCGGAATTCTGGGTGCATTTTTCGAAATTTTCAAGGGGGTTAGCCTTCTTGGAATTCTGGGTGCATTTTTCGAAATTTTCAAAGGGGTTAGCCTTCTCGGAATTATGGGTGCATTTTTCGAAATTTTCCAAGAGGTTAGCCTTCTCGGAATTCTGGGTGCATTTTTCGAAATTTTCAAAGGGGTTAGCCTTCTCGGAATTCTAGGTGCATTTTTCGAAATTTTCAAAGGGGTTAGCCTTCTCGGAATTCTGGTTGCATTTTTCGAAATTTTCAAAGGGGTTAGCCTTCTCGGAATTCTGGGTGCATTTTCGAAATTGTCAAACGGGTTAGCCTTCGCGGAATTCTGGGTGCTTTTTTCGAAATTTTCAAAGGGGTTAGCCTTCTCGGAAATCTGGGTGCATTTTTCGAAATTTTCAAAGGGGTGTGCCTTCTCGGAATTTTGGGTGCATTTTTCTTAATTTTCAAAGGGGTTAGCCTTCTCGGAATTCTGGGTGCATTTTTCGTAATTTTCAAGGGGGTTAGCCTTCTCGGAATTCTGGGTGCATTTTTCGAAATTTTCAAAGGGGTTAGCCTTCTCGGAATTCTGGGTGCATTTTTCTAAATTTTCAAAGGGGTTAGCCTTCTCGGAATTCTGGGTGCATTTTTCGAAATTTCAAAAGGGTTAGCCTTCTCGGAATTCTGGGTGCATTTTTCGAAATTGTCAAACGGGTTAGCCTTCTCGGAATTCTGGGTGCATTTTTCGAAATTTTCAAAGGGGTTAAACTTCTCGGAATTTTGGGTGCATTTTTCGAAATTTTCAAAGGGGTTAGCCTTCTCGGATTTCTGGGTGCATTTTTCGAAATTTTCAAAGGGGTTAGCCTTCTCGGATTTCTGGGTGCATTTTTCGAAATTTTCAAAGGGGCCTTCTCGGAATTCTGGGTGCATTTGCGAAATTCAAAGGGGTTAGCCTTCTCGGAATTCTGGGTGCATTTTTCGAAATTTTCAAAGGGGTTAGCCTTCTCGGAATTCTGGTTGCATTTTTCGAAATGTTCAAAGGGGTTAGCCTTCTCGGATTTCTGGGTGCATTTTTCGAAATTTTCAAAGGGGCCTTCTCGGAATTCTGGGTGCATTTGCGAAATTCAAAGGGGTTAGCCTTCTCGGAATTCTGGGTGCATTTTTCTTAATTTTCAAAGGGGTTAGCCTTCTCGGAATTCTGGGTGCATTTTTCGTAATTTTCAAGGGGGTTAGCCTTCTCGGAATTCTGGGTGCATTTTTCGAAATTTTCAAAGGGGTTAGCCTTCTCGGAATTCTGGGTGCATTTTTCTAAATTTTCAAAGGGGTTAGCCTTCTCGGAATTCTGGGTGCATTTTTCGAAATTTCAAAAGGGTTAGCCTTCTCGGAATTCTGGGTGCATTTTTCGAAATTGTCAAACGGGTTAGCCTTCTCGGAATTCTGGGTGCATTTTTCGAAATTTTCAAAGGGGTTAAACTTCTCGGAATTTTGGGTGCATTTTTCGAAATTTTCAAAGGGGTTAGCCTTCTCGGATTTCTGGGTGCATTTTTCGAAATTTTCAAAGGGGTTAGCCTTCTCGGATTTCTGGGTGCATTTTTCGAAATTTTCAAAGGGGCCTTCTCGGAATTATGGGTGCATTTTTCGAAATTTTCAAAGAGGTTAGCCTTCACGGAATTCTGGTTGCATTTTTCGAAATTTTCAAAGGGGTTAGCCTTCGCGGAATTCTGGGTGCTTTTTTCGAAATTTTCAAAGGGGTTAGCCTTCTCGGAATTATGGGTGCATTTTTCGAAATTTTCAAAGAGGTTAGCCTTCACGGAATTCTGGTTGCATTTTTCGAAATTTTCAAAGGGGTTAGCCTTCGCGGAATTCTGGGTGCTTTTTTCGAAATTTTCAAAGGGGTTAGCCTTCTCGGATTTCTGGGTGCATTTTTCGAAATTTTCAAAGGGGCCTTCTCGGAATTCTGGGTGCATTTGCGAAATTCAAAGGGGTTAGCCTTCTCGGAATTATGGGTGCATTTTTCGAAATTTTCAAAGGGGTTAGCCTTCTCGGAATTCTGGTTGCATTTTTCGAAATGTTCAAAGGGGTTAGCCTTCTCGGAATTATAGGTGCATTTTTCGAAATTGTCAAACGGGTTAGCCTTCTCGGAATTCTGGGCGCATTTTTCGAAATTTTCAAAGGCATTAGCCTTCTCGGAATTCTGGGCGCATTTTCGAAATTTTCAAAGGGGTTAGCCTTCTCGGAATTCTATGTGCTTTTTTCGAAATTTTCAAAGGGGTTAGCCTTCTCGGAATTCTGGGTGCATTTTTCGAAATTTTTAAAGGGGTTAGCCTTCTCGGAATTCTGGGCGCATTTTTCGAAATTTTCAAAGGGGTTAGCCTTCTCGGAATTATGGGTGCATTTTTCGAAATTTTCCAAGAGGTTAGCCTTCTCGGAATTCTGGGTGCATTTTTCGAAATTTTCAAAGGGGTTAGCCTTCTCGGAATTCTGGGTGCATTTTTCGAAATTTTCAAAGTGGTTAGCCCTCTCGGAATTCTGGTTGCATTTTTCGAAATTTTCAAAGGGGTTAGCCTTCGCGGAATTCTGGGTGCTTTTTTTCGAAATTTTCAAAGGGGTTAGCCTTCTCGGAATTCTGGGTGCATTTTTCGAAATTTTCAAAGGGGTTAGCCACCTCGGAATTCCGGGTGCATTTTTCGAAATTTTCAAAGGGGTTTCCTTCTTGGAATTCTGGGTGCATTTTTCGAAATGTTCAAAGGGGTTAGCGTTCTCGGAATTCTGGGTGCATTTTTCGAAATTTTCAAAGGGGTTAGCCTTCTCGAAATTCTGTGTGCATTTTTCGAAATTCTCAAAGGGGTTAGCCTTCTCGGATTTCTGGGTGCATTTTTCGAAATTTTCAAAGGGGTTAGCCTTCTCGGATTTCTGGGTGCATTTTTCGAAATTTTCAAAGGGGCCTTCTCGGAATTCTGGGTGCATTTGCGAAATTTTCAAAGGGGTTAGCCTTCTCGGAATTCTGGGTGCACTTTTCTTAATTTTCAAAGGGGTTAGCCTTCTCGGAATTCTGGGTGCATTTTTCGAAATTTTCAAGGGGGTTAGCCTTCTGGGAATTCTGGGTGCATTTTTCGAAATTTTGAAAGGGGTTAGCCTTCTCGGAATTCTGAGTGCATTTTTCGAAATTTTCAAAGGGGTTAGCCTTCTCGGAATTCTGGGTGAATTTTTCGAAATTTTCAAAGGGGTTAGCCTTCGCGGAATTCTGGGTGCATTTTTCGAAATTTTACAAGGGGTTAGCCTTCTCGGAATTCTGGGTGCATTTTTCGAAATTTCAAAGGGGTTAACCTTCTCGGAATTCTGGGTGCATTTTTCAAAATTGTCAAACGGGTTAGCCTTCTCGGAATTCTGGGTGCATTTTTCGAAATTTTCAAAGGGGTTAGCCTTCTCGGAATTCTGGGTGCATTTTTCGAAATTTTCAAAGGGGTGTGCCTTCTCGGAATTTTGGGTGCATTTTTCTTAATTTTCAAAGGGGTTAGCCTTCTCGGAATTCTGGGTGCATTTTTCGTAATTTTCAAGGGGGTTAGCCTTCTCGGAATTCTGGGTGCATTTTTCGAAATTTTCAAAGGGGTTAGCCTTCTCGGATTTCTGGGTGCATTTTTCGAAATTTTCAAAGGGGTTAGCCTTCTCGGATTTCTGGGTGCATTTTTCGAAATTATCAAAGGGGTTAGCCTTCTCGGAATTCTGGGTGCATTTTTCGAAATATTCAAAGGGATTAGCCTTCTCGGAATTCTGGGTTCATTTTTCGAAATTTTCAAACGGGTTAGCCTTCTCAGAATTCTGGGTGCATTTTTCGAAATTTTCAAAGGAGTAAGCCTTCTCGGAATTCTGGGTGCATTATTCGAAATTTTCAAAGGGGTTAGCCTTCTCGGAATTCTGGGTGCATTTTTCGAAATTTTCAAAGGGGTTAGCCTTCTCGGAATTCTGGGTGCATTTTTAGAAATTTTCAAAGGGGTTAGCCTTCTCGGAATTCTGGGCGCATTTTTAGAAATTTTCAAAGGGGTTAGCCTTCTCGGAATTCTGGGCGCATTTTTCGAAATTTTCAAGGGGGTTAGGCTTCTCGGAATTCTGGGTGCATTTTTCGAAATTTTCAAAGGGGTTAGCCTTCTCGGAATTATGGGTGCATTTTCGAAATTGTAAAACGGGTTGACCTTCTCGGAATTCTGTGTGCATTTTTCGACATTTGCAAAGGGGTTAGCCTTCTCGGAATTCTGGTTGCATTTTTCGAAATTTTCAAAGGGGTTAGCCTTCTCGGAATTCTGGGTGCATTTTCGAAATTGTCAAACGGGTTAGCCTTCGCGGAATTCTGGGTGCTTTTTTCGAAATTTTCAAAGGGGTTAGCCTTCTCGGAAATCTGGGTGCATTTTTCGAAATTTTCAAAGGGGTGTGCCTTCTCGGAATTTTGGGTGCATTTTTCGAAATTTTCAAAGGGGTTAGCCTTCTCGGAATTCTGGGTGCATTTTTCGTAATTTTCAAGGGGGTTAGCCTTCTCGGAATTCTGGGTGCATTTTTCGAAATTTTCAAAGGGGTTAGCCTTCTCGGAATTCTGGGTGCATTTTTCTAAATTTTCAAAGGGGTTAGCCTTCTCGGAATTCTGGGTGCATTTTTCGAAATTTCAAAAGGGTTAGCCTTCTCGGAATTCTGGGTGCATTTTTCGAAATTGTCAAACGGGTTAGCCTTCTCGGAATTCTGGGTGCATTTTTCGAAATTTTCAAAGGGGTTAAACTTCTCGGAATTTTGGGTGCATTTTTCGAAATTTTCAAAGGGGTTAGCCTTCTCGGATTTCTGGGTGCATTTTTCGAAATTTTCAAAGGGGTTAGCCTTCTCGGATTTCTGGGTGCATTTTTCGAAATTTTCAAAGGGGCCTTCTCGGAATTCTGGGTGCATTTGCGAAATTCAAAGGGGTTAGCCTTCTCGGAATTATGGGTGCATTTTTCGAAATTTTCAAAGGGGTTAGCCTTCTCGGAATTCTGGTTGCATTTTTCGAAATGTTCAAAGGGGTTAGCCTTCTCGGAATTCTAGGTGCATTTTTCGAAATTGTCAAACGGGTTAGCCTTCTCGGAATTCTGGGCGCATTTTTCGAAATTTTCAAAGGGGTTAGCCTTCTCGGAATTCTGGGCGCATTTTCGAAATTTTCAAAGGGGTTAGCCTTCTCGGAATTCTATGTGCTTTTTTCGAAATTTTCAAAGGGGTTAGCCTTCTCGGAATTCTGGGTGCATTTTTCGAAATTTTCAAAGGGGTTAGCCTTCTCGGAATTCTGGGCGCATTTTTCGAAATTTTCAAAGGGGTTAGCCTTCTCGGAATTATGGGTGCATTTTTCGAAATTTTCCAAGAGGTTAGCCTTCTCGGAATTCTGGGTGCATTTTTCGAAATTTTCAAAGGGGTTAGCCTTCTCGGAATTCTAGGTGCATTTTTCGAAATTTTCAAAGGGGTTAGCCTTCTCGGAATTCTGGTTGCATTTTTCGAAATTTTCAAAGGGGTTAGCCTTCTCGGAATTCTGGGTGCATTTTCGAAATTGTCAAACGGGTTAGCCTTCGCGGAATTCTGGGTGCTTTTTTCGAAATTTTCAAAGGGGTTAGCCTTCTCGGAAATCTGGGTGCATTTTTCGAAATTTTCAAAGGGGTGTGCCTTCTCGGAATTTTGGGTGCATTTTTCTTAATTTTCAAAGGGGTTAGCCTTCTCGGAATTCTGGGTGCATTTTTCGTAATTTTCAAGGGGGTTAGCCTTCTCGGAATTCTGGGTGCATTTTTCGAAATTTTCAAAGGGGTTAGCCTTCTCGGAATTCTGGGTGCATTTTTCTAAATTTTCAAAGGGGTTAGCCTTCTCGGAATTCTGGGTGCATTTTTCGAAATTTCAAAAGGGTTAGCCTTCTCGGAATTCTGGGTGCATTTTTCGAAATTGTCAAACGGGTTAGCCTTCTCGGAATTCTGGGTGCATTTTTCGAAATTTTCAAAGGGGTTAAACTTCTCGGAATTTTGGGTGCATTTTTCGAAATTTTCAAAGGGGTTAGCCTTTTCGGATTTCTGGGTGCACTTTTCGAAATTTTCAAAGGGGTTAGCCTTCTCGGATTTCTGGGTGCATTTTTCGAAATTTTCAAAGGGGCCTTCTCGGAATTATGGGTGCATTTTTCGAAATTTTCAAAGAGGTTAGCCTTCACGGAATTCTGGTTGCATTTTTCGAAATTTTCAAAGGGGTTAGCCTTCGCGGAATTCTGGGTGCTTTTTTCGAAATTTTCAAAGGGGTTAGCCTTCTCGGAATTATGGGTGCATTTTTCGAAATTTTCAAAGAGGTTAGCCTTCACGGAATTCTGGTTGCATTTTTCGAAATTTTCAAAGGGGTTAGCATTCGCGGAATTCTGGGTGCTTTTTTCGAAATTTTCAAAGGGGTTAGCCTTCTCGGATTTCTGGGTGCATTTTTCGAAATTTTCAAAGGGGCCTTCTCGGAATTCTGGGTGCATTTGCGAAATTCAAAGGGGTTAGCCTTCTCGGAATTATGGGTGCATTTTTCGAAATTTTCAAAGGGGTTAGCCTTCTCGGAATTCTGGTTGCATTTTTCGAAATGTTCAAAGGGGTTAGCCTTCTCGGAATTATAGGTGCATTTTTCGAAATTGTCAAACGGGTTAGCCTTCTCGGAATTCTGGGCGCATTTTTCGAAATTTTCAAAGGCGTTAGCCTTCTCGGAATTCTGGGCGCATTTTCGAAATTTTCAAAGGGGTTAGCCTTCTCGGAATTCTATGTGCTTTTTTCGAAATTTTCAAAGGGGTTAGCCTTCTCGGAATTCTGGGTGCATTTTTCGAAATTTTTAAAGGGGTTAGCCTTCTCGGAATTCTGGGCACATTTTTCGAAATTTTCAAAGGGGTTAGCCTTCTCGGAATTATGGGTGCATTTTTCGAAATTTTCCAAGAGGTTAGCCTTCTCGGAATTCTGGGTGCATTTTTCGAAATTTTCAAAGGGGTTAGCCTTCTCGGAATTCTGTGTGCATTTTTCGAAATTTTCAAAGTGGTTAGCCCTCTCGGAATTCTGGTTGCATTTTTCGAAATTTTCAAAGGGGTTAGCCTTCGCGGAATTCTGGGTGCTTTTTTCGAAATTTTCAAAGGGGTTAGCCTTCTCGGAATTCTGGGTGCATTTTTCGAAATTTTCAAAGGGGTTAGCCACCTCGGAATTCCGGGTGCATTTTTCGAAATTTTCAAAGGGGTTTCCTTCTTGGAATTCTGGGTGCATTTTTCGAAATGTTCAAAGGGGTAAGCCTTCTCGGAATTCTGGGTGCATTTTTCGAAATTTTCAAAGGAGTTATCCTTCTCGGAATTCTGGGTGCATTTTTCGAAATTTTCAAAGGGGTTAGCGTTCTCGGAATTCTGGGTGCATTTTTCGAAATTTTCAAAGGGGTTAGCCTTCTCGAAATTCTGTGTGCATTTTTCGAAATTCTCAAAGGGGTTAGCCTTCTCGGATTTCTGGGTGCATTTTTCGAAATTTTCAAAGGGGTTAGCCTTCTCGGATTTCTGGGTGCATTTTTCGAAATTTTCAAAGGGGCCTTCTCGGAATTCTGGGTGCATTTGCGAAATTTTCAAAGCGGTTAGCCTTCTCGGAATTCTGGGTGCACTTTTCTTAATTTTCAAAGGGGTTAGCCTTCTCGGAATTCTGGGTGCATTTTTCGAAATTTTTAAGGGGGTTAGCCTTCTGGGAATTCTGGGTGCATTTTTCGAAATTTTGAAAGGGGTTAGCCTTCTCGGAATTCTGAGTGCATTTTTCGAAATTTTCAAAGGGGTTAGCCTTCTCGGAATTCTGGGTGCATTTTTCGAAATTTTCAAAGGGGTTAGCCTTCGCGGAATTCTGGGTGCATTTTTCGAAATTTTACAAGGGGTTAGCCTTCTCGGAATTCTGGGTGCATTTTTCGAAATTTCAAAGGGGTTAACCTTCTCGGAATTCTGGGTGCATTTTTCAAAATTGTCAAACGGGTTAGCCTTCTCGGAATTCTGGGTGCATTTTTCGAAATTTTCAAAGGGGTTAGCCTTCTCGGAATTCTGGGTGCATTTTTCGAAATTTTCAAAGGGGTGTGCCTTCTCGGAATTTTGGGTGCATTTTTCTTAATTTTCAAAGGGGTTAGCCTTCTCGGAATTCTGGGTGCATTTTTCGTAATTTTCAAGGGGGTTAGCCTTCTCGGAATTCTGGGTGCATTTTTCGAAATTTTCAAAGGGGTTAGCCTTCTCGGATTTCTGGGTGCATTTTTCGAAATTTTCAAAGGGGTTAGCCTTCTCGGATTTCTGGGTGCATTTTTCGAAATTATCAAAGGGGTTAGCCTTCTCGGAATTCTGGGTGCATTTTTCGAAATTTTCAAAGGGATTAGCCTTCTCGGAATTCTGGGTTCATTTTTCGAAATTTTCAAACGGGTTAGCCTTCTCAGAATTCTGGGTGCATTTTTCGAAATTTTCAAAGGAGTAAGCCTTCTCGGAATTCTGGGTGCATTATTCGAAATTTTCAAAGGGGTTAGCCTTCTCGGAATTCTGGGTGCATTTTTCGAAATTTTCAAAGGGGTTAGCCTTCTCGGAATTCTGGGTGCATTTTTAGAAATTTTCAAAGGGGTTAGCCTTCTCGGAATTCTGGGCGCATTTTTCGAAATTTTCAAGGGGGTTAGGCTTCTCGGAATTCTGGGTGCATTTTTCGAAATTTTCAAAGGGGTTAGCCTTCTCGGAATTATGGGTGCATTTTCGAAATTGTAAAACGGGTTGACCTTCTCGGAATTCTGTGTGCATTTTTCGACATTTGCAAAGGGGTTAGCCTTCTCGGAATTCTGGTTGCATTTTTCGAAATTTTCAAAGGGGTTAGCCTTCTCGGAATTCTGGGTGCATTTTCGAAATTGTCAAACGGGTTAGCCTTCGCGGAATTCTGGGTGCTTTTTTCGAAATTTTCAAAGGGGTTAGCCTTCTCGGAATTCTGGGTGCATTTTTCGAAATTTTCAAAGGGGTTAGCCTTCTCGGAATTCTGGGTGCATTTTTCGTAATTTTCAAGGGGGTTAGCCTTCTCGGAATTCTGGGTGCATTTTTCGAAATTTTCAAAGGGGTTAGCCTTCTCGGAATTCTGGGTGCATTTTTCTAAATTTTCAAAGGGGTTAGCCTTCTCGGAATTCTGGGTGCATTTTTCGAAATTTCAAAAGGGTTAGCCTTCTCGGAATTCTGGGTGCATTTTTCGAAATTGTCAAACGGGTTAGCCTTCTCGGAATTCTGGGTGCATTTTTCGAAATTTTCAAAGGGGTTAAACTTCTCGGAATTTTGGGTGCATTTTTCGAAATTTTCAAAGGGGTTAGCCTTCTCGGATTTCTGGGTGCATTTTTCGAAATTTTCAAAGGGGTTAGCCTTCTCGGATTTCTGGGTGCATTTTACGAAATTTTCAAAGGGGCCTTCTCGGAATTCTGGGTGCATTTGCGAAATTCAAAGGGGTTAGCCTTCTCGGAATTATGGGTGCATTTTTCGAAATTTTCAAAGGGGTTAGCCTTCTCGGAATTCTGGTTGCATTTTTCGAAATGTTCAAAGGGGTTAGCCTTCTCGGAATTCTAGGTGCATTTTTCGAAATTGTCAAACGGGTTAGCCTTCTCGGAATTCTGGGCGCATTTTTCGAAATTTTCAAAGGGGTTAGCCTTCTCGGAATTCTGGGCGCATTTTCGAAATTTTCAAAGGGGTTAGCCTTCTCGGAATTCTATGTGCTTTTCTCGAAATTTTCAAAGGGGTTAGCCTTCTCGGAATTCTGGGTGCATTTTTCGAAATTTTCAAAGGGGTTAGCCTTCTCGGAATTCTGGGCGCATTTTTCGAAATTTTCAAAGGGGTTAGCCTTCTCGGAATTATGGGTGCATTTTTCGAAATTTTCCAAGAGGTTAGCCTTCTCGGAATTCTGGGTGCATTTTTCGAAATTTTCAAAGGGGTTAGCCTTCTCGGAATTCTAGGTGCATTTTTCGAAATTTTCAAAGGGGTTAGCCTTCTCGGAATTCTGGTTGCATTTTTCGAAATTTTCAAAGGGGTTAGCCTTCTCGGAATTCTGGGTGCATTTTCGAAATTGTCAAACGGGTTAGCCTTCGCGGAATTCTGGGTGCTTTTTTCGAAATTTTCAAAGGGTTTTAGCCTTCTCGGAAATCTGGGTGCATTTTTCGAAATTTTCAAAGGGGTGTGCCTTCTCGGAATTTTGGGTGCATTTTTCTTAATTTTCAAAGGGGTTAGCCTTCTCGGAATTCTGGGTGCATTTTTCGTAATTTTCAAGGGGGTTAGCCTTCTCGGAATTCTGGGTGCATTTTTCGAAATTTTCAAAGGGGTTAGCCTTCTCGGAATTCTGGGTGCATTTTTCTAAATTTTCAAAGGGGTTAGCCTTCTCGGAATTCTGGGTGCATTTTTCGAAATTTCAAAAGGGTTAGCCTTCTCGGAATTCTGGGTGCATTTTTCGAAATTGTCAAACGGGTTAGCCTTCTCGGAATTCTGGGTGCATTTTTCGAAATTTTCAAAGGGGTTAAACTTCTCGGAATTTTGGGTGCATTTTTCGAAATTTTCAAAGGGGTTAGCCTTCTCGGATTTCTGGGTGCATTTCTCGAAATTTTCAAAGGGGTTAGCCTCCTCGGATTTCTGGGTGCATTTTTCGAAATTTTCAAAGGGGCCTTCTCGGAATTCTGGGTGCATTTGCGAAATTCAAAGGGGTTAGCCTTCTCGGAGTTCTGGGTGCATTTTTCGAAATTTTCAAAGGGGTTAGCCTTCTCGGAATTCTGGTTGCATTTTTCGAAATGTTCAAAGGGGTTAGCCTTCTCGGAATTCTAGGTGCATTTTTCGAAATTGTCAAACGGGTTAGCCTTCGCGGAATTCTGGGTGCTTTTTTCGAAATTTTCAAAGGGGTTAGCCTTCTCGGAAATCTGGGTGCATTTTTCGAAATTTTCAAAGGGGTGTGCCTTCTCGGAATTTTGGGTGCATTTTTCTTAATTTTCAAAGGGGTTAGCCTTCTCGGAATTCTGGGTGCATTTTTCGTAATTTTCAAGGGGGTTAGCCTTCTCGGAATTCTGGGTGCATTTTTCGAAATTTTCAAAGGGGTTAGCCTTCTCGGAATTCTGGGTGCATTTTTCTAAATTTTCAAAGGGGTTAGCCTTCTCGGAATTCTGGGTGCATTTTTCGAAATTTCAAAAGGGTTAGCCTTTTTGGAATTCTGGGTGCATTTTTCGAAATTGTCAAACGGGTTAGCCTTCTCGGAATTCTGGGTGCATTTTTCGAAATTTTCAAAGGGGTTAAACTTCTCGGAATTTTGGGTGCATTTTTCGAAATTTTCAAAGGGGTTAGCCTTCTCGGATTTCTGGGTGCATTTTTCGAAATTTTCAAAGGGGCCTTCTCGGAATTCTGGGTGCATTTGCGAAATTCAAAGGGGTTAGCCTTCTCGGAATTATGGGTGCATTTTTCGAAATTTTCAAAGGGGTTAGCCTTCTCGGAATTCTGGTTGCATTTTTCGAAATGTTCAAAGGGGTTAGCCTTCTCGGAATTCTAGGTGCATTTTTCGAAATTGTCAAACGGGTTAGCCTTCTCAGAATTCTGGGCGCATTTTTCGAAATTTTCAAAGGGGTTAGCCTTCTCGGAATTCTGGGCGCATTTTCGAAATTTTCAAAGGGGTTAGCCTTCTCGGAATTCTATGTGCTTTTTTCGAAATTTTCAAAGGGGTTAGCCTTCTCGGAATTCTGGGTGCATTTTTCGAAATTTTCAAAGGGGTTAGCCTTCTCGGAATTCTGGGCGCATTTTTCGAAATTTTCAAAGGGGTTAGCCTTCTCGGAATTATGGGTGCATTTTTCGAAATTTTCCAAGAGGTTAGCCTTCTCGGAATTCTGGGTGCATTTTTCGAAATTTTCAAAGGGGTTAGCCTTCTCGGAATTCTAGGTGCATTTTTCGAAATTTTCAAAGGGGTTAGCCTTCTCGGAATTCTGGTTGCATTTTTCGAAATTTTCAAAGGGGTTAGCCTTCTCGGAATTCTGGGTGCATTTTCGAAATTGTCAAACGGGTTAGCCTTCGCGGAATTCTGGGTGCATTTTTCGAAATTTCAAAAGGGTTAGCCTTCTCGGAATTCTGGGTGCATTTTTCGAAATTGTCAAACGGGTTAGCCTTCTCGGAATTCTGGGTGCATTTTTCGAAATTTTCAAAGGGGTTAAACTTCTCGGAATTTTGGGTGCATTTTTCGAAATTTTCAAAGGGGTTAGCCTTCTCGGATTTCTGGGTGCATTTTTCGAAATTTTCAAAGGGGTTAGCCTTCTCGGATTTCTGGGTGCATTTTTCGAAATTTTCAAAGGGGCCTTCTCGGAATTCTGGGTGCATTTGCGAAATTCAAAGGGGTTAGCCTTCTCGGAATTCTGGGTGCATTTTTCGAAATTTTCAAAGGGGTTAGCCTTCTCGGAATTCTGGTTGCATTTTTCGAAATGTTCAAAGGGGTTAGCCTTCTCGGAATTCTAGGTGCATTTTTCGAAATTGTCAAACGGGTTAGCCTTCTCGGAATTCTGGGCGCATTTTTCGAAATTTTCAAAGGGGTTAGCCTTCTCGGAATTCTGGGCGCATTTTCGAAATTTTCAAAGGGGTTAGCCTTCTCGGAATTCTATGTGCTTTTTTCGAAATTTTCAAAGGGGTTAGCCTTCTCGGAATTCTGGGTGCATTTTTCGAAATTTTCAAAGGGGTTAGCCTTCTCGGAATTCTGGTTGCATTTTTCGAAATTTTCAAAGGGGTTAGCCTTCGCGGAATTCTGGGTGCTTTTTTCGAAATTTTCAAAGGGGTTAGCCTTCTCGGAATTCTGGGTGCATTTTTCGAAATTTTCAAAGGGGTTAGCCACCTCGGAATTCCGGGTGCATTTTTCGAAATTTTCAAAGGGGTTTCCTTCTTGGAATTCTGGGTGCATTTTTCGAAATGTTCAAAGGGGTAAGCCTTCTCGGAATTCTGCGTGCATTTTTCGAAATTTTCAAAGGGGTTAGCCTTCTCGGAATTCTGGGTGCATTTTTCGAAATTTTCAAAGGGGTTAGCCTTCTCAGAATTCTGGGCGCATTTTTCGAAATTTTCAAAGGGGTTAGCCTTCTCGGAATTCTGGGCGCATTTTCGAAATTTTCAAAGGGGTTAGCCTTCTCGGAATTCTATGTGCTTTTTTCGAAATTTTCAAAGGGGTTAGCCTTCTCGGAATTCTGGGTGCATTTTTCGAAATTTTCAAAGGGGTTAGCCTTCTCGGAATTCTGGGCGCATTTTTCGAAATTTTCAAAGGGGTTAGCCTTCTCGGAATTATGGGTGCATTTTTCGAAATTTTCCAAGAGGTTAGCCTTCTCGGAATTCTGGGTGCATTTTTCGAAATTTTCAAAGGGGTTAGCCTTCTCGGAATTCTAGGTGCATTTTTCGAAATTTTCAAAGGGGTTAGCCTTCTCGGAATTCTGGTTGCATTTTTCGAAATTTTCAAAGGGGTTAGCCTTCTCGGAATTCTGGGTGCATTTTCGAAATTGTCAAACGGGTTAGCCTTCGCGGAATTCTGGGTGCATTTTTCGAAATTTCAAAAGGGTTAGCCTTCTCGGAATTCTGGGTGCATTTTTCGAAATTGTCAAACGGGTTAGCCTTCTCGGAATTCTGGGTGCATTTTTCGAAATTTTCAAAGGGGTTAAACTTCTCGGAATTTTGGGTGCATTTTTCGAAATTTTCAAAGGGGTTAGCCTTCTCGGATTTCTGGGTGCATTTTTCGAAATTTTCAAAGGGGTTAGCCTTCTCGGATTTCTGGGTGCATTTTTCGAAATTTTCAAAGGGGCCTTCTCGGAATTCTGGGTGCATTTGCGAAATTCAAAGGGGTTAGCCTTCTCGGAATTCTGGGTGCATTTTTCGAAATTTTCAAAGGGGTTAGCCTTCTCGGAATTCTGGTTGCATTTTTCGAAATGTTCAAAGGGGTTAGCCTTCTCGGAATTCTAGGTGCATTTTTCGAAATTGTCAAACGGGTTAGCCTTCTCGGAATTCTGGGCGCATTTTTCGAAATTTTCAAAGGGGTTAGCCTTCTCGGAATTCTGGGCGCATTTTCGAAATTTTCAAAGGGGTTAGCCTTCTCGGAATTCTATGTGCTTTTTTCGAAATTTTCAAAGGGGTTAGCCTTCTCGGAATTCTGGGTGCATTTTTCGAAATTTTCAAAGGGGTTAGCCTTCTCGGAATTCTGGGCGCATTTTTCGAAATTTTCAAAGGGGTTAGCCTTCTCGGAATTATGGGTGCATTTTTCGAAATTTTCCAAGAGGTTAGCCTTCTCGGAATTCTGGGTGCATTTTTCGAAATTTTCAAAGGGGTTAGCCTTCTCGGAATTCTAGGTGCATTTTTCGAAATTTTCAAAGGGGTTAGCCTTCTCGGAATTCTGGTTGCATTTTCGAAATTTTCAAAGGGGTTAGCCTTCTTGGAATTTTGGGTGCATTTTTCGAAATTGTCAAACGGGTTAGCCTTCTCGGAATTCTGGGTGCATTTTTCGAAATTTTCAAAGGGGTTAGCCTTCTCGGAATTCTGGGCGCATTTTTCGAAATTTTCAAAGGGGTTAGCCTTCTCGGAATTCTGGGCGCATTTTTCGAAATTTTCAAAGGGGTTAGCCTTCTCGGAATTATGGGTGCATTTTTCGAAATTTTCAAAGAGGTTAGCCTTCACGGAATTCTGGGTGCATTTTTCGAAATTTTCAAAGGGGTTAGCCTTCGCGGAATTCTGGGTGCTTTTTTCGAAATTTTCAAAGGGGTTAGCCTTCTCGGAATTCTGGGTGCATTTTTCGAAATTTTCAAAGGGGTTAGCCACCTCGGAATTCCGGGTGCATTTTTCGAAACTTTCAAAGGGGTTTCCTTCTTGGAATTCTGGGTGCATTTTTCGAAATGTTCAAAGGGGTAAGCCTTCTCGGAATTCTGGGTGCATTTTTCGAAATTTTCAAAGGAGTTATCCTTCTCGGAATTCTTTGTGCATTTTTCGAAATTTTCAAAGGGGTTAGCGTTCTCGGAATTCTGGGTGCATTTTTCGAAATTTTCAAAGGGGTTAGCCTTCTCGGAATTCTGGGTGCATTTTTCGAAATTTTCAAAGGGGTTAGCCTTCTCGGAATTCTGGGTGCATTTTTCGAAATTTTCAAAGGGGTTAGCCTTCTCGGAATTCTGGTTGCATTTTTCGAAATTTTCAAAGGGGTTAGCCTTCGCGGAATTCTGGGTGCTTTTTTCGAAATTTTCAAAGGGGTTAGCCTTCTCGGAATTCTGGGTGCATTTTTCGAAATTTTCAAAGGGGTTAGCCACCTCGGAATTCCGGGTGCATTTTTCGAAATTTTCAAAGGGGTTTCCTTCTTGGAATTCTGGGTGCATTTTTCGAAATGTTCAAAGGGGTAAGCCTTCTCGGAATTCTGCGTGCATTTTTCGAAATTTTCAAAGGAGTTATCCTTCTCGGAATTCTGGGTGCATTTTTCGAAATTTTCAAAGGGGTTAGCGTTCTCGGAATTCTGGGTGCATTTTTCGAAATTTTCAAAAGGTTAGCCTTCTCGAAATTCTGGGTGCATTTTTCGAAATTTTCAAAGGGGTTAGCCTTCTCGGATTTCTGGGTGCATTTTTCGAAATTTTCAAAGGGGGTAGCCTTCTCGGATTTCTGGGTGCATTTTTCGATATTTTCAAAGGGGCCTTCTCGGAATTCTGGGTGCATTTGCGAAATTTTCAAAGGGGTTAGCCTTCTCGGAATTCTGGGTGCATTTTTCTTAATTTTCAAAGGGGTTAGCCTTCTCGGAATTCTGGGTGCATTTTTCGAAATTTTCAAGGGGGTTAGCCTTCTCGGAATTCTGGGTGCATTTTTCGAAATTTTCAAGGGGGTTAGCCTTCTGGGAATTCTGGGTGCATTTTTCGAAATTTTGAAAGGGGTTAGCCTTCTCGGAATTCTGAGTGCATTTTTCGAAATTTTCAAAGGGGTTAGCCTTCTCGGAATTCTGGGTGCATTTTTCGAAATCTTCAAAGGGGTTAGCCTTCGCGGAATTCTGGGTGCATTTTTCGAAATTTTACAAGGGGTTAGCCTTCTCGGAATTCTGGGTGCATTTTTCGAAATTTCAAAGGGGTTAACCTTCTCGGAATTCTGGGTGCATTTTTCAAAATTGTCAAACGGGTTAGTCTTCTCGGAATTCTGGGTGCATTTTTCGAAATTTTCAAAGGGGTTAGCCTTCTCGGATTTCTGGGTGCATTTTTCGAAATTTTCAAAGGGGTTAGCCTTCTCGGATTTCTGGGTGCATTTTTCGAAATTATCAAAGGGGTTAGCCTTCTCGGAATTCTGGGTGCATTTTTCGAAATTTTCAAAGGGATTAGCCTTCTCGGAATTCTGGGTTCATTTTTCGAAATTTTCAAACGGGTTAGCCTTCTCAGAATTCTGGGTGCATTTTTCGAAATTTTCAAAGGAGTAAGCCTTCTCGGAATTCTGGGTGCATTTTTCGAAATTTTCAAAGGGGGTAAGCCATCTCGGAATTCTGGGTGCATTTTTCGAAATTTTCAAAGGGGTTAGCCTTCTCGGAATTCTGGGTGCATTTTCGAAATTGTCAAACGGGTTAGCCTTCGCGGAATTCTGGGTGCTTTTTTCGAAATTTTCAAAGGGGGTAAGCCTTCTCGGAATTCTGGGTGCATTTTTCGAAATTTTCAAAGGGGTTAGCCTTCTCGGAATTCTGGGTGCATTTTTCGAAATTTTCAAAGGGGATAGCCTTCTCGGAATTCTGGGTGCATTTTTCGAAATTTTCAAAGGGGTTAAACTTCTCGGAATTTTGGGTGCATTTTTCGAAATTTTCAAAGGGGTTAGCCTTCTCGGATTTCTGGGTGCATTTTTCGAAATTTTCAATTGGGTTAGCCTTCTCGGATTTCTGGGTGCATTTTTCGAAATTTTCAAAGGGGCCTTCTCGGAATTCTGGGTGCATTTGCGAAATTCATAGGGGTTAGCCTTCTCGGAATTCTGGGTGCATTTTTCGAAATTTTCAAAGGGGTTAGCCTTCTCGGAATTCTGGTTGCATTTTTCGAAATGTTCAAAGGGGTTAGCCTTCTCGGAATTCTAGGTGCATTTTTCGAAATTGTCAAACGGGTTAGCCTTCTCGGAATTCTGGGCGCATTTTTCGAAATTTTCAAAGGGGTTAGCCTTCTCGGAATTCTGGGCGCATTTTCGAAATTTTCAAAGGGGTTAGCCTTCTCGGAATTCTATGTGCTTTTTTCGAAATTTTCAAAGGGGTTAGCCTTCTCGGAATTCTGGGTGCATTTTTCGAAATTTTCAAAGGGGTTAGCCTTCGCGGAATTCTGGGTGCATTTTTCGAAATTTTACAAGGGGTTAGCCTTCTCGGAATTCTGGGTGCATTTTTCGAAATTTCAAAGGGGTTAACCTTCTCGGAATTCTGGGTGCATTTTTCAAAATTGTCAAACGGGTTAGTCTTCTCGGAATTCTGGGTGCATTTTTCGAAATTTTCAAAGGGGTTAGCCTTCTCGGATTTCTGGGTGCATTTTTCGAAATTTTCAAAGGGGTTAGCCTTCTCGGATTTCTGGGTGCATTTTTCGAAATTATCAAAGGGGTTAGCCTTCTCGGAATTCTGGGTGCATTTTTCGAAATTTTCAAAGGGATTAGCCTTCTCGGAATTCTGGGTTCATTTTTCGAAATTTTCAAACGGGTTAGCCTTCTCAGAATTCTGGGTGCATTTTTCGAAATTTTCAAAGGAGTAAGCCTTCTCGGAATTCTGGGTGCATTTTTCGAAATTTTCAAAGGGGGTAAGCCATCTCGGAATTCTGGGTGCATTTTTCGAAATTTTCAAAGGGGTTAGCCTTCTCGGAATTCTGGGTGCATTTTCGAAATTGTCAAACGGGTTAGCCTTCGCGGAATTCTGGGTGCTTTTTTCGAAATTTTCAAAGGGGGTAAGCCTTCTCGGAATTCTGGGTGCATTTTTCGAAATTTTCAAAGGGGTTAGCCTTCTCGGAATTCTGGGTGCATTTTTCGAAATTTTCAAAGGGGATAGCCTTCTCGGAATTCTGGGTGCATTTTTCGAAATTTTCAAAGGGGTTAAACTTCTCGGAATTTTGGGTGCATTTTTCGAAATTTTCAAAGGGGTTAGCCTTCTCGGATTTCTGGGTGCATTTTTCGAAATTTTCAATTGGGTTAGCCTTCTCGGATTTCTGGGTGCATTTTTCGAAATTTTCAAAGGGGCCTTCTCGGAATTCTGGGTGCATTTGCGAAATTCATAGGGGTTAGCCTTCTCGGAATTCTGGGTGCATTTTTCGAAATTTTCAAAGGGGTTAGCCTTCTCGGAATTCTGGTTGCATTTTTCGAAATGTTCAAAGGGGTTAGCCTTCTCGGAATTCTAGGTGCATTTTTCGAAATTGTCAAACGGGTTAGCCTTCTCGGAATTCTGGGCGCATTTTTCGAAATTTTCAAAGGGGTTAGCCTTCTCGGAATTCTGGGCGCATTTTCGAAATTTTCAAAGGGGTTAGCCTTCTCGGAATTCTATGTGCTTTTTTCGAAATTTTCAAAGGGGTTAGCCTTCTCGGAATTCTGGGTGCATTTTTCGAAATTTTCAAAGTGGTTAGCCTTCTCGGAATTCTGGGCGCATTTTTCGAAATTTTCAAAGGGGTTAGCCTTCTCGGAATTCTGGGCGCATTTTTCGAAATTTTCAAAGGGGTTAGCCTTCTCGGAATTATGGGTGCATTTTTCGAAATTTTCAAAGGGGTTTGCCACCTCGGAATTCCGGGTGCATTTTTCGAAATTTTCAAAGGGGTTTCCTTCTTGGAATTCTGGGTGCATTTTTCGAAATTTTCAAAGGGGTAAGCCTTCTCGGAATTCTGGGTGCATTTTTCGAAATTTTCAAAGGAGTTATCCTTCTCGGAATTCTGGGTGCATTTTTCGAAATTTTCAAAGGGGTTAGCGTTCCTCGGAATTCTGGGTGCATTTTTCGAAATTTTCAAAGGGGTTAGCCTTCTCGGATTTCTCGGTGCATTTTTCGAAACTTTCAAAGGGGTTAGCCTTCTCAGATTTCTGGGTGCATTTTTCGAAACTTTCAAAGGGGTTAGCCTTCTCGGAATTCTGGGTTCATTTTTCGAAATTTTCAAACGGGTTAGCCTTCTCAGAATTCTGGGTGCATTTTTCGAAATTTTCAAAGGGGGTAAGCCTTCTCGGAATTCTGGGTGCATTTTTCGAAATTTTCAAAGGGGGTAAGCCTTCTCGGAATTCTGGGTGCATTTTTCGAAATTTTCAAAGGGGTTAGCCTTCTAGGAATTCTGGGTGCATTTTTCGAAATTTTCAAAGGGGTTAGCCTTCTCGGAATTCTGGGTGCATTTTTCGAAATTTTCAAAGGGGATAGCCTTCTCGGAATTCTGGGTGCATTATTCGAAATTTTCAAAGGGGTTAGCCTTCTCGGAATTCTGGGCGCATTTCTCGAAATTTTCAAAGGGGTTAGCCTTCTCGGAATTATGGGTGCATTTTTCGAAATTTTCCAAGAGGTTAGCCTTCTCGGAATTCTGGGTGCATTTTTCGAAATTTTCAAAGGGGTTAGCCTTCTCGGAATTCTGGGTGCATTTTTCGAAATTGTCAAACGGGTTAGCCTTCTCGGAATTCTGGGTGCATTTTTCGAAATTTTCAAAGGGGTTAAACTTCTCGGAATTTTGGGTGCATTTTTCGAAATTTTCAAAGGGGTTAGCCTTCTCGGATTTCTGGGTGCATTTTTCGAAATTTTCAAAGGGGTTAGCCTTCTCGGAATTCTGGGTGCATTTTTCGAAATTTTCAAAGGGGTTAGCCTTCTCGGAATTCTGGGCGCATTTTTCGAAATTTTCAAAGGGGTTAGCCTTCTCGGAATTCTGGGCGCATTTTTCGAAATTTTCAAAGGGGTTAGCCTTCTCGGAATTCTGGGCGCATTTTCGAAATTTTCAAAGGGGTTAGCCTTCTCGGAATTCTATGTGCTTTTTTCGAAATTTTCAAAGGGGTTAGCCTTCTCGGAATTCTGGGTGCATTTTTCGAAATTTTCAAAGGGGTTAGCCTTCTCGGAATTCTGGGCGCATTTTTCGAAATTTTCAAAGGGGTTAGCCTTCTCGGAATTATGGGTGCATTTTTCGAAATTTTCCAAGAGGTTAGCCTTCTCGGAATTCTGGGTGCATTTTTCGAAATTTTCAAAGGGGTTAGCCTTCTCGGAATTCTAGGTGCATTTTTCGAAATTTTCAATGGGGTTAGACTTCTCGGAATTGTGGTTGCATTTTTCGAAATTTTCAAAGGGGTTAGCCTTCTCGGAATTTTGGGTGCATTTTTCGAAATTGTTAAACGGGTTAGCCTTCTCGGAATTCTGGGTGCATTTTTCGAAATTTTAAAAGGGGTTAGCCTTCTCGGAATTCTGGGCGCATTTTTCGAAATTTTCAAAGGGGTTAGCCTTTTCGGAATTCTGGGCGCATTTTTCGAAATTTTCAAAGGGGTTAGCCTTCTCGGAATTATGGGTGCATTTTTCGAAATTTTCAAAGGGGTTAGCCACCTCGGAATTCCGGGTGCATTTTTCGAAATTTTCAAAGGGGTTTCCTTCTTGGAATTCTGGGTGCATTTTTCGAAATTTTCAAAGGGGTAAGCCTTCTCGGAATTCTGGGTGCATTTTTCGAAATTTTCAAAGGAGTTATCCTTCTCGGAATTCTGGGTGCATTTTTCGAAATTTTCAAAGGGGTTAGCGTTCCTCGGAATTCTGGGTGCATTTTTCGAAATTTTCAAAGGGGTTAGCCTTCTCGGATTTCTCGGTGCATTTTTCGAAACTTTCAAAGGGGTTAGCCTTCTCGGATTTCTGGGTGCATTTTTCGAAACTTTCAAAGGGTTTAGCCTTCTCGGAATTCTGGGTGCATTTTCCGATATTTTCAAAGGGGTTAGCCTTCTCGGATTTCTGGGTGCATTTTTCGAAATTATCAAAGGGTTTAGCCTTCTCGGAATTCTGGGTGCATTTTTCGAAATTTTCAAAGGGGTTAGCCTTCTCGGAATTCTGGGTTCATTTTTCGAAATTTTCAAACGGGTTAGCCTTCTCAGAATTCTGGGTGCATTTTTCGAAATTTTCAAAGGGGGTAAGCCTTCTCGGAATTCTGGGTGCATTTTTCGAAATTTTCAAAGGGGGTAAGCCTTCTCGGAATTCTGGGTGCATTTTTCGAAATTTTCAAAGGGGTTAGCCTTCTAGGAATTCTGGGTGCATTTTTCGAAATTTTCAAAGGGGTTAGCCTTCTCGGAATTCTGGGTGCATTTTTCGAAATTTTCAAAGGGGATAGCCTTCTCGGAATTCTGGGTGCATTATTCGAAATTTTCAAAGGGGTTAGCCTTCTCGGAATTCTGGGTGCATTTTTCGAGATTTTCAAAGGGGTTAGTCTTCTCGGAATTCTGGGTGCATTTTTCGAAATTTTCAAAGGGGTTAGCCTTCTCGGAATTCTGGGCGCATTTTTCGAAATTTTCAAAGGGGTTAGCCTTTTCGGAATTCTGGGCGCATTTTTCGAAATTTTCAAAGGTGTTACCCTTCTCGGAATTCTGGGCACATTTTCGAAATTTTCAAAGGGGTTAGCCTTCTCGGAATTATGGGTGCAATTTTCAAAGGGGTTAGCCTTCTCGGAATTCTGGGTGCATTTTTAGAAATTTTCAAAGGGGTTAGCCTTCTCGGAATTCTGGGCGCATTTTTCGAAATTTTCAAAGGGGTTAGCCTTCTCGGAATCTTGGGCGCATTTTTCGAAATTTTCAAGGGGGTTAGGCTTCTCGGAATTCTGGGTGCATTTTTCGAAATTTTCAAAGGGGTTAGCCTTCTCGGAATTCTGGGTGCATTTTCGAAATTGTCAAACGGGTTAGCCTTCTCGGAATTCTGGGTGCATTTTCGAAATATTCAAACGGGTTAGTCTTCTCGGAATTCTGGGTGCATTTTTCGAAATTTTCAAAGGGTTAGCCTTCTCGGAATTCTGGGCGCATTTTTTGAAATTTTCAAAGGGGTTAGCCTTCGCGGAATTCTGGGTGCTTTTTTCGAAATTTTCAAAGGGGTTAGCCTTCTCGGAATTCTGGGTGCATTTTTCGAAATTTTCAAAGGGGTGTGCCTTCTCGGAATTCTGGGTGCATTTTTCGTAATTGTCAAACGGGTTAGCCTTCTCGGAATTCTGGGTGCATTTTTCGAAATTTTCAAAGGGGTTAGCCTTCTCGGAATTCTGGGTGCATTTTTCGAAATTTTCAAAGGGGTTAGCCTTCGCGGAATTCTGGGTGCTTTTTTCGAAATTTTCAAAGGGGTTAGCCTTCTCGGAATTCTGGGTGCATTTTTCGAAATTTTCAAAGGGGTTAGCCTTCTCGGAATTCTGGGTGCATTTTTCGAAATTTTCAAAGGGGTGTGCCTTCTCGGAGTTCTGGGTTCATTTTTCTTAATTTTCGAAGGGGTTAGCCTTCTCGGAATTCTGGGTGCATTTTTCGAAATTTTCAAAGGGGTTAGCCTTCTCGGAATTCTGGGTGCATTTTTCGAAATTGTCAAACGGGTTAGCCTTCTCGGAATTCTGGGTGCATTTTTCGAAATTTTCAAAGGGGTTAGCCTTCTCGGAATTCTGGGCGCATTTTTCGACATTTTCAAAGGGGTTAGCCTTCTCGGAATTCTGGGCGCATTTTTCGAAATTTTCAAAGGGGTTAGCCTTCTCGGAATTATGGGTGCATTTTTCGAAATTTTCAAAGAGGTTAGCCTTCACGGAATTCTGGGTGCATTTTTCGAAATTTTCAAAGGGGTTAGCCTTCACGGAATTCTGGGTGCATTTTTCGAAATTTTCAAAGGGGTTAGCCTTCTCGGAATTCTGGGTGCATTTTTCGAAATTTTCAAAGGGGTTAGCCACCTCGGAATTCCGGGTGCATTTTTCGAAATTTTCAAAGGGGTTTCCTTCTTGGAATTCGGGTGCATTTTTCGAAATTTTCAAAGGGGTAAGCCTTCTCGGAATTCTGGGTGCATTTTTCGAAATTTTCACAGGAGTTATCCTTCTCGGAATTCTGGGTGCATTTTTCGAAATTTTCAAAGGGGTTAGCGTTCTCGGAATTCTGGGTGCATTTTTCGAAATTTTCAAAGGGGTTAGCCTTCTCGGAATTCTGGGTGCATTTTTCGAAATTTTCAAAGGGGTTAGCCTTCTCGGAATTCTGGGTGCATTTTTCGAAATTTTCATAGGGGTTAGACTTCTCGGAATTCTGGGTGCATTTTTCGAAATTTTCAAAGGGGTTAGCCACCTCGGAATTCCGGGTGCATTTTTCGAAATTTTCAAAGGGGTTTCCTTCTTGGAATTCTGGGTGCATTTTTCGAAATTTTCAAAGGGGTAAGCCTTCTCGGAATTCTGGTTGCATTTTTCGAAATTTTCAAAGGAGTTAGCCTTCTCGGAATTCTGGTTGCATTTTTCGAAATTTTCAAAGGGGTTAGCGTTCTCGGAATTCTGGGTGCATTTTTCTAAATTTTCAAAGGGGTTGTTAGCCTTCTCGGAATTCTTGGTGCATTTTTCGAAATTTTCAAAGGGGTTAGCCTTCTCGGAATTCTGGGTGCATTTTTCGAAATTTTCAAAGGGGTTAGCCTTCTCGGAAATCTGGGTGCATTTTTCGATTTTTCAAAGGGGATAGCCTTCTCGGAATTCTGGGTGCATTCGAAATTTTCAAAGGGGTTAGCCTTCTCGGATCTCTGGGTGCATTTTTCGAAATTTTCAAAGGGTTTAGCCTTCTCGGAATTCTGGGTGCATTTTTCGAAATTTTTAAAGGGGTTAGCCTTCTCGGAATTCTGGGTGCATTTTTCGAGATTTTCAAAGGGGTTAGTCTTCTCGGAATTCTGGGTGCATTTTTCGAAATTTTCAGAGGGGTTAGCCACCTCGGAATTCCGGGTGCATTTTTCGAAATTTTCAAAGGGGTTTCCTTCTTGGAATTCTGGGTGCATTTTTCGAAATTTTCAAAGGGGTAAGCCTTCTCGGAATTCTGGTTGCATTTTTCGAAATTTTCAAAGGAGTTAGACTTCTCGGAATTCTGGTTGCATTTTTCGAAATTTTCAAAGGGGTTAGCGTTCTCGGAATTCTGGGTGCATTTTTCTAAATTTTCAAAGGGGTTGTTAGCCTTCTCGGAATTCTTGGTGCATTTTTCGAAATTTTCAAAGGGGTTAGCCTTCTCGGAATTCTGGGTGCATTTTTCGAAATTTTCAAAGGGGTTAGCCTTCTCGGAAATCTGGGTGCATTTTTCGATTTTTCAAAGGGGATAGCCTTCTCGGAATTCTGGGTGCATTCGAAATTTTCAAAGGGGTTAGCCTTCTCGGATCTCTGGGTGCATTTTTCGAAATTTTCAAAGGGTTTAGCCTTCTCGGAATTCTGGGTGCATTTTTCGAAATTTTTAAAGGGGTTAGCCTTCTCGGAATTCTGGGTGCATTTTTCGAGATTTTCAAAGGGGTTAGTCTTCTCGGAATTCTGGGTGCATTTTTCGAAATTTTCAAAGGGGTTAGCCACCTCGGAATTCCGGGTGCATTTTTCGAAATTTTCAAAGGGGTTTCCTTCTTGGAATTCTGGGTGCATTTTTCGAAATGTTCAAAGGGGTAAGCCTTCTCGGAATTCTGGGTGCATTTTTCGAAATTTTCAAAGGAGTTATCCTTCTCGGAATTCTGGGTGCATTTTTCGAAATTTTCAAAGGGGTTAGCGTTCTCGGAATTCTGGGTGCATTTTTCGAAATTTTTAAAGGGGTTAGCGATCTCGGAATTCTGGGTGCATTTTTCGAAATTTTCAAAGGGGTTAGAATTCTCGGAATTCTGGGTGCATTTTTCAAAATTTCTAAGGGGTTAGCCTTCTCGGAATTCTGGGTGCATTTTTCGAAATTTTCAAAGGGGTTAGCCTTCTCGGAATTCTGGGTGCATTTTTCGAAATCTTCAAAGGGGTGTGCCTTCTCGGAATACTGGGTGCATTTTTCGAAATTTTCAAAGGGGTTTCCTTCTTGGAATTCTGGGTGCATTTTTCGAAATGTTCAAAGGGGTAAGCCTTCTCGGAATTCTGGGTGCCTTTTTCGAAATTTTCAAAGGAGTTATCCTTCTCGGAATTCTGGGTGCATTTTTCGAAATTTTCAAAGGGGTTAGCCTTCTCGGAATTCTGGGTGCATTTTTCGAAATTTTCAAAGGGGTTAGAATTCTCGGAATTCTGGGTGCATTTTTCAAAATTTCTAAGGGGTTAGCCTTCTCGGAATTCTGGGTGCATTTTTCGAAATTTTCAAAGGGGTTTCCTTCTTGGAATTCTGGGTGCATTTTTCGAAATGTTCAAAGGGGTAAGCCTTCTCGGAATTCTGGGTGCATTTTTCGAAATTTTCAAAGGAGTTATCCTTCTCGGAATTCAGGGTGCATTTTTCGAAATTTTCAAAGGGGTTAGCGTTCTCGGAATTCTGGGTGCATTTTTCGAAATTTTTAAAGGGGTTAGCCTTCTCGGAATTCTGGGTGCATTTTTCGAAATTTTCAAAGGGGTTAGAATTCTCGGAATTCTGGGTGCATTTTTCAAAATTTCTAAGGGGTTAGCCTTCTCGGAATTCTGGGTGCATTTTTCGAAATTTTCAAAGGGGTGTGCCTTCTCGGAATTCTGGGTGCATTTTTCTTAATTTTCAAAGGGGTTAGCCTTCTCGGAATTCTGGGTGCATTTTTCGAAATTTTCAAAGGGGTTAGCCTTCTCGGAATTCTGGTTGCATTTTTCGAAATTTTCAAAGGGGTTAGCCTTCTCGGAATTCCGGGTGCATTTTTCGAAATTGTCAAACGGGTTAGCCTTCTCGGAATTCTGGGTGCATTTTTCGAAATTTTCAAAGGGGTTAGCCTTCTCGGAATTCTGGGCGCATTTTTCGAAATTTTCAAAGGGGTTAGCCTTCTCGGAATTCTGGGCGCATTTTTCGAAATTTTCAAAGGGGTTAGCCTTCTCGGAATTATGGGTGCATTTTTCGAAATTTTCAAAGAGGTTAGACTTCACGGAATTCTGGGTGCATTTTTCGAAATTTTCAAAGGGGTTAGCCTTCGCGGAATTCTTGGTGCTTTTTTCGAAATTTTCAAAGGGGTTAGCCTTCTCGGAATTCTGGGTGCATTTTTCGAAATTTTCAAAGGGGTTAGCCACCTCGGAATTCCGGGTGCATTTTTCGAAATTTTCAAAGGGGATTCCTTCTTGGAATTCTGGGTTCATTTTTCGAAATGTTCAAAGGGGTTAGCGTTCTCGGAATTCTGGGTGCATTTTTCGAAATTTTCAAAGGGGTTAGCCTTCTCGGAATTCTGGGTGCATTTTTCGAAATTTTCAAAGGGGTTAGCCTTCTCGGAATTCTGGGTGCATTTTTCGAAATTTTCAAAGGGGTTAGCCTTCTCGGAATTCTGGGTGCATTTTTCGAAATTTTCAAAGGGATTAGCCACCTCGGAATTCCGGGTGCATTTTTAGGAATTTTCAAAGGGGTTTCCTTCTTGGAATTCTGGGTGCATTTTTCGAAATTTTCAAAGGGGTAAGCCTTCTCGGAATTCTGGGTGCATTTTTCGAAATTTTCAAAGGAGTTAGCCTTCTCGGAATTCTGGTTGCATTTTTCGAAATTTTCAAAGGGGTTAGCGTTATCGGAATTCTGGGTGGATTTTTCGAAATTTTCAAAGGGGTTAGCCTTCTCGGAATTCTTGGTGCATTTTTCGAAATTTTCAAAGGGGTTAGCCTTCTCGGAATTCTGGGTGCATTTTTCGAAATTTCAAAGTGGTTAGCCTTCTCGGAATTCTGGGTGCATTTTTCGAAATTTTCATAGGGGTTAGCCTTCTCGGAATTCTGGGTGCATTTTTCGAAATTTTCAAAGGGGATAGCCTTCTCGGAATTCTGGGTGCATTCGAAATTTTCAAAGGGGTTAGCCTTCTCGGAATTCTTGGTGCATGTTTCGAAATTTTCAAAGGGGTTAGCGTTATCGGAATTCTGGGTGGATTTTTCGAAATTTTCAAAGGGGTTAGCCTTCTCGGAATTCTGGGTGCATTTTTCGAAATTTTTAAAGGGGTTAGCCTTCTCGGAATTCTGGGTGCATTTTTCGAGATTTTCAAAGGGGTTAGTCTTCTCGGAATTCTGGGTGCATTTTTCGAAATTTTCAAAGGGGTTAGCCTTCTCGGAATTCTGGGCGCATTTTTCGAAATTTTCAAAGGGGTTAGCCTTTTCGGAATTCTGGGCGCATTTTTCGCATTTTTCGAAATTTTCAAAGGGGTTAGCCTTCTCGGAATTCTGGGTGCATGTTTCGAAAATTTCAAAGAGGTTAGCCTTCTCGGAATTCTGGGTGCATTTTGCGAAATGTTCAAAGGGGTGAGCCTTCTCGGAATTATGGGTGCATTTTTCGAAATTTTCAAAGGGGTTAGCCTTCTCGGAATTCTGGTTGCATTTTTCGAAATGTTCAAAGGGGTTAGCCTTCTCGGAATTCTGGGCGCATTTTTCGAAATTTTCAAAGGGGTTAGCCTTCTCGGAATTCTGGGTGCATTTTTCGAAATTTTCAAAGAGGTTAGCCTTCTCAGAATTCTGGGTGCATTTTTCGAAATTTTCAAAGGGGTTAGCCTTCTCGGAATTCTGGTTGCATTTTTCGAAATTTTCAAAGGGGTTAGCCTTCTCGGAATTCTGGGTGCATTTTTCGAAATTGTCAAACGGGTTAGCCTTCTCGGAATTCTGGGTGCATTTTTCGAAATTTTCAAAGGGGTTAGCCTTCTCGGAATTCTGGGCGCATTTTTCGAAATTTTCAAAGGGGTTAGCCTTCGCGGAATTCTGGGTGCTTTTTTCGAAATTTTCAAAGGGGTTAGCCTTCTCGGAATTCTGGGTGCATTTTTCGAAATTTTCAAAGGGGTTAGCCACCTCGCAATTCCGGGTGCATTTTTCGAAATTTTCAAAGGGGTTTCCTTCTTGGAATTCTGGGTGCATTTTTCGAAATTTTCAAAGGGGTAAGCCTTCTCGGAATTCTGGGTGCATTTTTCGAAATTTTCAAAGGAGTTATCCTTCTCGGAATTCTGGGTGCATTTTTCGAAATTTTCAAAGGGGTTAGCGTTCTCGGAATTCTGGGTGCATTTTTCGAAATTTTCAAAGGGGTTAGCCTTCTCGGAATTCTGGGTGCATTTTCGAAATTGTCAAACGGGTTAGCCTTCTCGGAATTCTGGGTGCATTTTTCGACATTTGCAAAGGGGTTAGCCTTCTCCGAATTCTGGGTGCATTTTTCGAAATTTTCAAAGGGGTGTGCCTTCTCGGAATTCTGGGTGCATTTTTCTTAATTTTCAAAGGGGTTAGCCTTCTCGGAATTCTGGTTGCATTTTTCGAAATTTTCAAAGGGGTTAGCCTTCTCGGAATTCCGGGTGCATTTTTCGAAATTGTCAAACGGGTTAGCCTTCTCGGAATTCTGGGTGCATTTTTCGAAATTTTCAAAGGGGTTAGCCTTCTCGGAATTCTGGGCGCATTTTTCGAAATTTTCAAAGGGGTTAGCCTTCTCGGAATTCTGGGCGCATTTTTCGAAATTTTCAAAGGGGTTAGCCTTCTCGGAATTATGGGTGCATTTTTCGAAATTTTCAAAGAGGTTAGACTTCACGGAATTCTGGGTGCATTTTTCGAAATTTTCAAAGGGGTTAGCCTTCGCGGAATTCTTGGTGCTTTTTTCGAAATTTTCAAAGGGGTTAGCCTTCTCGGAATTCTGGGTGCATTTTTCGAAATTTTCAAAGGGGTTAGCCACCTCGGAATTCCGGGTGCATTTTTCGAAATTTTTTAAGGGGTTTCCTTCTTGGAATTCTGGGTTCATTTTTCGAAATGTTCAAAGGGGTAAGCCTTCTCGGAATTCTGGGTGCATTTTTCGAAATTTTCAAAGGAGTTATCCTTCTCGGAATTATGGGTGCATTTTTCGAAATTTTCAAAAGGGTTAGCGTTCTCGGAATTCTGGGTGCATTTTTCGAAATTTTCAAAGGGGTTAGCCTTCTCGGAATTCTGGGTGCATTTTTCGAAATTTTCAAAGGGGTTAGCCTTCTCGGAATTCTGGGTGCATTTTTCGAAATTTTCAAAGGGGTTAGCCTTCTCGGAATTCTGGGTGCATTTTTCGAAATTTTCAAAGGGATTAGCCACCTCGGAATTCCGGGTGCATTTTTAGGAATTTTCAAAGGGGTTTCCTTCTTGGAATTCTGGGTGCATTTTTCGAAATTTTCAAAGGGGTAAGCCTTCTCGGAATTCTGGGTGCATTTTTCGAAATTTTCAAAGGAGTTAGCCTTCTCGGAATTCTGGTTGCATTTTTCGAAATTTTCAAAGGGGTTAGCGTTCTCGGAATTCTGGGTGGATTTTTCGAAATTTTCAAAGGGGTTAGCCTTCTCGGAATTCTTGGTGCATTTTTCGAAATTTCAAAGTGGTTAGCCTTCTCGGAATTCTGGGTGCATTTTTCGAAATTTTCATAGGGGTTAGCCTTCTCGGAATTCTGGGTGCATTTTTCGAAATTTTCAAAGGGGATAGCCTTCTCGGAATTCTGGGTGCATTCGAAATTTTCAAAGGGGTTAGCCTTCTCGGATCTCTGGGTGCATTTTTCGAAATTTTCAAAGGGTTTAGCCTTCTCGGAATTCTGGGTGCATTTTTCGAAATTTTTAAAGGGGTTAGCCTTCTCGGAATTCTGGGTGCATTTTTCGAGATTTTCAAAGGGGTTAGTCTTCTCGGAATTCTGGGTGCATTTTTCGAAATTTTCAAAGGGGTTAGCCTTTTCGGAATTCTGGGTGCATGTTTCGAAATTCTCAAAGAGGTTAGCCTTCTCGGAATTCTGGGTGCATTTTGCGAAATGTTCAAAGGGGTGAGCCTTCTCGGAATTATGGGTGCATTTTTCGAAATTTTCAAAGAGGTTAGCCTTCTCAGAATTCTGGGTGCATTTTTCGAAATTTTCAAAGGGGTTAGCCTTCTCGGAATTCTGGTTGCATTTTTCGAAATTTTCAAAGGGGTTAGCCTTCTCGGAATTCTGGGTGCATTTTTCGAAATTGTCAAACGGCTTAGCCTTCTCGGAATTCTGGGTGCATTTTTCGAAATTTTCAAAGGGGTTAGCCACCTCGCAATTCCGGGTGCATTTTTCGAAATTTTCAAAGGGGTTTCCTTCTTGGAATTCTGGGTGCATTTTTCGAAATTTTCAAAGGGGTAAGCCTTCTCGGAATTCTGGGTGCATTTTTCGAAATTTTCAAAGGAGTTATCCTTCTCGGAATTCTGGGTGCATTTTTCGAAATTTTCAAAGGGGTTAGCGTTCTCGGAATTCTGGGTGCATTTTTCGAAATTTTCAAAGGGGTTAGCCTTCTCGGAATTCTGGGTGCATTTTCGAAATTGTCAAACGGGTTAGCCTTCTCGGAATTCTGGGTGCATTTTTCGACATTTGCAAAGGGGTTAGCCTTCTCCGAATTCTGGGTGCATTTTTCGAAATTTTCAAAGGGGTGTGCCTTCTCGGAATTCTGGGTGCATTTTTCTTAATTTTCAAAGGGGTTAGCCTTCTCGGAATTCTGGTTGCATTTTTCGAAATTTTCAAAGGGGTTAGCCTTCTCGGAATTCCGGGTGCATTTTTCGAAATTGTCAAACGGGTTAGCCTTCTCGGAATTCTGGGTGCATTTTTCGAAATTTTCAAAGGGGTTAGCCTTCTCGGAATTCTGGGCGCATTTTTCGAAATTTTCAAAGGGGTTAGCCTTCTCGGAATTCTGGGCGCATTTTTCGAAATTTTCAAAGGGGTTAGCCTTCTCGGAATTATGGGTGCATTTTTCGAAATTTTCAAAGAGGTTAGACTTCACGGAATTCTGGGTGCATTTTTCGAAATTTTCAAAGGGGTTAGCCTTCGCGGAATTCTTGGTGCTTTTTTCGAAATTTTCAAAGGGGTTAGCCTTCTCGGAATTCTGGGTGCATTTTTCGAAATTTTCAAAGGGGTTAGCCACCTCGGAATTCCGGGTGCATTTTTCGAAATTTTTTAAGGGGTTTCCTTCTTGGAATTCTGGGTTCATTTTTCGAAATGTTCAAAGGGGTAAGCCTTCTCGGAATTCTGGGTGCATTTTTCGAAATTTTCAAAGGAGTTATCCTTCTCGGAATTATGGGTGCATTTTTCGAAATTTTCAAAAGGGTTAGCGTTCTCGGAATTCTGGGTGCATTTTTCGAAATTTTCAAAGGGGTTAGCCTTCTCGGAATTCTGGGTGCATTTTTCGAAATTTTCAAAGGGGTTAGCCTTCTCGGAATTCTGGGTGCATTTTTCGAAATTTTCAAAGGGGTTAGCCTTCTCGGAATTCTGGGTGCATTTTTCGAAATTTTCAAAGGGATTAGCCACCTCGGAATTCCGGGTGCATTTTTAGGAATTTTCAAAGGGGTTTCCTTCTTGGAATTCTGGGTGCATTTTTCGAAATTTTCAAAGGGGTAAGCCTTCTCGGAATTCTGGGTGCATTTTTCGAAATTTTCAAAGGAGTTAGCCTTCTCGGAATTCTGGTTGCATTTTTCGAAATTTTCAAAGGGGTTAGCGTTCTCGGAATTCTGGGTGGATTTTTCGAAATTTTCAAAGGGGTTAGCCTTCTCGGAATTCTTGGTGCATTTTTCGAAATTTTCAAAGGGGTTAGCCTTCTCGGAATTCTGGGTGCATTTTTCGAAATTTCAAAGTGGTTAGCCTTCTCGGAATTCTGGGTGCATTTTTCGAAATTTTCATAGGGGTTAGCCTTCTCGGAATTCTGGGTGCATTTTTCGAAATTTTCAAAGGGGATAGCCTTCTCGGAATTCTGGGTGCATTCGAAATTTTCAAAGGGGTTAGCCTTCTCGGATCTCTGGGTGCATTTTTCGAAATTTTCAAAGGGTTTAGCCTTCTCGGAATTCTGGGTGCATTTTTCGAAATTTTTAAAGGGGTTAGCCTTCTCGGAATTCTGGGTGCATTTTTCGAGATTTTCAAAGGGGTTAGTCTTCTCGGAATTCTGGGTGCATTTTTCGAAATTTTCAAAGGGGTTAGCCTTCTCGGAATTCTAGGCGCATTTTTCGAAATTTTCAAAGGGGTTAGCCTTTTCGGAATTCTGGGTGCATGTTTCGAAATTCTCAAAGAGGTTAGCCTTCTCGGAATTCTGGGTGCATTTTGCGAAATGTTCAAAGGGGTGAGCCTTCTCGGAATTATGGGTGCATTTTTCGAAATTTTCAAAGGGGTTAGCCTTCTCGGAATTCTGGGCGCATTTTTCGAAATTTTCAAAGGGGTTAGACTTCTCGGAATTATGGGTGCATTTTTCGAAATTTTCAAAGAGGTTAGCCTTCTCAGAATTCTGGGTGCATTTTTCGAAATTTTCAAAGGGGTTAGCCTTCTCGGAATTCTGGTTGCATTTTTCGAAATTTTCAAAGGGGTTAGCCTTCTCGGAATTCTGGGTGCATTTTTCGAAATTGTCAAACGGCTTAGCCTTCTCGGAATTCTGGGTGCATTTTTCGAAATTTTCAAAGGGGTTAGCCTTCTCGGAATTCTGGGCGCATTTTTCGAAATTTTCAAAGGGGTTAGCCTTCGCGGAATTCTGGGTCCTTTTTTCGAGATTTTCAAAGGGGTTAGCCTTCTCGGAATTCTGGGTGCATTTTTCGAAATTTTCAAAGGGGTTAGCCACCTCGGAATTCCGGGTGCATTTTTCGAAATTTTCAAAGGGGTTTCCTTCTTGGAATTCTGGGTGCATTTTTCGAAATTTTCAAAGGGGTAAGCCTTCTCGGAATTCTGGGTGCATTTTTCGAAATTTTCAAAGGAGTTATCCTTCTCGGAATTCTGGGTGCATTTTTCGAAATTTTCAAAGGGGTTAGCGTTCTCGGAATTCTGGGTGCATTTTTCGAAATTTTCAAAGGGGTTAGCCTTCTCGGAATTCTGGGTGCATTTTTCGAAATTTTCAAAGGGGTTAGCCTTCTCGGATTTCTGGGTGCATTTTTCGAAACTTTCAAAGGGGTTAGCCTTCTCGGATTTCTGGGTGCATTTTTCGAAATTTTCAAAGGGGTTAGCCTTCTCGGAATTCTGGGTGCATTTTCGAAATTGTCAAACGGGTTAGCCTTCTCGGAATTCTGGGTGCATTTTTCGACATTTGCAAAGGGGTTAGCCTTCTCGGAATTCTGGGTGCATTTTTCGAAATTTTCAAAGGGGTTAGCCTTCTCGGAATTCTGGTAGCATTTTTCGTAATTTTCAAAGGGGTTAGCCTTCTCGGAATTCTGGGTGCATTTTCGAAATTGTCAAACGGGTTAGCCTTCTCGGAATTCTGGGTGCATTTTTCGAAATTTTCAAAGGGTTAGCCTTCTCGGAATTCTGGGCGCATTTTGCGAAATTTTCAAAGGTGTTAGCCTTCGCGGAATTCTGGGTGCTTTTTTCGAAATTTTCAAAGGGGTTAGCCTTCTCGGAATTCTGGGTGCATTTTTCGAAATTTTCAAAGGGGTGTGCCTTCTCGGAATTCTGGGTGCATTTTTCTTAATTTTCAAAGGGGTTAGCCACCTCGGAATTCCGGGTGCATTTTTCGAAATTTTCAAAGGGGTTTCCTTCTTGGAATTCTGGGTTCATTTTTCGAAATGTTCAAAGGGGTAAGCCTTCTCGGAATTCTGGGTGCATTTTTCGAAATTTTCAAAGGAGTTATCCTTCTCGGAATTCTGGGTGCATTTTTCGAAATTTTCAAAGGGGTTAGCGTTCTCGGAATTCTGGGTGCATTTTTCGAAATTTTCAAAGGGGTTAGCCTTCTCGGAATTCTGGGTGCATTTTTCGAAATTTTCAAAGGGGTTAGCCTTCTCGGAATTCTGGGTGCATTTTTCGAAATTTTCAAAGGGGTTAGCCTTCTCGGAATTCTGGGTGCATTTTTCGAAATTTTCAAAGGGATTAGCCACCTCGGAATTCCGGGTGCATTTTTAGGAATTTTCAAAGGGGTTTCCTTCTTGGAATTCTGGGTGCATTTTTCGAAATTTTCAAAGGGGTAAGCCTTCTCGGAATTCTGGGTGCATTTTTCGAAATTTTCAAAGGAGTTAGCCTTCTCGGAATTCTGGTTGCATTTTTCGAAATTTTCAAAGGGGTTAGCGTTCTCGGAATTCTGGGTGGATTTTTCGAAATTTTCATAGGGGTTAGCCTTCTCGGAATTCTGGGTGCATTTTTCGAAATTTTCAAAGGGGATAGCCTTCTCGGAATTCTGGGTGCATTCGAAATTTTCAAAGGGGTTAGCCTTCTCGGATCTCTGGGTGCATTTTTCGAAATTTTCAAAGGGTTTAGCCTTCTCGGAATTCTGGGTGCATTTTTCGAAATTTTCAAAGGGGTTAGTCTTCTCGGAATTCTGGGTGCATTTTTCGAAATTTTCAAAGGGGTTAGCCTTCTCGGAATTCTGGGCGCATTTTTCGAAATTTTCAAAGGGGTTAGCCTTTTCGGAATTCTGGGTGCTTTTTTCGAAATTTTCAAAGGGGTTAGCCACCTCGGAATTCCGGGTGCATTTTTCGAAATTTTCAAAGGGGTTTCCTTCTTGGAATTCTGGGTGCATTTTTCGAAATTTTCAAAGGGGTAAGCCTTCTCGGAATTCTGGGTGCATTTTTCGAAATTTTCAAAGGAGTTATCCTTCTCGGAATTCTGGGTGCATTTTTCGAAATTTTCAAAGGGGTTAGCGTTCTCGGAATTCTGGGTGCATTTTTCGAAATTTTCAAAGGGGTTAGCCTTCTCGGAATTCTGGGTGCATTTTTCGAAATTTTCAAAGGGGTTAGCCTTCTCGGAATTCTGGGTGCATTTTCGAAATTGTCAAACGGGTTAGCCTTCGCGGGAATTCTGGGTGCATTTTTCGACATTTGCAAAGGGGTTAGCCTTCTCGGAATTCTGGGTGCATTTTTCGAAATTTTCAAAGGGGTTAGCCTTCTCGGAATTCTGGTAGCATTTTTCGTAATTTTCAAAGGGGTTAGCCTTCTCGGAATTCTGGGTGCATTTTCGAAATTGTCAAACGGGTTAGCATTCTCGGAATTCTGGGTGCATTTTTCGAAATTTTCAAAGGGTTAGCCTTCTCGGAATTCTGGGCGCATTTTGCGAAATTTTCAAAGGAGTTAGCCTTCGCGGAATTCTGGGTGCTTTTTTCGAAATTTTCAAAGGGGTTAGCATTCTCGGAATTCTGGGTGCATTTTTCGAAATTTTCAAAGGGGTGTGCCTTCTCGGAATTCTGGGTGCATTTTTCTTAATTTTCAAAGGGGTTAGCTTTCTCGGAATTCTGGGTGCATTTTTCAAAATTTTCAAGGGGGTTAGCCTTCTCGGAATTCTGGGTGCATTTTTCGAAATTTTCAAAGGGGTTAGCCTTCTCGGATTTCTGGGTGCATTTTTCGAAATTATCAAAGGGTTTAGCCTTCTCGGAATTCTGGGTGCATTTTTCGAAATTTTCAAAGGGGTTAGCCTTCTCGGAATTCTGGGTTCATTTTTCGAAATTTTCAAACGGGTTAGCTTTCTCGGAATTCTGGGTGCATTTTTCGAAATTTTCAAAGGGGGTAAGCCTTCTCGGAATTCTGGGTGTATTTTTCGAAATTTTCAAAGGGGATAGCCTTCTCGGAATTCTGGGTGCATTATTCGAAATTTTCAAAGGGGTTAGCCTTCTCGGAATTCTGGGTGCATTTTTCGAGATTTTCAAAGGGGTTAGTCTTCTCGGAATTCTGGGTGCATTTTTCGAAATTTTCAAAGGGGTTAGCCTTCTCGGAATTCTGGGCGCATTTTTCGAAATTTTCAAAGGGGTTAGCCTTCTCGGAATTATGGGTGCAATTTTCGAAATTTTAAAAGGGGTTAGCCTTCTCGGAATTCTGGGTGCATTTTTAGAAATTTTCAAAGGGGTTAGCCTTCTCGGAATTCTGGGCGCATTTTTCGAAATTTTCAAAGGGGTTAGCCTTCTCGGAATTCTGGCAGCATTTTTCGAAATTTTCAAGGGGGTTAGGCTTCTCGGAATTCTGGGTGCATTTTTCGAAATTTTCAAAGGGGTTAGCCTTCTCGGAATTCTGGGTGCATTTTCGAAATTGTCAAACGGGTTAGCCTTCTCGGAATTCTGGGTGCATTTTTCGACATTTGCAAAGGGGTTAGCCTTCTCGGAATTCTGGGTGCATTTTTCGAAATTTTCAAAGGGGTTAGCCTTCTCGGAATTCTGGGTGCATTTTTCGAAATTTTCAAAGGGGTTAGCCTTCTCGGAATTCTGGTAGCATTTTTCGAAATTTTCAAAGGGGTTAGCCTTCTCGGAATTCTGGGTGCATTTTCGAAATTGTCAAACGGGTTAGCCTTCTCGGAATTCTGGGTGCATTTTTCGAAATTTTCAAAGGGTTAGCCTTCTCGGAATTCTGGGCGCATTTTTCGAAATTTTCAAAGGGGTTAGCCTTCGCGGAATTCTGGGTGCTTTTTTCGAAATTTTCAAAGGGGTTAGCCTTCTCGGAATTCTGGGTGCATTTTTCGAAATTTTCAAAGGGGTGTGCCTTCTCGGAATTCTGGGTGCATTTTTCTTAATTTTCAAAGGGGTTAGCCTTCTCGGAATTCTGGTAGCATTTTTCGAAATTTTCAAAGGGGTTAGCCTTCTCGGAATTCTGAGTGCATTTTTCGAAATTTTCAAAGGGGTTAGCCTTCTCGGAATTCTGGATGCATTTTTCGAAATTTTCAAAGGGGTTAGCCTTCTCGGAATTCTGGGTGCAGTTTTCTAAATTTTCAAAGGGGTTAGCCTTCTCGGAATTCTGGGTGCATTTTTCGAAATTTTCAATGGGGCCTTCTCGGAATTCTGGGTGCATTTTTCGAAATTGTCAAACGGGTCAGCCTTCTCGGAATTCTGGGTGCATTTTTCGAAATTTTCAAAGGGGTTAGCCTTCTCGGAATTCTGGGTGCATTTTTCGAAATTTTCAAAGGGGTTAGCCTTCTCGGAATTAAGGGTGCATTTTCAAAAATTGTCAAACGGGTTAGCCTTCTCGGAATTCTGGGTGCATTTTTCGACATTTGCAAAGGGGTTAGCTTTCTCGGAATTCTGGGTGCATTTTTCGAAATTTTCAAAGGGGTTAGCCTTCTCGGAATTCTGGTAGCATTTTTCGTAATTTTCAAAGGGGTTAGCCTTCTCGGAATTCTGGGTGCATTTTCGAAATTGTCAAACGGGTTAGCATTCTCGGAATTCTGGGTGCATTTTTCGAAATTTTCAAAGGGTTAGCCTTCTCGGAATTCTGGGCGCATTTTGCGAAATTTTCAAAGGAGTTAGCCTTCGCGGAATTCTGGGTGCTTTTTTCGAAATTTTCAAAGGGGTTAGCATTCTCGGAATTCTGGGTGCATTTTTCGAAATTTTCAAAGGGGTGTGCCTTCTCGGAATTCTGGGTGCATTTTTCTTAATTTTCAAAGGGGTTAGCTTTCTCGGAATTCTGGGTGCATTTTTCGAAATTTTCAAGGGGGTTAGCCTTCTCGGAATTCTGGGTGCATTTTTCGAAATTTTCAAAGGGGTTAGCCTTCTCGGATTTCTGGGTGCATTTTTCGAAATTATCAAAGGGTTTAGCCTTCTCGGAATTCTGGGTGCATTTTTCGAAATTTTCAAAGGGGATAGCCTTCTCGGAATTCTGGGTTCATTTTTCGAAATTTTCAAACGGGTTAGCTTTCTCGGAATTCTGGGTGCATTTTTCGAAATTTTCAAAGGGGGTAAGCCTTCTCGGAATTCTGGGTGTATTTTTCGAAATTTTCAAAGGGGATAGCCTTCTCGGAATTCTGGGTGCATTATTCGAAATTTTCAAAGGGGTTAGCCTTCTCGGAATTCTGGGTGCATTTTTCGAGATTTTCAAAGGGGTTAGTCTTCTCGGAATTCTGGGTGCATTTTTCGAAATTTTCAAAGGGGTTAGCCTTCTCGGAATTCTGGGCGCATTTTTCGAAATTTTCAAAGGGGTTAGCCTTCTCGGAATTATGGGTGCAATTTTCGAAATTTTAAAAGGGGTTAGCCTTCTCGGAATTCTGGGTGCATTTTTAGAAATTTTCAAAGGGGTTAGCCTTCTCGGAATTCTGGGCGCATTTTTCGAAATTTTCAAAGGGGTTAGCCTTCTCGGAATTCTGGCAGCATTTTTCGAAATTTTCAAGGGGGTTAGGCTTCTCGGAATTCTGGGTGCATTTTTCGAAATTTTCAAAGGGGTTAGCCTTCTCGGAATTCTGGGTGCATTTTCGAAATTGTCAAACGGGTTAGCCTTCTCGGAATTCTGGGTGCATTTTTCGACATTTGCAAAGGGGTTAGCCTTCTCGGAATTCTGGGTGCATTTTTCGAAATTTTCAAAGGGGTTAGCCTTCTCGGAATTCTGGGTGCATTTTTCGAAATTTTCAAAGGGGTTAGCCTTCTCGGAATTCTGGTAGCATTTTTCGAAATTTTCAAAGGGGTTAGCCTTCTCGGAATTCTGGGTGCATTTTCGAAATTGTCAAACGGGTTAGCCTTCTCGGAATTCTGGGTGCATTTTTCGAAATTTTCAAAGGGTTAGCCTTCTCGGAATTCTGGGCGCATTTTTCGAAATTTTCAAAGGGGTTAGCCTTCGCGGAATTCTGGGTGCTTTTTTCGAAATTTTCAAAGGGGTTAGCCTTCTCGGAATTCTGGGTGCATTTTTCGAAATTTTCAAAGGTGTGTGCCTTTTCAGAATTCTGGGTGCATTTTTCTTAATTTTCAAAGGGGTTAGCCTTCTCGGAATTCTGGTAGCATTTTTCGAAATTTTCAAAGGGGTTAGCCTTCTCGGAATTCTGAGTGCATTTTTCGAAATTTTCAAAGGGGTTAGCCTTCTCGGAATTCTGGATGCATTTTTCGAAATTTTCAAAGGGGTTAGCCTTCTCGGAATTCTGGGTGCAGTTTTCTAAATTTTCAAAGGGGTTAGCCTTCTCGGAATTCTGGGTGCATTTTTCTAAATTTTCAAAGGGGTTAGCATTCTCGGAATTCTGGGTGCATTTTTCGAAATTTTCAATGGGGCCTTCTCGGAATTCTGGGCGCATTTTTCGAAATTTTCAAAGGGGTTAGCCTTCGCGGAATTCTGGGTGCTTTTTTCGAAATTTTCAAAGGGGTTAGCCTTCGCGGAATTCTGGGTGCATTTTTCGAAATTTTCAAAGGGATTAGCCTTCTCGGAATTCTGTGTGCATTTTTCGAAATTTTCAACGGGGTTACCCACCTCGGAATTCTGGGTGCATTTTTCGAAATTTTCAAAGGGGTTAGTCTTCTCGGAATTCTGGGTGCATTTTTCGAAATTTTCAAAGGGGTAAGCCTTCTCGGAATTCTGGGTGCATTTTTCGAAATTTTCAAAGGAGTTATCCTTCCCGGAATTCTGGGTGCATTTTTCGAAATTTTCAAAGGGGTTAGCGTTCTCGGACGTACATCGTTTGACTTGAATCAAGCGTATTATCAAATTCCTTTGGCGAAGGAGTCTCGTAGACTTACTGCTTTTAGTACCGATTGGAATTTGTACGAATTTACCAGGGTACCATTTGGACTCGCCACTGGCGCTCAGGTGCTGACGAGATTACTAGACCAAATTTTTGCAGATGTAAAGTTTGAGTTAGTTTTTCATTATTTGGATGATCTAGTCATTTATTCTAACACCTTTGAAGAGCATATGGATCATATTTGTATTGTTCTGAATCGTCTGAAGGACGCAGGGTTGACGGTTAATCCAGCTAAGGTCACCCTCGCTTCTTCTCGTTTGTCCTTTTTAGGTCATGTTATATCTCCAGATGGCATTACCATAGATCCTGATCGCACGAAATCCATTAGAGAATACGCTCCTCCAACAGATGTAAAAGGGGTTGCTAGGTTCCTGGGAATGGTCAATTTTTTCCATCGATTTATTCCCAATTTAGCAGATCGGGCAGCTCCCCTTAATGCTCTTCGGAAGAAGGGGTTTAGGTTTCTCTGGGAGCCTGAACAACAGAAGGCTTTTGAGTCGCTAAAGAAGATGGTCATGAACCCTCCTGTTCTGAGCCTACCGGACTTCTCTAAGAGATTCATCCTTCAGACTGACGCATCCTCAGTGGCGTTAGGGGCCGTGTTATTACAGTGTTTTGGTGATGGGCGTAAGCCAGTGGCTTATGCCTCTAGAACCCTCACGGCCCAAGAGAGAGCCTATTCTGCTTACGAACTTGAGGCTTTGGCGGTCCTGTTTGCCGTTGAGAAATTTAGGATGTATCTAGAACACACAGAATTCGATCTTGAGACGGACTGCCAGGCCCTAAGTTGGGTTTTGGCAAAACCCCGTGCCACTGGCCGAATTGCCCGTTGGGCAGTCCGCCTGTCCGCCTTTAAGTTTTCAGCCAGGCATATTAGAGCGTCGGAAAATGCAGTAGCGGATGCTCTGTCTAGGATGGTTTCCAGTGACCATACCAACTTGGCGGAATCTAGGGATTGTGATATTTCCAATTTCTTGGGGCCGTTGAAGGATATAGACTCTCCTTCCTTACCCTCCCTCCTGGATGGTATGCATCTTGTTACGGCAATATTGTCTGATATGCCTTTGGCCTTCAGATCTATTGCTCAACATCAGGAATCTGATCCGATCTTGGGGCCCATTATTCGTGATCTTCAAAGTGGAAAACATCACCCTCGATATCACTTTAAAAAGGGGGTTCTTCACAGTGTTGGTCGTGGTTCTGAGAGTGGGAAGATTGTCTTGCCTGCAGTCCTAGTAGATATGATCTTTACCTTTTTTCATGAGTCTCCAGTGGGTGGCCATTTGGGACTGTATAAAACTCGTGCTAAAATCCGTGCAAGTTTTGTGTGGAATGGCTTGGAATCTGATATTCGGGCGCGAATTCGGGCGTGCAATCGATGTGGTATCTCTAAACCTACTCAGGCCAGTAATTTTGGGTTTTTGAGCTCTCAGCTCCCTAAGGCTCCTATGGAGCGTCTATTTATTGACTATGTTGGCAAATTTCCTCGATCCAGAAATGGTAATTTGTATGTTCTGGTTATTATTGATGCCTTTACGAAGTTCGTTTGGCTGTATCCGGTGCGGGATGCTAACTCTAGAAACACTATTGAGTGCCTAAAGCGCGTTTTCTCTGTGGTTGGGTTTCCGCGTACCATTGTATCCGATAACGCCAGTTACTTCGTTTCAGCCAGTTTCCGCCATTTCTGTTTTGATTTGGGGATTAAGCATTGCACTACGTCCCCATATTATCCTCAAGCTTCCTTGGCTGAAAGGTTTAACAGGAACCTCAGGAGTGCTCTTATTGCCTACCATTCTCAGGATCACGCATCTTGGGACCAGAATTTATTCTGGCTCCAATTTGCGTTCAATTCTGCCAGGCATGAGGCTCATGGGTGTACGCCCATTTCTCTCATGTTTGCATTTAAACCTAACAACCCTTTGGCCAATTTGTGGACAATCAATGAGTTGTTGCCCAATCCAGCCAATGCAGGACAAGTAAAGGACGTGTGGAAGAGGGCGGCTCGGAATTTGGAAATTGCCCATGGTAGGTCAGCGGCTAGGTATAATAAGGGTAGGAAACCGGTCCCATTTAGAATAGGAGACGCGGTGTGGGTTAGAAATTTTCCGCGAAGTAACGCGGCTAATCGTTTTGCCGCTAAATTGGCTCCTCGGTTCACTGGCCCCTACAGGATCGTAATCTTCCTAACGCCAGTAACTGTATTACTTCAGAACTGTGATGATGGGAGAGAAAGGCGTTGCCATGTTTCACATTTGAAATCTAGTTTGGCTGTCCCAGCTGAAAGGTCCAGTCGGCAGTAAATTAATGTTTAAAATAAATTGTAGGTGTAGGTAGATCTGCTAGGTATCTTCTTCAAGATATTATTTCTAGGGCCCTAGACAAAAGAAACATTGCTATTGAGGAAGAAATTAAAGATTTTGCTCCCTACAGAGGACAAACCTTTTAGGGAACACATTGTGTATATATGTAATCTGTTTTATTTTAGAGTAGGTAAGCGCTTAGCGTAGCGCAAGGTTATTTAAAGTTAGAGTATTGTTCTTCATGCCTGAGCTTGAGTTGAAGAAAGTCTGGGGTTGGGTTCTCTTTTACTTCTGTCAGGGAGGATGGGTCGAATTACGTCAGACGTCCTGAAGCCCCTCTGTTAATTTCTGGTAGAAGGTCGCGTTTTTTATATTTCGCAGGGGTCGGCTTGATGAGAAATCCATGGACTCACTGAGCTGAACCTTGTGATTTGTTTTTGTTGGCAGGTTGTATTCTGTACTGAGTCCCTGGCCTTTAGTTTAGTTTCCTTTTTCTTGAGATCCTTCCCTGGTGTAAACTCTGAAAATACATCTGCTGTAAAGTCGTGATTCTGTCTTAAACTGCACCTTAGGCGAACATTTGTAAGGCGAGTACTCGGGATTTTAGAGTTAATTTTGTAAAGGAGAAAGTAAGTGTGTGAGAGAAAACCATTGTTATGCTTTCATTCTTCGAGCTCCTCTGCAGTATGACTAAAACAAGATTAAATCTTGTTTATAAATTTCTTATTAATAAAAATAATTTATGTAGGGTCTGACCTTATTTCTTATGTATATAGAATGCCAGATACTGTGTGTGTATTATTTGTGTTTCAGAAATTCAATTAGGCTTCCGGTTGAGCTGGTACAACCTTTTAAGTGATGTAAGAGGGCGTAATTTGGGTCCACTTGTTGGTGGCTGTTAATGTTCGTCATCGTGCTTCTGGAGACCTTTTCTTGTGCCTAGTCCCCTTTTTTGGATTCCGGCGACGGAGACGTCCGGCAACCCGGTTTCTAGATAATGAAGAGGAAGTCCGTTAGTGGAGACAGAATATTTGGTGTGGATTCTGGGCTGGGGTTCATGCAACTGCTGATGGAGAAGGCTGGAAGTATCAGTTCTCAGTGATGCGAGAAAACAGTTCATTGAGAGGCGTTCTGTTAGCCATATTGGAGTAATACATGCTTTATGTGGGACTAGTCATAGAGCAAGTAAAGATTCAGCCACTGTTTTGCTGGCCACACTGCTAGAAAATGGCTAAGCAAGCTGCTGATTATTTTAGTGAAGTTTTTACGCCTGAAAAGACTGTGAGACTAGATTAACAGATCAAAAACTCAGAGTGTGAGGTGGCATGCATCAGTCAAGCTGGCCACTTTTCTGCTGTTTGTTCCCTCCTTTCATACTCCTGGTGATTCTCCTGTCGTTCCGGAATTTTCTCCATCTTCTTTCCTTAAGTGGCCAAATTGCTTCACTATTCCTGTCGGTATTTCTTCCAAGTTAAACCCTTAATTTCCATCTGTTATTTTTCTGAGCATTTGCTTTGATGCTGTGGCCTGTGAAAAGGAAACTATAATTCTTTCATTCTGTCCAGGTGTGACACGAGCTCCATGTGGTTATTGGGTTCTGCAAAATTGCGCCAGAGCCAAACGCTTGAGATGCTGAACGCGTCGTGAGCAGACATGCTAGCTTCTGCTCACTCCTGTTGGTCATCACACTTAGCCTGACCTTCTGACAGCCGAGATTCTCCAGACTTCGTGGTGGTCATGAAGACGTTTTTCTCAGGTGAGTTTTTCTTTAAATGGATTTGTTTGTAATTAACTGTGCTCACCTGTGAAGTTTCGGCCATCAAAATTTGTTAGTTTCAGTTTGTAACTTCGGGGTTTTATATAATGGGAATTTTTGTATAGAGTTTTTTGTTTTTGGCTTTGGAAATTTGCCTCCCATAAGTTTTCTAAATTAAATTCAAGGGGTGGGAGTTTTGTTCTGTATTTCAGTGGGGGAAAAAAGATGAACTTTACAAAATTAATTGGTTTTCTCTCATTACATTGCTATTAGCTGTGTAGGCTTAGTCCTAAGCTAGGAAATGATCGGTAGGCTCCGTGGATTATAAATGGCACTGTAGATTTAAAACACGCAAGGTGGCACTAATTCTGTTCCGAAATTAAAATAAAACTAGCTTAACTGAGTTTAGCGAATTTCAAGTTTATCCCTGTGGTAATGGATATAACCAGATAAATAAACTATGGTCAGACCCTGTGGAGTACTTGCAAGTACATGTAAATATATTTTTAATCTGTAAATAAATTTGTTGAAATTTAAGAATTCGCTGAACAGGTTTTCGGGCCTGTTGTGCTAATATTGGTAAATTGTACATATGTGAATTTTTGGGGTTATTGTATTATTAAATTAAAAGCCCTAGGGTCATTTTGCGTGTGGCAAAAAACCACCGAATAAGGAAGATGTTCTAGATGCTATTTCCTTAGAATGTTTTAAATTTTGCTTGAAATAATTGTTACCTGATTCAGAATAAATTGTATGTACAAAATTGAATTTATCTTGATTTATTATTATTAATTACTTTGAAATATTAATTATTTGAATTTAATTAGGATTTGGGCCCAGTTACCAGTTGAGTATTTTCAGAGTCGGCTCACTATTTACTTAAGAACCTCTCTGACCTGCGTCTACATTCCTTAATTTTCCTTGGTTTATAGGAAGTTAAAAATAATCTGTGCTTTCGGCACATAGGGTACTAGGGCCTGTAATACTACCATAACAGTGAAAACATAATCCCTGCGCCCAGAAGCTACGCATATCATACTAGCATATTCAACTCTTTAGGCCTATATCCCTCAGTGATTCAGAAACTAGTTTTTTTTTTGGGGGGGGGGAGAAAAACACTACATTTTTCTTGGGAATTCCTAGGAATTTTTCTACTGAAGACGAAACATTCCTTATTATTTAACCACGTCACAAATGTGACATATACTGCACATTCCGAGCTAAAAATATAGTACGAACTGAAAATAAATGCTAGAATTTATAAAATAAATCAGTTATTTTGAACTTTAGAGGAAAAACGAGCAAAAAGGCAATATTAGACTCTAACGTAAAAATAGGCTCTTTTAGGTCCTATAAAAGTATCAGTTTTAGGCATAGTCACTTATGAAACATGCATATACAAGTTTTCGTCCAAATATCACTTAAGGATTAAAATAGGTTTTTATCTAAAATTCGAAGTCTAATCATCACTATACTACAAAGCCACGTGACTAACTTACTCACCAGGTGAGCCAGAAATTTTGGTAAATATAGATTATAGCCTGTAACCGAAGACAATATTGCAAAAAGTTCTAATTTTTATATTTTTACTCTTGAAAAATGTTCAAAATTGCGGATGCAACGTGACGGTCTGCGCATACCTTCTTTGGAGGCTGATAGTAGTTCACTTTAAGTCTTATCACTTTAAGGCAAAACGTTCACTTATTACAATAAAAAAAATAATAAAGTTGATAAATCCTATCAAAAACTAAGCAAATCAATCAACAGTTATGATATAATTGGATTAAAACTTTATAATAAACTCCCTCAGGAACTATCAATTGCACATTTAAGAATACAGTATGCTGTTTAACTGGATAAGTTTAAATCATTATAAATACGAAAGTTTTTTAATTGTAATATTGTTTTAATTGACATTGGTTTATTATATCTTTTTAATATATGCAGTTATTTTCTTGTCTACTTTAATTTCGGTTTTGATTTTTATTTATGTAGTATGTTCTATTATAATGATTATTTTTAAATATTTTTAACTTCGTCTATTACCTAGATGTTTAATGACAATAAAATTGTATTATTACTATTACAGCTAAACATAAATTGTATTTAAAAAAAATATTGCACCCATAGTAACTGAATTTGGGAGATCTAGAAGTCTGGTCTGAAAATATCTTCATCCATCACTGCTTGAGTTAGATTTTTTAACTTTAAATAAATGTTGTATATTTCTTCATCTTATGTGATTTATGGCACTTATAGGACAGCTAGAATCTTAAAATTTTGCAGGAATATTGACACATCTTACTATTATAAGCGTGCAGAATTTGTTTCTCACTGCCTTTGGGTTATAAGTATGGAAAAACTGGCTGGATATCCATGACATCATTCACATCGACAGCAGTAGAGATCATCCACTCATTAACATTGATGTTCACCCATGTCCACATGAGTTAGACACTTCAAATTTGGCTTTTAACCTATAACCGATGGAAAAATTCCAAAAAGTTCAAGTTTTTAATTTTTTACCCAAAAAAACATTGAATAGTTTTCACTGCATGTTTCTACATTTTCAGAAGTTTGCAAAAATAAGGGAATATTTTTCACTTGAGAAATTCATTGTAAATTCTTTCCACTAATACTAATTCTAGTTATCCCACTTATTCCTTCACATATACTGATCAAACTTTCTCGAGACACTACGATCTAAAGCGGCGTAGTTTCTTAAATATGGCCTAGTCACTCCAAACTCCATCTGGCACTCGGTTTTATCAGTTTACGTGATTTTATTATTATCATCATCATTATTATTATTATTATTATTATTATTATTGGAAATGTAATAATAAAATTGTTATTGTGTTGTTCATACCCAACTGTGTTTCATGTGGCATCTATTTATAATCAGGCAACAGGCTTGGAAGGATAGTTATGCTACTTTTCAGTAAGAAAAAACAGATTATTGCTGCATTGTTTTTGCTAGAAAAAAATTGTATGGTACTTTAAATGTCGGTTTTACATTACAAGAAAACAATAATACACCAAAACTTTATTACATTAATTAGGCCATTATTTTGCATATAATACTGGAAAACATTAAATCACTATTTAGTTAAATAGGGTTTTCCTGTTCTAGAGATTGAGATAATTATTTACTATGTACTGTAAAAATTAAATAAAATTAATTTAATATTTATTATTACTAGAGCACGGATTTCTAAGCAAAATGCATATTTATTTTCAGACTGCTAAACCTAAAGAGAAATGTTATATTACGTTAGATAAGCTACTCCTTGACAAGTAATTTTAACTTCGTGCTTATTTTGCTTATTCGGAGATAAAAACTGTTTTGAATTAAAATAGCTCATTTTACTAAAATTGTAACCTTTGGCCGCATTCACAAAAAAAAAATAACCGTAAACTTAAGAACATAAAACGTAACGCAAACTTTAGTACCGCATTGATCATTCACAACGAAAACTTAATGTTCAAAAATGAAAACATGAACAGGTGATAAAATGGCTGCCACACACGAAAATACTTTCACGTGTCTATTAAACACGCGTATGAATTTAAAAATTGAGATGATACAATTGTATGTAGTTATATACAAATTAACAGGATATCATATGGGCTGTATTTACCACTGTAGTTCAATTGTTGGGAAATTAATGTTAATATATTTTCTTTCAATTCCGCATCTTTATATAATGGATTACGTTATCATACAGGCATCATATCGTCCATAGACGCCATTTCTTAGCTACTTCCAGTTCCGTCTCTTGTTCTTTGGAGTCGAGAGCACTGATTTGATTGTATCGTTATTTTTCACACATTCTTAACGTGAAAGAGTTTGCAAGGTTCTAAGATAACGCTTAATTTTATGTTATATTTAAAGTTTATGTGATGCATCGTGAATGGTCCCATTTCACTCCTAAATGCCATTATTACCGGTTTCCTTCCATTTCTCGGTGAATAAAATTACTGAAATATCAGGGTTATAAAACACAGTCAGATTTCTAAAAAAAGATTTCCGATGAAATAACAGATATTGAAGAGAAATTCACCAAAGAAGAACTGTGTTGTTTTTTACATGCACCTGCGACATCTTGCGATGCTGAAAGAATATTTTCACTTTACAAGTCATCCATTACTGACAGATGCAGGAGCTTCACACAAGAAAATAATGCAGATGGCGTTCTTTTTTAAATTGTGACTCATCGGGAATATTTAAGAAAATTTTCCTCGTGGTCAGGACAACAGTAGTTAGAAAGTTTAAAAGTTTAAAGGGGAAAAATTAAACCAATTTCCCAATAACTACTAAATTATATTTATTCTTTGAATATCCTGTGGTAGAGACTGTGATGACTATTTGCTGTGCATCTGTAAATGTTAAATAAAATTAATATGCAAGATATATTATTACTAGAGCACGGATTTCTAAGCTAAATCCATTTTTATTTTCAGACTCCTAAACGTAAGCAGTAATGTTATTTTACGTTAGATACTCTTTACAAGCAAATTTAAATTCATTTTATAATGCTTATTTTGAGAGAAAAACAGTTTTTAAAAGCATATTTTACTAATACAGTAACATTAAAGTGCTTATTTCACTCCTAAATATCATCGTTGCCGGTTTCCTTTATTTTCTCGGAGAAGACAGGCTCCTGAAGTATCCGGGTTAAAAAAAGTCAGATTTATAAATAAAACTTCCAGTGAAGAAACAGATATTGAAGAGGAATCCATCAAATTAGAACTATGTTGTTTTTTACATGCAACTGTAACGTCTTGCGATGTTGAAAGAACGTTTTCACTTTACAAATCATTCTTCACGCAGGACTTCACACAAGAAAATATGCAGATGACGTTTCTTACATAGAGAAACAGCCGTGAATAGAATAAAATTTCTGCAAAGCTAATAATTTATTTTATTTTTGTATTTTGTTTTCGCATTTCAGTGTTAATTTCTTAGATTTCTGTGGTTATTTGTTTAAAATGTTCTATTTTGCTTATAAATCCGGTCTCTAGCTATTAATCCCAAAAAATACAGAGCCCTGTTTTACCAGCTGGATTATAGATTAAACATATATAGCCTACAGAGTATACAGTACACTACCCAATTTTGAAAATACACAATTCATGAAACTTAAAACAGTTTTATAACTTTGCTTATTTAAGAAGAGACGAGAAATCGGTGTAGTCAAGTCAAAATTAAAGAAGAAAGTAAAAATTTAAATATATTATTAACTGATAACGTTCATGCGTAAATAATGGACAATGAAATAAGAGGTGCCGAACAGATTGGCTTTCCTCTTTACATTTACACTTTGCAGAGGTAGAAATTTTAAATCTATGTAAGTATTAGCCAAATTCTCCATGCCCTATTAAGAATGAGTCATAATATAGTCTGGAATCAAAAGTGTACAAGCTATACTATATTGCACTCTTGGGAAAAACAAATCTTTCGTTGTGCTGCCGTTATTCGTTTCTTGCCAAATCCGATCCCATTGGCTGTGCATATGTTTTCTTAATGTTTTCTTAATGAAGGATAGGGGGCGTAAAATATAGGAAGATTTAGATTAAACAAATAGACCCAGATAGACCAAGATTAAACAAACAGGAATATATGAATTTTCATATCATATTAAGCTTAGTAGATTACTGAGAAAATTTCAGTAAAGTAGTTGTGTTTTAGAAGTGATAACACTCTGCATATTTAAAAATAAGGCATTCATTCTTATATTTTTTTAATTGTCACTCTAGTGACAATATTTAAAAATTTAAGCCTTTAAGGGGACAAACTAAACCAATTTCCAAATAATTTCCAAGACTCTGTAATTCCATAATTAGGTCACATCCAGAAATAGTAGGCCTACATATGAACAGAAAAAAATCAATAAATTTATCAAAAGTCTTATTTCGTAGTTTAAAATTGATATCACTCTGTAAATAGTAGACAATTAAGGAACCATTTTATTAGTTATAACTCAGGATTTCAATTTTGTTCTTGCCACTTTTCCTTTTTCCTTTTTCTGTTCTTTCTTTTTTATTATTTTTAGTAGGTAATTTCAAATTAGTTATATTTTCTTTTATTTATTTGTATTTAATAGTGTATTTAATTGTGTACCAATTCTGAATTGTAAATAACTGAACTTTACCTGAACACGAGAACTTACTCATTCGGGTAATGTGTTATATAAAATTTACATATGAAAATAAAGGATTTGAAAAAAAAACTACTACATTATAATTAATATTTGACTAGTAAACACTCTAGGGTAGTGGTTGGCTGAAAAATAGGGGAAAACAATTAGTGGTAAATTAAAATCATAAAGATAATATGAAGATAGCTAATTTGAACGCATGACTCAAAAAATTGGTATATAAACCTCTTGTCAATCCGTCTAAATTAAAATATTCTGAATTTTACATACGGAATCATCTCACCCTTCTTATAAAGACTCAACTTTTTTTGTAGCTTTGTCATGACGTCATATCTTGTTTCTACTCTGTTCGATACGGCTCGGGGCATAACGTCGGAAATTGTTACACAGCGTTCTAAATTAATTTTAAAATTAAGTACAGTAGCAGTGAGTCTGCAGTTCATATTTTCACATAGCCCTAGCTCTATGAAGCCTATTACTTCTGTGAATGTAGGACGATTAAAATATTGTGCTTTACTTTCATTGCCTATTTCGCTGTGATTCCACATGTTTCAGTATTCTTGTTTTCCATCTTAATATAAACTAGACAAGCCTGTATTTCTTCAGGAAACAAAAACGGGATAAAATGTCCTTTATCCCCCACGCCCAAGATTTATCCTAAGATGTATACGTAAACTTCTTATAAAAAAAACGAGAAGTTCAGTAATTTACCTTATCCCAAAGCAACTTTATAGGTAAGGCTAGAAGTAAAATAGAACAATAAAGTAATAATTTATTATTAAATTTGAAGAAAAGGAGATGTTTATGAAGGAGGCGGACATAATCATTACATAAATATCAGACAAAGACGTGAGCATTACGTCTAAAGTAGAAGATTAGATAGAAATTGCTGACACTTGCACCTTAGAAAGTAATAACTTTTTTTTTACTTACTGTTTCTTCCGAAAGTGTCATGGTGACAAGATTCATGCCTGCAATCAAATCCCTGTTGTGGATACAAGATGCTGGTAGCCATCCTTTCCGGGGTATACGAGGTCGATTGGTAAAGTATCCAAGCTTACCAAGATATTCTTCCTCCACGTTCCTAACTAAAACAGGAAAATAATAATTAATATTATTATCATTTTATTATTATTAAATTTATTATTATTATTATTATTATTAAATTTATTATTATTATTATTATCATTATTTCAATTAGTATGTTACCTTAGGATATAATACCATAAAATGCAACATCTCATTTTGTAATAAATTAAATTTCTGTGCTAATTTAAATGTTACGTATTGACAAATAGTCTGTATATCATTGAGTCTAAAAAATTTGTTCACATATTTCACGCCTAACAATTGTCGGACTCGATTGTTCAAGGAACCTGAGGCAGTAGGTTCTTTTTAACGTGAGCTAAAATTGTTTCAAATTAGTATAAATACACGATGAATTTTCAAATGTGAGAGTTTTCTATCTTTATTTAATTTAATTTAATTTATTAGCTGTGACCATCGACAGATATTAAAGAAAGTATGCAATTACAATATAAAAACAAATTCGAAATTATAGCATACAGTTGAAAATTACAGAGCGATAAAGCCTCTCTTAGTAAAAATAATTCTATTTTGTATGCCGAAGTTAGAAAACTATACCGGAAGAAAATGCGATTGGCAAAAATAAAATGGAATGATAATTTTATACTCAATGCAAAAAATAGTTGCAAAGCTGCATGGTCTGTTATCAGATCTGAAAAAAGTTACAAAGCCAACTACTATAAAGCTGTTCCAACAATAACACCAAATATGTTTCATGATTACTTCTTGAACTGCATTCCAAATAACACATTTCAAAATAATGATGCTGCTCTTGAGCTTCTATTCAATTCAAATGTTGTCAAAGAAAGGAAAGTGCTCAAATTTTTACCTATCACTACTTAAGAAATACTTACAATTGTAAAACAATTGAACAATTCAAAGAGTGAAGACCACTTTGGTCTATCAAATTATGTTATTAAGTCTATTGTAAATAAAATTGCTTTTCCATTGACTCTCATCATAAATGATATGCTCAGAGTAGGCGTCTTCCCTAATGTGTTAAAAATCACAAAGACAGTGCCCATTTATAAGAAAGGTGATAAAACCTGCCCCTCGAATTATAGACCTATCTCACTGGTACCAGTGATAAGTAAAATAATTGAGGTGGTTATAAAAAACCAACTTTATCAGCACCTAGCTACAAATAATCTTATTACTACCTCACAATATGGGTTTATCCCTGGGAAATCTACTATGCATGCAGTTGAAGAAATGATAAACGCAGTTTTAAATGCTTTTGAAGAAAAACTAGATATAAGTGCTGCTCTAATTGACCTCAGTAAGGCTTTTGATAGCATATCGCATGAAATAATTATACGCAAACTGTACTATTATGGGATTCAAGAGAATGAACTAAATCTAATTAGATCATACCTTGACAATAGAAATCAAGTTGTAGTAGTTAATAATCAAACATCTGACCTTAAGAAAATCCAAGTAGGCGTCCCACAAGGATCAGTGTTGGGACCTCTTTTGTTTTTAATTGCTATCAATGACCTACCTTCCTATGTAAATAATATAAAAGCCATCCTATATGCAGATGACACGACTTTTCTAAGTAAGGCATCTAATTTGAATAAAAGTCAAACTGAAATACAAACAACTATTAAACAGTCCGAATTTTGGTTTGAAATGAATAATCTAAAAGTCAATAATGATAAAACAGAATACATTAATTTTAGTCTCAAAACCTCCCCTGAACCTAAAAGTGTAAAATTTCTAGGAATTTATGTAGATAATAGGCCTGATTGTTAAACACATACCCAAAATGTAATTGTAAAGCTCTCCAGAGTGATTTATCTATTAAGAAAACTTAGGTTAAGTGTTAGTAACACAATGTTAACTACAGCTTACTATGCGTTTTTCCATCCACATTTGTTATATGGGATTAGGTTATGGGGAAACAGCTCGGGAGCATCCGAAGTATTTATTTGTCAAAAGAAAGCAGTGAGGGCTATAATGGGGGCAAAAAATAGTGTTACATGTAGGCAGTTTTTTAAAGATTTAAAAATGACACTACCCAGTTTATACATTTATTGTAACCTGATATACGTAAAAGAAAACTTGGAAAACCTTAATACACGTTCCAGCGTACACTCACATGAAACAAGAAATAAGAAAAGATTAGATCTTCCTTATTGTAGACTGAACAAAACCTTAAGCAGCCACTTGTATGTACAGCAAAAATTATTTAATAAGCTTCCACTAGCAGCAAGGTATATACCGTTGATAAAGTTTAAGAAATCTATTAAGACATGGTTGGTTAGCAAAACATTTTACTCTGTTGACGACTATTTTAATTGTGATACATTTGATTTAGCAATGTGAGCCTATATATGGCCTTTTACGACTCAATATGTAATAGTTTTATACTACAGTTTTAATACTATTGTATTTCCTTAATTATTTATTTAAAATGTGTATATAATACTTTACTATATGTAAAAGAATTTAGTTTTAGAATGACGAAGTCTATTGTAATAATTGTATTACCTAATGACTAATAAAATCTAAGAATCTAAGAATCTACAATAAAATGTAAGTAAGAAATTAAAGTACGCCTATAAACAGCGAACAAAAAACAAGATATTTATAGAAGTACATTGTAAAAGGCGAAATTATAAATTAATTTATATATAAATAAATTAATTTATATATATATTAATTTATCTATACATAAATTTCACAGAATAAACGAATTCGTAAATATTATACACGGAAATACTATTATAGATTGCAGAGAAATTTTAGATTTAAATTTAGACTAACATTTGCACAGAAATACGATTTTGTAAAATATGTGATAAGTGATAATTAGGGCAAGATAGGGTGACGCGCCGCACTTTTCTTGAAATTCGTCTACCTCAAAACAGGATTGAATATTTTGAAAACTCTTTTTGAGATTCCAAGCTATGATCTTTCCTGCTTATATTTCAGCAAAGGAAATATTTATAAAATAATAATTAAACGTGTAAATACAATTACTAAATTGAAAGGCAAAGCATTGTAAACAAAACATTACTCTATTAGTTTTGTATTTCTGTTTTAAAAGTTCGGAGTGACGTATTTATGCTTCACTAGCAGTAAAAAAGGCTTAGTTCACAGAATAACGTAACATTTTTAGAACACAGTAATTATATATACCCATATATATGCCTATGTAGGTTATATTAGTATTGCCCGATATTGTTTATTACAGCGATTACTGTTAAAAAACAATAAATTATATTATCATCATTATCATTATATTAATCACCATCTCAATAATCATCTTCATCGTCATCTATTCAACTGATTTAAAACAAAATTTTGCACAAAATAATTTTATAATTGATAAACTCCATACAGTTTGTGGTGGAATATAATATAGTAAACAAAATCCACCTTATACCACAAAGTACATTAAGTTGCAGAATAAACTGTGAGAGTTGTGCCTGCAATTATTCTCAATATCCAGCATTTGTACATATGAACAATGTATAACCAGTGATTGCTTGTATATGCCGATGCCATAGGCCTATAAGCAACATAATGCCCAAGGCTAATTTTCATTTTAAATTGTCTATGATTTGTAATTTTAATTCATCTTTTAAACAGTTGGTAACATATATAATTACTAGGGATGGGTCCTCGATACTTTCGATACCTCGATACTTTCGATACCTCGATACTCTCGATACTTGCATGGTATCGGCATCGAACGATTCTTCAGAAAACTCGCTCGATACTTTTTCGATACTTTTGTAATTCTGCAATTAAGTGAGAATGCTAATATTTTTTAACAAGAACTTGTAAGTGGACTGTTTAGAAAACTAATTTTAGTTTTAATGTAGAGTTTAAAAATAGAGTTTAGAGTAGAGTTTAAAAATAATTATAAATTGTCTCATTAAATATACAGACTTAATTAATTTAGTTGGTATTACACAGTTCTCTCAAATTTTAATTTTTAATGTACCTATTTATTGAAACTGGAAACGTTGAAGGTATCGAGTATCGAAGTATCGAGTATCGAAGAAAAAATCATGTATCGGTATCGAGTATCGAGAAAATCTGGTATCGACCCATCCCTAATAATTACCATTTATTTGATATATGAAGAGATCATTTGTATTGTATCATAACCTGAAAATTAGGGATATAATTTATATATCCACATAATCTTACTTCATGACAATACACCCAACTACTGTGGCAATTATACTTATAACTGAGTAAAATATTTTTTTATATATTCATGACAATACCAGGGCCTAAAGTCTAAGGTGGAAATTTTTTTTAATGTAATAATTATTGTACTTTGATTTTTTTTTATACGGTTTGATATTCCTTACTTTGTGGTATAAGGAGGATATTGTTTACTACATTACAAAATAATTGCTTTACTCTTACGATGCACCAGAACTTCAATATACCCACACAAAAGGAAACATAACATTTATAGTCCTAACATTTCTTTCAAACCTAACCCGGAAATGAAAACAGGCGAGGCCATTGCTTCCGATGTAACCCACACTGTACGCTACGAATTGAATGAAACAGCCCTAAAGTGTTATACCCTGGCTACATCAGAACTAATGAGTGATAATTTACAAAATAATTAGCAGAGCAGAAGAGAGGGCCCAATGACTTCAGCTGTGCCAGGAAATGTGTATATGTTCGTGTATTTAACCTGTCATAGATGTGAACGACGTTAGGGATAATCAGTCTTCTCATATTCTTTTAGTTTTCCATACTTATATCACAGCTAGAATCATAAAATTTCGCACCAGTTACTGTACGTGCAATCAGTTCTCTGATAAGGCTTACCGTTTATTCACAAGGAACCTCTAAAAAGTGCTGCACTGACTTTAAAGTCGAGTCCGCCATTTTAAACTATTATTTTTCAATATGTATTTTTTTCTAATATCTAATTATATCTAATTATTATTCTTCACTGTCCACGCGAAAATATTTAGTTATAAATTATAAGTACTGACATTATCCACAAATAAAGTTATATTGGCTTCATATGGCTGTAATATTTAGCTTCAACAGTATAGGCTGTAAGTAGTTACCGGAGCTACAATGTAGAACTAGTAGGCTATTCACTCTCATAATACCAGATCCAATACCCATAGCTACATACAACAACATAGGTTATTAAAATCTCTAAATAGTTATAAAAATATTGGGCAGAAACTATTTAATAACTTACCAATTTAATTATCAAAATTTACTTGTAAATATCTTTAAGATAAGCTTATATGATTAGTTAGCCAGGAATCCCTTTTATAATATAAATGAATTTTTAATAGTAATATATCCTAATATTGTCTTATTTCTATGTATCACTAATCAGACTGGTCTGTAATCCTGATACTTTGTTATTTTCTATTTTATTGTGTCTTGACAATGCACTGACTTGGTCTATTGACATGTTGTGCAATAACTGTAAACATGTAAGTCTTATGGCGTAATACTTAGCTCACTGTAACTATGTATAGCCTAATTTAAGTTTACTGTTATCTGACTTTGGCTATTGCTAATTTATATTGTTCAATGACAAAATTTATTATTATTATTATTATTAGTATAATTATTATTATGATACTTTGTTATTTTCTATTTTATTGTGTCTTGACAATGCACTAACTTGGTCTAATGACAGGTTGTGCAATAACTGTAAACATGTAAGTGTCTTATGGCGTAATACTTAGCTCACTGTAACTATGTATAGCCTAATTTAAGTTGACTCTTATCTGTCTTAGGGTATTGCTAATTTATATTGTTCAATGACAAAATTTATTATTATTATTATTATTATTATTATTATTATTATTATTATTATTATTATTATTATTATTACAACAGTAATTCAATATGCCTCAAGTCGCTAGCGAAGGAATTTCTAGTTTTACATGACAATATTGTTGTTACATTCTGACAGCTAACCCTATCATTTTAACGTACAATTAATTTTACGTCTTGTCGAAAATATGACCTTATAATACGCATAATTCATGCCAAGGAATTTAGGAAAATGAAATAACTTGCGTACCACTTTCAAACGAGTTACGAAGTAAATGGCTTGTTTACTTGTATACCCACTTGAGAACATAAATAACACGGATTATTTGAAACTAAAGAATATTTTGTGTTCTTAATTGTATAATCTTTCAATTCACTTACCCTTTAATTCGAAACACATGAAGCACATTAATTATGATTAACGTTAACACTCTAACATGGCGTCACTCAAGCACACACTGTAATGGCTTCTCGGATGGCCAGCGGAGACGGCGTGACGTGTTCTTCCTGCAAAAAGGAAGCGGACGGAAGTGACGTCAGACTGTTAGTGCAATTGAGGGGAAATTTCACTTAATTTAAACGTCTACAAAATGTTCAATTATGATTTGATGAATCCCTTTGTTTTAGCATCAGCTGAATTCATTGGCATAGTAGAAATTTAACTAAACTTAATATCTACTGACGTAAAAGGCGGATGAACATGAAATGACGGAGTTTCCACAAAATTTAACAACTACTGGAACGGGTTTTTACAAAAGTGGAACTCTACACATCACTCACTGAAACTTGATATTCGTTACTTAAATTCACATGGTAATGCTTAATATTGATAGAGATTGGCAAATTTGTTATCTCTATATATATAAAAGGCTTTGTCCTGACTGATTGACTGAATGACAGGAATCGACGTACAGCCTAAACTATAACAGGTAGAGACTTGGAATTTTGACAGTACCTTCGTTGCATAATGTAGGTGCTCACTAAGAAAGGATTTTGAAAAATTCTGATTCTAAATGCCAAAAATTAAATGTTTTTGAAAATACTTAATCCCTTTTTACATATAATTATCAATTCCAAATCACAGAATATATTATTGCCAAATGGTATCAGGTGGGCTTGGAAAAAACAAATGAAATGCACTTTTGACAAATAAGAGAAGTTATCAAAATAATTCATGTTATAAATAAATATTACAGAATGAAATTCACTAAAATTATGGAATCACATAACTTTCTCTACCCTGGACATAGAGAAAACAAAACGAGGTATGGTAATGTGTATATTATTATATTATATCGCAGGTTTTTGGAGAGAAAAGTATGAAAGTGATAATGCTTTCTGTTTAATTTCATCCCCAAAACGGTTTTATGGTAACATAAGAGTGGGAAATTTCCCGCCTCGATATTACAATTTTATGTTACTGGAATTTCTGTTTCTTCTTATTTAAACCTCTACCAGGCTTGCTGTGCACTGTACAAGCGATGGGATGCAAAATTCTAGATCCTCTATGAGCCATAAAAAACTATATCAAGCGTTTTCTGAGGGAATAGTTTGAGTGTAATAAGTCGTTCTTCCTATTTCAAATTATAAATGCCTATATAAGGACCTAGAATTTAAAATTTAAAATCCTTCATAAGTTAATTTCCAATTACAAAATACAAAACCCCGGCGACGCCGGGTCTTTTAAGCTAGTCTAATATATAAAGTCGAATGTGTGTTTGTGGATATGTGGGTATGTATTTATGTTCCTTATACAAATCCACATTTCTTCACCAATTTGTACAAAATTTTGCACACATACCCAGTTAAGCCCGGGAAGTAACGCGGTCAACATTAAAATTGAAATAAATCAGTCCTTCTCTTGAAAATTATATAATTTCTGAGAATATTATACTGAAAAAAAATGAAATGCTGTTCAGTTCACATGACAACAGTGTATTGTTTACTCTGATCACATAGGGCCTTGGCAATTGAACTTTAACAAATTATGATTGAATCGATGCAATATATTGGCGAAAATAATTACTGAAAAATGAATTACACGAAAATAAAGCACAGTGTGATGCAGTCACACAACTTTCTCTACCCTCGACATCTATATTAATAAAAGGAAGTGTCTGTCCTCCTCCGTCTGTCTGTCCTCCGTCTGTCCGCGATGCCCAGCGAAATCTACTCAACGCAGAGATCTGAAATTGTATGCATAGGCGGACTAAAGGGTCGGAATGTGCACCTCGAAGCCGGAATTTTAATTTTCGCTTTCGTTCGTGAGTTATGAGTGAAAAACTGGCAGAAAACGAGCATTTCTTTTGCGTTTTAGAAGCATCAGTTTTAGTAATAAATTTCAATATCAAATCACTTACAGATGGCTTTGGCAATTTTTGTCATCATACCTCATGCCCTGGAAATAAAAGCAACGCGATCGCTTGATTTTGTTAGTCCATCCTAGACGATTCATTTGTTTAGAGTGTCAAGGCCCACAGACATATGACATTTTCAACCTACACGGAAGAAGGATAATCAACCCTAAATATGTTCAAACATTGTTCGATTTGAACGAAACTCACTATACAGGGGTTTTCTGGGCCAAGGAACTCGAATCTGAGGTAGCTTTTACCAGGGGACGCTACCTAATCGTGGAATGCTCTCCACGTGATTTAGGTGTTAATAATTATAATTTGAAATAATTATCGCGGGGGAAGCCGCGGGCACATGCGGGCACATGCGGGCACATGCTGTTTGTCTGTCTGTCCACGATGCCCATCGAAATCTACTGAACGCAGAGATCTGAAATTTTAAAGATAGATGGACTGAAAGGGGGGCGAATGCACCTCGAAGCCGAATTTTTAATTTTAGCTTTCGTTCGCGAGTTATGAGTGAAAAACTGGCAGAAAACGTGATTTTAGCGCTGTCGAAGCATCAGATTTCAGTAATACATTTCAAATCAATTGCAGTTGGCTTTGGCTACTTTTGTCATACCGTGGAAATAAAAGCATCGCGATCGCCCTCGTTGGTCGATTCATTTGTTTAGAATGTCAAGGCCCGTAGACATATGAAATTTTCAACCTACACGGAAGAGGGATAATCAACATAGACCTAAATATGGTCAAACATCGTTCGATTTGCACGAAACTCACTGTACAGGGATATTCTGGGCCAAGGAACTCGAATCTGAGGTAGCTTTTACCAGGCGACGCTATCTAATCGTGGTATGTAGTCCACGTGATTTAGGTGTTAATAAATATAATGATTTAACTATTATGCTCTTAATTTTTAATTTTTGAAATAATTATCGCGGGCGAAGCCGCGGGCACATGCTAGTTTTAAATATAAATCTCAAGATATTTTGAAGAAGATGCTTCCATTTAAAATGGTTGACCTCCATGTGCTGCAATATAAGAAGGGACAGGTACTCGTGAAAACGACATTAACAGGATCCAATATTGAAGTTGAAGTTCTTAAGTTGAGTATAAGAAATTAACGCAAAGACCATTAACACAGCTGTGAAACTTCCATTTAGACGTTAGTGAATAAAAATAGTGCTGACCCAAAGAAATTATTGAGTTTATATAAGTTATGAATTTTATAAGTTATAAAGAACCTTTATAACGAACCTTTATAAAGTACCTCAGACTGATAGGCCTATAATAACTATTTACGTAAGTACCAAAACGCTAGATCATATAATATCGGTTGTAAAACAATAGAAAATGAATAATAAACTATAGGTTATACTAAATTTATTATCCCAAATGACGCTATTTCCTCTTACTTGTAACATAGTTATATTGCTATAACAAGTATTATTTTTAGAAATCTACGTAGAACAATGTTCTAATTTCAAAATTTACTGAAAGGCAGTTAATTTATTGTAATACTACGTCTGCTAATATTTACAGGGACTATGTAGTCTTATTACTACACACATTTCTATTTTCACAAGGGGAATTTAGTAATTCTGATTAAAAATATGCAGTTTATCTTCAGACAGATGATTACTTTCGAACGTGTTTTTAGTATTATTAAATTTGGAATCTTGTATGTTAAAAATAATAGGTGAACCAATAAATCGGTTGGAAAACTGCAATTTTAAGTTATTACCATGATTTCATTATATTCTATGTAGGAACTATACTATGCAGCAACCATACTATTCTGCACCTATACTACGTATTCATCAGACAATAGATAATAGTCTATGCATTTACGATCATACACATTGGTCAAGGAACTCGTCAAATACTGCATTTGGATGCGTCCCATTTGAGCATTCACTTAGATTAAACCTCAAATTCAATTCGTGTTAAAACACTGCAAACATTTACCGTGTTGAACGATATTCTGTTAAATGTTCCATTTAATTTACTTACAGTTATGTAGGAATTTAGTTGTGGTTATCTGCATATTACCAACGCCATTAACCTTCCTGCCGAACACAAGAGTTCAGAAATAGACTGCTTACGCGGCATGATTCACTGTCAATTGTGTTTACATGTGTTTTATGCCTTGAGCTGTCCTTTAGCATCCAGTTACTTGTGTACACCTTTATGACTTGGATTTCTGTTTTAATTGTTTATTTGATAATTTAATATTTATTTTATATATCTGAACACATAAAATTTATATTCTATACGTACTATTGTTGGAACCCATTATGATAGATGGCAATATTTGAACTGACTCACTAATCAATACTATTTAAGATTCTTGCAGATTTGTATAAGTATTAATGTAATTAATATTTTCATATGTTAATGTTATTACAAAATAACAAAAAATAAAGAATACATAACCTGTTTTTTATCGTACATACAAACAAATAAAACATGACTTAAAACAATCCTAACATTTTTCACATATCAGTATAATAAAAATTCATAAACAGGTAAATAATAATTTAAAGTTAGTACGAGAAATTTAAAAATAAACTCCTATTCTCTCACACCCTCTTCATTGTACCATTTGCACAGTCTATCTTAGCTTTTAATCTTAATTTAATTGCCTGTACATTTAAGACGAGATAAATCATATTTCCCTCTCAATAATATAATATAACTTCTCAAGGAACAGACACGCGAATTTACGATTTTATGGATAATTTATTGTGTTTCCAACTAAGCATAAAAATAGGCATTGGCCAACTGTTGAAAGTCATAATTTAAAAGAATATAAGAAGTCTTCTGCGTACACCGATGTAATATTTCTTCTACGATATTGTTCTTTCATACATTTCCAGAGCATGGTGGAAACTTGAATTTCCTGCACCCAGTGCTGGTAACCTGAGTCTTTGTGTCTTCTAATAACAGAACACTGACTTACGGTAATTCATTATGCACCAGCACACTGCCTGTATTGAAATCGGTCGCCTCCAAGATTAATATAGTAAGCTACTACTTTTTAAATATTGTACCCTTGTAGCGTGGACAACAGCTGCTCTAAGTGATGAAATATTTTGTCGTAACTTTCATTGTCCGCTAAATCGCCATGGTATAAAAATAGTATGCTACACACATGCTTTAAGTGCTTGGAGAATCTAGGAAATTTATACTATAGGAAGAGGAACCCCCAAATTCGAAGTTTAATTTTTAACATAAATACTTTTCAGGTTCCCTAAATAAAAAATACTATTTTCGGAAACATGTCTGTGTGTATGTGTCTGTATGTATATATGTGTGTGTGTGTGTGAACAGCCTAGCCCCAGAATGGAAAATAGTTTTAAAACAAAATTTTGTATTTGGGTCAGGTACCTTCTGAGGATGTGACACGAAGATTGGTGACAATTTCCTCTTATTTTTATGGGGACATTATATGAAGAAATTTGCGTTTTTCACGATTTTCTCGAAAGCGGTTCAAACAATATTCTTTAAATTTTGTATATCGGGTTCTTATACCAAGAACTAAGACTGTTATTTGAAATATTTTCGAGGAAAACATCATCTGAAGGGTAGTTATAAGCCACCCACTGTGAATATGCCGTCTTTGCAATACGGGAAAACGCCCTTTTGTAGCGAGAAATCGTAGGAAAACAACTAGGGATGTGAAGATTGGCGATGACTTTCTCTTATTTTTTAAGGATACTTTACATGAAGAAAATTTTATTTGCCACTATTTTCTCGAAAACAGTTTTAAGGATTTTGTTTAAATTTTATTAATGGGGTATTTATACTAAGATCTAAAACTTTTATTTGAAACTTTTTTCGAAAAAAAGATTCTGAAGGGTATTTATATTGCCACACACTCTGAATACGCGCTCTTTGTAATCTAGCTTCTTGTTGTATATCAGAATGTAAAGGGAGAAAAATACATTGGCTATGCTGAAAGTAAAGAAAGCTACAAGAGTGCATTAATCAGATATATTTGGGTTATGTATACTTCGGGGATGCGATATGATGTAACGACAATCTCTTAATTTTTACAACCAATTTACATGAAGGGAATGACGTACGTAATATATTACACTAAAAGGCAAACTTTTATTTATTTTGTGAGTTTCACATCAGACTTTTTTTCTTGTGTCCAAACTTACAGAAACAGATTAAATCACAAGTAAATGATTTCCGTTATGTTAATCACATCGTTATCTGATTAAAAGCTCACGCTATTATTTGCATTGTGTACCGAATTATATGGTTTGATATCATAAACTATTCAGCATCAGAACCGATTATTTCCAGTTTCTTACACACTTCGGGGTTTGACATGACAGATGACAACTAATTACAAGGTGTATTGCCTGGCTCTCGTGACAGAAATATTCATAAAACAGATATCTTATATTCATGAAACAGAATTCAAAATGTATTAAATACACACAAAGGATGTATAGAGATTCAGTTTAATGATCTGTTTTATAATTATGTGTTTTAAAAATAAATTCCTGACCTAATATTACTAATTAAAACTTGTTATTGAAATTATATATTTTCAAATTAATAGTATTTATAAATCATGTAGTATACCTTTTTCTAATTTTACAGTAATAAATAAGGGACGTATTTCAATGACGTACAAAAATAGGATATATGCATGCATTTATGACCTAAAAAAACATTAAAATATGACCAATAAAATTTAAAATATGACTTTACCACTTACATATTATGTATATTTATTAAGTTTCATTGCAATTCATTTTATTAAAACATAATGTTAGTTATTTAAAATATCTGTAAATTCTCAAAAAGTATCAGTATAATGCAAAATTTACAAAATACGATATGAAACTTCAAAATTTCTTTAATATGCACACAAATATGCCAAATATGTGACCTAATTATGCTACAATAGTTGAACATTTCCTAAACATGCAGTTATATGCACATTTTCACCAGGATGCTTGGAATCGGGTTTAAATTAGTCGGAAACCTGAAATAATGCAAAGGGGAAAAATATGACATGTCATAGAAATCCGCCCCCTACCAATCAAACAAATAGTTTCTTCTTGTGTGGTTATTTATTTTGTTTTGTGATTTTTTCTTTTATTGAGTGATTTGTTTTTATGACTGTGTGTGTTTTTAGTCCTCTTTGTGTTTGAGTTATGTATTTTTTATAACACTGAAAACGTTGAAATTAAACTGCACCCGAGCCAGATCATTTTGCTCTTTCGGGTGTAAATGATTTTTTAAAACCTGGAACAACTTGTGGAAATTTTAAATATGATTATAATTTGTATTGTATTCTTAAAAAGCATGATGTGAAACATCCTCATGAGCTTCTCTCCCTTATATATTTCAACATAGAGTAAGTGACAGAATTGCGGAATTAAGTATTCAGTCGTCTTAACTTCAACCAAAGTCTATTATTTATTCGTGAGGCAAGATTTTTGATCCTAGATGAGTTAAGTTGCTTATAACTACAAAGAATTTATCATAAAAAAGTTTAAAAATAGTTTTAGCTCGTAATTATCCATAACTTATGCAGCCTCCATCTTCCAGGACGCAGTCACTGAGTTTCGTTTGGATTAGGCCTGTTCATCTGCGATAGATTTGTTGCTTTCTGGACCCCTAGTGCAGTCATCGATCGTCTCTAATCAACATTATTACTAAAGACAGCACAAATTTGCATTTTAATATCTTCAGCTTTCTTTGTACAAGATATATTTACATATAAAATATTCTTGACTGGAGGTATCTGCCGCAGATACGTGAAAGCCAAGAAGATTTTGTGTTCAACTCAAGCTATGAAAGCCTACAATTATATGTTTACACATGTTTATAATGATAGCATTGCTTATTTCTCGATTTTACGGAATTTGATCTCATTAGGAATGTGACTTACCTGAAATTCGGTGTATTTTTTCTTTAAAATAATTACGAATTTCAATTTGAAAATGATTAATAGCAATAACATTGACCTTTACAAAAGAGCCATTAGGTAGGTATCAATAGGCTATAATGTATTATTTCTGGTTGTCAACAACATCTTTTCTCAACTAAAAGATACCATATCTATAAGGTAATGAATGAGACATCAGTGGTTAGGATTCTTACCTGCTTTTGGAATAGAATACTCAGATTACCTTAAAAACAAATTGTTTAAAAGTTGCATGCATATAATTTCTGTTGTCAATATTCCTTTCTCTCAAACTAATACAAAGCCTACAGCGATGAATAAGGATCTGTGGATATGGTTTTTATGGGCTTCTGACATAGCATGCTAGCTACCCATTCTTTGCAGAAACTCAGGCTTTAAATCCTGCCTTTCCGTGGGGCTGAGACATTTGAATACGCATTCTCCGCAATACTGTCTCTTATTTTATAACAAACTATAAAATGAGAAAATGATATTGTCCATGTCTCGCGTAGAGGAACTTATGTGAGTGCATTAAATCATATTTTTATGTACGTGAATTTTTATGACTGTTATTAAGTACCAGAATGGAACGTCCTAAGATTACTTTGTGAACGGGTAAAAATGCCTGTCATGCATCAGTACATGTGCCTGTACGCGCGATAACTCAAACACACTTTATCAAATGTTCATGAAACTTAATATACACACTTAAAGAGATTAGAGGGAGAACTCTATTGATTTTGGACCAAAACGGTTGACCGTTACTGGAGTAAAGACCATTTAACGCTCACATGCTTTTTAAAAAGCAAATTTGCATCAATCGACAGAACCAAATATGCTGTTGGGAACTGAAGATAAGTGAATGCATATTTGTACGCCTTCAGTTGCTTTGGCAAAAATAAAGGGATATTGTTGACGTGAGGAATTTGTTGTAAATTGGTTTTGTTATCCCACTTATTCCTTCACATATGCTGATCAAACTTTCCCAAGAAACGGTGGTCCAAAACTCAATAGTTTCTTAAGTACGGCCTATTTACTTCTTTTGGCACTTTTTTTGTTATCTTTTATCCAATTTATTGATTTACTAGTAATTAACGGAATTATGGAAAGGGAAGTTTAAAAATTCGAAATTTTCGTATGATCCTCTCACGCAGCGGGCCCGGGTTCAATTCCTGGTCGGGAAAAGTTACCTAGGTGAGGTTTTTTTCCCTCACCTGTGAGACAAATGTCAGGTAACTTTAGGCCCTTGTGGTCCCCGGATATCATCTGGCCGTCATTATCATCTTCATCCCCATCCTCGCCTTGTTCTGAGAGGGTGTGTGTGTGAGTGGTATGTCTCGTCCTATGTGTTCGTGTTGTCTCGGAGGTGGCCCCGGCATTGGGCTGATGCGGGGAGGCCCTCCATGTCCTTGTCTGGTCAAAAAAAGTATGTATGTGATCCAAAGATAATCCCTCTCCCGACAGGTCGCGGCCTTGTAAGGCCCGGGCGGCTTGGGTCGCTTAAATCCTAAAAGGGAGAGGTAAACACTACGATTAAGAAAGAAAGAAAGAAAGAAATTTTAGTACGGATTATAGGTTTTAAAAATAAATTACCAGTTTATTATCAAAGTATGTAGACACATTGTGACGGCTTTGTTGTATGATTTTATTAAGTTATTATTTATATGTCGGGGAAATACAAAAATGATTATTCCTAATAGCTTACCTATAAGAGTTAAATGGTACCGTAATTGCTATTCATGCAATTCATAACTGATTCAACTCTGGCAGTGCTCCTTAATTACAATCCAATTAGACACTTCTTAATAATTGTTTCGCGATACAACTCATACGACTGTGTAAGTTAGCCATGGTTGTTCAGATATACACGATAGATTGCATGGGGTAATCAGGATAGCGGTAACCATTCATTAGAATAATCACGTACATTAATCATAAGTTATTTTATCATTGATCCCTTCAAGCGGTTAATAAATTGTACTTTTGTGGTTTTGTATTGGACAGTGACCTGTAAATCTTGTGTGCAATGGTGCACATGGATCTAGGACAGGTGAGTATTTCATACAATTTCAAAAACTATTCTTAATACGAGTATTTTGTGTTACATTTAAGGTGAAAGGATACAAAATATTGTTTTCCATATTACCTCTGAATATAATCTGAATTTTTATAGAATATTCTGATGCATTACAAACAAAAGTGTAGGGAAAATTTTCAGTTAGCTAGCTGAATTGCTTTATTGTTTAAATAATTGTCATACAAACATTGACACAATTAAAATGTTGATCTTTAGATTGATCTTTAGATTAAAGTTCAGCTCTAAAGCAAGTGAAATTTATATTTAATACTAGTTCAACTTGATAGAAGTAGTCCTAACTGCAGCAGATTGCGCAGGGTTCTTCTTGGGGTAATTATTTCAGTGCAAATCAATCCGAACAAATTAGAAGTACCGATATGTAGTTTTAAATAAGAATAATGCAAGATAAAGATGGACAACGTGAAAATAATTAGTGTATTTAGAAGCCTAATTCTATTGGCGAAGTCTAAGAGGTAAACTATAAGATTTCTGAATAATTTTATAATAGAATTAGAATTAAATTTGATTTATTTTACCTGTGGAATTAAGATCATTTGGACTTCAAACAGGCTACCTACTTCTTTCGTAAATCCAATTGCAACAATACTTTCTGAAGTTAGTTACGTTTTCTCAAAAAATAAATGCAAGAAATATAATAACTAGCTTAGTAATAAGGTTTATTCCAACAACGTTCAGTGGTTGTCAGCATATGACCGACAACGTTGCCTTAAGGTGTTACGAACTGAAAGTGTGCGCTTCCATTGGACATATGATTATGGTTTCTGAACGTTGCTGGGAAAACCCATTGTTTTTAAACTTTAGTTGGCTTCCACAAAATCAATTTAACTTGCCTTTATGGTTATGAACCTTCCATTACATTACCTACACGTTTCATACACGTATTTCCATATTTTCAGAATCTGCATCTACTAAAATGGATTTTACTCGCTTCTTTGATACGAAAGACTAACAGCACTTTTGCTTTCAAGAAAGAAGGTGAGAACAACTTTGAAGATTTACTACGAAGAACAATTAACGGAGCGTTTTACAGTTTCTGGTGTCTTCATTTGAGCACGATGGGCAACGTTTCGGAGCAGATTATTGAAATGGTACATAAAATTTCCCCTATTCCTGTAAACAGTATACCTGATACCAAGTGTAAAGGACACATGTTGATAACAGATTATGAAAAGGAACTTCCAAAACAGTTAGAAAACGTACAAAGAACTACCGAAAATAGAATAGTTGTTATAGTTCCTATTGGTGTAAGGTTAGCTTTAAAGAATGCAAATGCATTCGGGGATGCTGAAGTCGTATTGTGTGATCAGAATAAAATGTTTCGATTAGTTATGGCGAGGACATCAAAGATATTCCTGGAATTAAATCCTGGTGATGATCTGTTTCCAGCGAAGTCAAATTTGCCAGATCTAATGGGACGGACATTGGACGTAGGAACTTTCCTTTGCCCTCCTTTCTCTTATTGGACAGCAGGAGATCTAAAGAAGGAAGAAGTTGATAATATCGCAGCTGGTAAGCAGTGTTGATTAAGATTTAAGTAATTTAAATTACATTATTATTATAATTATTATTATTATTTTTTGCTTTTGGTCGAATGCACTAAGAACTTAGAAATAAATTAAGGACACAAAGGACATTCAGGTAGTTATATCTGAAGAAACAATTATACACATATGTAAAAATATATCCTAATATACCTTAAGGTATATGTAGTCCTATAATATTAAATTGTAATTTACATAAAGCAAGATAGTTTATTTACTTCAACCCCCTTCTGTATTAGGCTACATCAATTTAATTTTTACAAGCAATATTTTGTTTAGACTTTAAAAGGTGGTTTTACACTGCGGCAATTAAATGCATCAGATTGCTTGCCGCATGCCATAATTTGGTTGCTCTAAAGGTTTGCTTTACAGTATGCGACGAGGTACAACCATTGCATTCGTAAAATGCATTGGTCATTTCCTACCCACAGCATCCTGCCTTTGTTATCCGATATTATAAGTAACTAGAATAAACGAAAAGAGTAAAAATTTATTTTAATGGCCAGGGATGGTAAAAATAAGCAATTTACCCATATCAGTTCATGCTTTTAAGAGCCAGTGCTAATAGTTCAGATAAGCCAAACAGGCGATAGTGTAAATCCATTGTAAACATAGGGGTTAGTGATAGATTAGAAAACAGCAGAAGTCGGTTCTGTTCTATAAATACACTAGCATGTGCCCGCGGCTTCGCCCGCGATAATTATTTCAAGAATTAAAAATTAAGAGCATAATAGTTAAATCATTACATTTATTAACACCTAAATTGCATGGACTACATACCACGATCAGATAGCATCGACTGGTAAAAGCGACCTCAGATTCGAGTTTCTTGGCCAAGAAAACCTCTGCATAGTGAGATTCGTCCAAATAAAACAACGTTTGACCATATTTAGGGCTTACAACATTCAAGCGATCGCGAAAGTTTTGTTTTCAAGGTTTGACAAAAATAGCCAAAGCCAACTGTAATTGATTTGACATTGAAATGTATAACTGAAAACTTATGTTTTGAAAACGCAAAAAATGCACGTTTTTTGCCAGTTTTTCACTCATAACTCACGAACGAAAACTAAAATTAAAATTCCGGCTTCGAGGTGCATTTTCCGACCCTTCAGCACACCTATGTTTAAAATTTAAGATCTCTGCGTTCAGTAGATTTCGCTGGACATCGAGGAGAATTCCTTTTATTAATATAGATAATATGAATTATAATGATACCTTCTCTAATTTGTCAAACATCCATTTAATTTAATCCAAGCCCACCTGATACCACTGGTAACAATACGTTCTGTGAATTTGTTTTGATAATTCTATGTAAAAAGGGATTAAGTATTTTCAAAAACATTTAATTTTTGGCATTTAGAATCAGAATTTTTCAAAATCCTTTCTTAGTGAGCACCTACATTATGAAGCGAAGGTACTGTCAAAATTCCAAGTCTCTACCTGTTATAGTTTAGGCTGTACGTTGATTCCTGTCATTCAGTCAGTCAGTCAGGACAAAGCCTTTTATATATAGAGATTAAGAGCCAGTGCTAATAGTTCATATAAGCCAATGTCAGAATTCAAAGACATGCCCAAGAAAGGAAAAAGAAGTGTGACTTTTTCAAATTAGATTTTTGTATGTTTCAACCTACTTTTAAAATCAACGATTAACGGGAAAGTATTCTAGTGATCGCAACTCACCGAGAACCCTACTGTAGCCTACCAACCTTACTAATAAAAGTTGCTTATATAACCGTTGATAGGTTGTTTGGTTGATCACCACACAAGTTTTACATAAGCCATGTCACTAATAATTATTAGGGATTGTAATCCCTGTATAGTTGTTAAGAGATATATAATTTTTTTATGTGAAACGTTATCAAACACATCATACTAGAGATGACGTTTCTCGCCCGTGGCAGAAAAAGGACCCCGCCAATATCGCCATCCATCCGAGCTGTGAACAATAGTATCGTATGTCGTTTGTCGTGAAAAAATCTAGTTTCAGTATTCCAATAAATTGATTTCAGAAAGCTATAATCATGGGTAAACTTAAGAAATAAGTCTCCAAACAAGAAAAATATTAACAATTCCGCAAAACCAACTGAGAATGTTTCAAAACAAATTACTTAAGAATGGATGCATAACTTCAAGAATTCAATCTCAAACAACTACCAAACGAATGATGTTACAGATATCGTCCACCATTATTATTTACGTAACATTTATACAAGGTTGTCAGGTCGTTTAAAGTGTGCAAAATTTGACAAAAATTTGTTAAACATTCAGTCGCTTACACAGATATCATAAGTGACATTTTCCCCCTCGGCTGTGTTCATTCCAGATATAAATGTTACACATGGGTTATTAAATTTTGGTCAGAGTCTTTTGAGATAGCGGAATGGGTAGGTATTATTCGCCGTAGAACCGGCCCTAAAGTAAACAAATCCAAGTCTACTTATTACATTACCCCTATCTACGTAAGAGTGAGACTGGCTTACTTGTTTATTTTAGGACTGGTTTTAGAGCGAAAATATCTTCCCATTTCATTGTCTCAAAAGTCTTTGACCAAAGAATAGTAAAACTATAAGGTTTATTTTCCAGTTTCGTTGGATGGAATCGAGATGCTCGCCTTCTTAGAACTAGCCAAAAGACTGAATTTCACTTGGAAAATGCATGAGCCTTCGGAGGTGAACAAATGGGGCAAACTCGAGAATGGAATTTGGTCTGGAGGAGTGTTGGGACGTCTAGCAAACAAAACTATTGACGTCGCTTTCTGCGCCTTGTGGGTGGTTGAAGAACAGACTCACACTTCAGACTTCACTGAACCATGGAACCAGCTCTGTAATACTTTCCTTGTGCCCAGGCCGTTTCGTAAGCTCTCATGGCACTCAGTTTTCCTGTCTTTCGAAGGACCTGTCTGGTGTTTACTTGGACTCGCTATACTCGTTACATCTGTGTCTATGAGTATCTCTATTCGTCTGCAAAGGGTGCTTCAGAGAAGTAACAAAATACATAGTAAGTATACTTTCTTGTATGGGAATTATAGGTTTCTTCAATAGTCAAACATTCGTATAGCTAGCTCAGATCGTATTGTTATAGAAAGGTTATTGTTACATTGAGGGGTTGACTGCATGTAGAATGTATAATGTAAAGCGTAATGCAGGAAAAAGACATACAAAGTAGCGAAAAATAGTCAATCGCAATTCCAAAACTTAAAAAGACCGATAATTGTTTAAACTTACTTAATCTCACTGAGTTGGTAGGCTTGCCAAAGCTAGCTTATAACCGCACAGAGTGGTTTAACATCACAGATCACACCAAGCTTTGAGCTTAGACATATGAGGGAGAAGCTCCAAAATCGTAGAAGAGAGATGAAAAAGACATTAAGTTCGTCGCATACCAAGGAAAAAATAAAACTATTTTGACAGGGTTTTTTCTTTTTAATTACACATGCTTTGCACGGTCTGATTCGAACAGAATAACCAACAGGCCCTACGTGTGTGCGGAGAAAAGGAATCTATTTACCGACCATGTATTCCTCACCTCAGTGAGAGCTACAATGTAGGTTCCCCACAATGTAACCCATAAAAGCTTGGGAGGTAAACGGACTTCTCTTTAGAGCTTGAGGCACAATATTTGCATGGAAACAGAAGACACTTCAAAACAGGAGGATATAGTTAACTGCTGTTTAAAAATATTAAGAGAGACTCTTTTTATTTTACACAATCGTTTATATAATGTGATTTAGGTTGCAATTTTTTGTTTGTTGCTGATGTGTTTTCTGAAAAACGGATGTTTTTTGTGTAAAAAAATATTGTAATTTATTTCTGAACCTTCAGGATCTCTCAGTATACTTGGTAGATGTACTTAATATATATATCCGTTGTTTATTTATTCCATACTATACGCTTCTCAATTTATTTATTTCCGTTTATCTTTATATTCTATTAGCTTGTTTTTAAAACTGTGCCTTTCTTTCATTATTATCTTATCCTTGATTTCTTTTGTGCAATTTCATCCTTTTTATTGTTATTTTATCTGTTTTTGTTTTTATTTAGGATAACTTGTCTGGAACAGCATGTGAGAAAACTCAGGATTTCGGACTGACAAGATAAAATACAAAATTGGGTGAATCTCTATGTCATATCTAGGATGATTCACTTAGGCCTGTTACTTTAATTTAGTAAACAGTTAAGCTTTCTTACTGAGCAACAAGTGTGGGTATGTGTTCCACAGATTGTAACCATAATTAGGGACAATCGAACATGCACCGAAGGTCACCGACATCCAAGGTCAATGTAGACATGCAAAAAGTAGATACATTTCTTAGTATCTGATGTAGTATTTAATTGTACGGCCAAAAGGGTGTTCCCTATTGATCGCTCACTGAATATATAACACTGCTAATACTAACATCAGGAAGTTGAAGGGAAAGTAGTAAAATATTCTCATAAGGGAAAGTTAGTAAAATATTCTCATAAAGCTATCAGTCATATCATTAATTTTTTACCTGTTAAATTATCTTTCGTGATCGACAGTGCCTTAATCTGCACCTCTCATGTGACAATTAGAAAGAAAAAGAAATAACTAAATTGTGATCCAGTCTAAATGTAGGGGAAGAACCATGCATGTTCCTGTTCTCAGAGAATAATAACAGACTATTCCGATGAATTTCGCTATCTAGCTCATGAATCAGCCACCAATCCAGTAGGCCTATAAGAATATGTGGAATTTCAACCAATCGAAAATGTCTATCGTCATAATTTTTTTCTTTTATTTTCACTACTTTTATTTTATTGCACCTACGCACGATTTTTTATATGAAAATTCATACCTTTAGCTTCTTTGGTTAAAAAAAATATGTAGCCTATAAATATTTATATGAAAGGTGAAGAATTTTTAATCCACCATAATAATAAATATAATATTAACAACGACGATATTATTATAGAAATTAGATTAATTTGAAAATGTAAAACAGCTTATGAGAATTAGCACAAAGCGCAACTATCGCCGATGGCGGAATTTTCGATATAATCATCGTATTATATTGATTGTCTCACCATAAGCCGCTTAAAATGACATAAAGTACAATGTGTTAGGCGACCCTTTTAACCATTATATACTCGTTTTCATGGTTTTCCTAATTCATTATATGTTTAATTCATTATATGTTATAAGCAGGGCCCGGATTCTAATGACATGTCATCTTGTTATGGGTGCTGCATAGACATTGCCAAATTGTAAATAAATCCTAATCATGGCCTTTAGTTTATAGAAATACATTTTTATTAGGTCATTTCTTGTCATTTTATGCAATTTTATATATTATTAGGGCATTTATTTCAATTTTAGGTCATTATTTTGTCATTTTCGTGTTATTTGCTTCCATATTTAGTCATTTTCATGTATTTACATTGAGTGTATTAAATTTTTCTAGTCGCTAGCGGTGCTGTCTTTGAAGTGTTGTTAGTTTAATGCAAGAAGGAAAAATTCGGCGTTAAGTGTTGTCATGTCTCAGTCGGAAATGAGAATCAAAGAAAAGCCAAAATTTTGTATTATATTACTATTGTTATTAGATTGACTTGGCACCAGAGTCTGCCACCTGCTTGGATTTGAGAGTGCAAACTACTGTTTACCCTCAATAAACAACAATATAATCCGGCAGACCACAAAGGAAATGGCGAATTTTGATCGCCAGTGCCTCAGCGTCGGTATAAATTTCAGTGAGAAAAGAACATTCACAACATTACAGTTATTTACAGTTTTTTACAAATATGTACAAACTAGTCTATAACTCTGTGTGTACAATAATAATTTTGTATAAATAAAATATCAGTTTTTAGGTAATTTTTTTAAAATTATTAAGTCATTTTCTTTAAAATTCAGGGTCATTTTATAGGTCATTTTTCAAACAATTTTAGGTCATCAGAATCCGGGCCCTGGTTATAAGTATTCGCTAAATAGTCACAATGAGATATAGGCCTAACTCAGGGTCCGGATTCTCTTAAGATAATTTCGTTGCTAGTGAATTTATCGTAGATAATCCCAAAAGAGGTTACGAGTTTATCGATATATTTGAGAGAACGAAGTTCGAGCAAATTTATCTGATGAAACTCTTATCTCTTTTGGCTGGCAACCGCAAATGACACTTTCCTCATAGCATCCTGAGTCTCCAATCAAATATCTGAAGGATCCAGAGGACTCAGCACCAACCAACTAGTTCAAAAGGAACCCAATCCACTTTATAAACTCGGCAATAAGAAAGAAAAAAATGGAGGTGACGAGGGGTTGTGGATTCTTAACACATCCAAACAATATTATAAGAATATATAAATAGGCTATACAATATAATGTAGTATCACTTCCAAGCACTAGGGTTTAAATGTGATTTTAGAATTTTAGGTTAGACCTTGTAATTAATTAATAAGAATAAAATATTGTAATATTAAGGCTTTTATATAGGTGTAGACCTTTTCATTGCTGATATTATTTCTGGGGTAAAACCGCAACGGAAGAGAAACTGTATATAACTGCACGCTATACTCAATGCTGAGTTCTCTTTGATATGGAAAATAGGTGGCTTGAACCTCACTTTAAACATTATTCAGTGGAAATTTTGGTACCAACACTACTGGTGATAGATAAAGTAAAGTTAAAAGGAATTATTTTAAAATTGAATAGCTTCTATGTTCCCACTGTGCAGTTACAGAGTTAATCAACAAAGTACGGTACTTCAAACGGCTAAAATTACCTAACTCCTACGTAAAATATATTATTTACCACTCAAGCTCTAAGTGACTCACCACAACGTACTGAAAAAGTTAGTCTAATTATATCACACTCCGAATCTAATAAGCCTACCATGTATAGTATACAAACATCAGACAGTTTTTGGTCTATAATATTGTTATTATTATTATTATCATCATCAATATTATCATTATTTATTTGCCACTTAATATTTAATCATGTTTATCATTCTATTCTTCATCTTTCAATGTATCAATTCCTCGCTTTTGGAATTCGTTGCCTTGACATATCAGAGACTGTCGAAATGTACCACAATTTAGAAATAAATTGAATATCCATTTTATTAGTCATTAATTTTATTTTAGTTTAGTTTATCAAACTTGTAATTAAATCCTTGTAATCTTATTGTCTATAGCATGTTTAATTTAAATTTATAATTTATCAATTCTTGTATTGTTTGTAGTATATATTATTTACGATATGTATAGTTTTACTGGTGCAGTGGAAAAAAAGGCCTTATGGCCTTAACTTCGCCAGTATAAATAAATAAATAAATAATAAATAATAATGTAATAGACCATTCGAAAACAGCGATCTATATACATACAATAAGAGTAAGATAGACAAACTTTATTATACCAACGGAAAATGGCGCAGGCGCAGATATCAATTCATTATGTTATTATTATTTGCTACATGTTTCTAAATTCAGTGTGAACTAACTAAAAATTGATATTTTAGAAATGTTCTAAGGCCGGTGCTCGTGTAGAAGTGTTAAGGATATTTAAAAACACCAATTTAAGGTAGTCTACAGTCCAATCGAATTTAATTTACCGCGCATTAACTTTTTCGGGATTTTATTCTGATATTTTCAGAATATGAGCATCTGGGTACCACCATCTTAGAAGTATTTGGGATGCTTGTGGATGCTTATTCACCATGTAATGAAGAGGACATGGGACCTGCTAGACACATTGTATCATGGTGGTTTGTGTTTTCTCTGATGGTTATAACTGCTTTCTCCTGTGGTCTCGTCTCTCACCTCACCGCGCCCACTACTGCCGCCAGTCTCGACACTGTCAGGGATCTAGTTGAGGCAGGCTTCCACTGGGGACATTCCTATTTTCCCTCCGTCGACAGCATATTTGATATTAACGTAAGTTTTTTTAGTTAACTTACTATACAGCGCACGGTTTGATAAGGCATATGAGTTGAGCCAGTGTATGCTTGCGAAAGGTGCACCGCTGCCAAGTGTTGCGTTCTGAGCGAGTAAGGCGCGGAGGTACAGGTAACGATAACTTGAGACCTTACGGTGTAACTTATAAATATGGCGTTTGGATTGGCGGCTTCAAAATTCCTTGCCACTTACAGCTGGGCACATTAAAATTACGAATGTCCAATAGTATTTTCGGGCACATGAAAAGTAGGAAACTGTAAAATATCATTTTGAGAAGCTACAGATATCACAAATTTACTATCAGCCATTCCATATAATAATATAATTATAATATTGCTCACGCTTATGTCCGAATTAATAACCTGCGAGGATTATGTTATGCTAGTCGTGCTAGGCTAACCCTTCCTAGTTCTACCTCATATGCCTTCTAGAACCGTGCACCATATATGTGTTATATTATTCTGACCATTATATTTTCATTCCAGAAAATTATTCCGCTACAAATTATTTAAGATATATTGAGATATTTAAGCAAAGTTCACTAAGGCTGGATTCTATTAGGAAAGTATTCATATTCTTATTTGCACTCTCCCACCCATCTTCACGTACCCACACTTGGCTCCCCCCTCCACCTGAATCGTGTTTGTGGTTTTGGTCTGAAGGTATCGTATGGTAAAATCTACATTTTTTTTTCTGAATACCCCAACTACTCTTAACCAGTTGTGAAGGTTTAAATGAACCACTTTCAACATAAAGCACATAGGATGTGCATCCTATGGATTTCGGTGGATAATGTCGATAGTTGAATTCATGAAAATTATTGTAGAAGCATTTACTCTATAAATAAGGTCCAAAACATTGCAGAATGGTTAATTCTCTATGTGCACATTAACAAGAACATGTCAATTTCAAAATGGCTGCCATCAAGAGCACAACGAGTATACTTCGGTCTGCACTCGCACCCAATCATGAATTCGGTTTATGAGTCCATTTGGAATCGCAATTGCTGACTTCAGTTCCGAGTGCAAGTGTACGAGTGTACATTTTAACGTACTAGGAAACGGGCCTAAGTGCAAGGCTAAATTGAAACTTTCAAACGATTGGACTAATCTATGTAACAATTAATAATAATAATGATAATTAGGGGGCGGATTTCTATGACATGTCATATTTTTCCCCTTTGCATTATTTCGGGTTTCCGACTAATTTAAACCCGATTTCAAGCATCCTGGTGAAAATGGAACAGCTTCTATTGGCCATATAACTGTATATTTAGGAAATTTTCAACTATTGTAGCATATTTAGGTCATATTTTTTGCATATTTCTGTGCATATTAAAGAAATTTTCAAGTTTAATATCATATTTTGCAGATATTGCATTAAAATGATACTTTTAAGAATTTACAGATATTTTAAATAATTAACACTACATTTTAATAAAATGTATTGTAATGAAACTTAAAAAAATATACACGATGTGTAAGTGGTAAAGTCATATTTTAAATTTTATTGGTCATATTTTAATGTTTTAGGTCATAAATGCATGCATATATCCTATTTTTTAGGTCATAGAAATCCGCCCCCTAATTATAACTAATGGCAGCGCTATGCTCCACCCTGAAATTCTGTACCCACTTTTCAGGTTTTATATACGTCCTGAATATTATTAGTTTTTAGTTCGAATAAGTTTTTTTATTCATAACTCTAATGTTACAACGAAGTTCTTTTGTTTTGCTTTTTTTTTCAAACGTTAGAAATCAGTGGCGGCCATGCCCTTGGAGATTTTATGCTGTAACAGGAAAAGTTGAATGCCTAGACAAAAATCTCCTAATAAAAATTGCTTGTATATGTCCCCTCTATACACAAGTAAAATATTTCGGTGTTATTCATTAGCACTCTGTATATCCATCGTAAATAATAAAGTCATGAAACCACAATGTTGGTACATGTAGAGAAAGGAAACATACTGTATAAAACCCCTCAAAAATCCTATAATAATTTAAATGAAGCTAAGTCACGTTAATAAATGATTATTAAGCATTGAAATACAATATGCTATTCATATTCCAATTGGAGAGTCATTTTCTCAAAGCTGTTTCCATGAACTCCACTATACGAAGGGAAGCGCCGTACAGTAGCGAACACTTCTCCGACAGCAGTGTACTGCGTGCAGTATCCAGACTACACAAAGGCGCTAGTCCATAATGTTATAGACTGTATTTGCCTCTTTATACCCTCTGATTATAAAATAAACACACAACACACTGTGACACTGATAATTATGTGTAAAGCATTAAAAGACCATTAAAATATATGTACAGATTAAAATTAGTCACAAATTACACACAGGTCTATGCTATAAAAATACTAAAATGTATTTATAAAATGAATTTCCCTATTATTGGGAGTCTCTGTACCATACATATGACGGTAGTGTCCAAATCTTCAGGATCGTAAAGTGTTCCTCTCGATTGTTTTGTGAAGTTCTTACAGGATTAAATGCCCAGTGTGTTGCAGTGTTGTTTTGATATTGAAAATGCATTTCGGCGCAATAAAGCTACGCCATCATCAGTTCCTGCTGAAAATTAAAGTAAAAGCTAACGTAAGAGGAAAACTAGTCTTTATATGTGCTTTTTAAATTGTGTGTGAACTATTACTAACCTTGTGTTGTAGCGTCGGAACTTGGGCGAATTACTATGAAGTAACTGTTTGTGGTGCAAGGCGCGGGTATTTATGGAGGGTGAGTGCGTTCAAAAATGATTTGGAACAGTGGATTGTAATCGATTTGGTCTTCGTTTATTATTATATCTTTGTGTTTATATATTTCGAGTTGTTCTAGAGTATTTAGCCTGTGTCCTTTGTTTTGCTTGTGAATACTCGTAATTTCCATTGTATTTTTTCAATATCGTTAAGTTGGTGTTTTTCTATGATTAGGTGTTTGGCATAAGCTGATTTTTGTCTGTTGTTTTTTTTAATCTTGAGTGTGTTCCCGGTATCTGGTTTTGAATTTGCGGCCTGTTTGTCCAATGTAAACCTTGTTACAGCTAGTGCATTTTAATTTATATATGCCATTCTCATTAAACTTTTCGTTGGTGGTGCTATTATTGTCCGCACTATGTAGAATATCTTTTAGTCTATTGTTAGTTTTGAATGCTATTTTTAGATTATTCTGTTGTAAATGCTTTGTTATTCTATGAATCTGTTTATCTGTATAATTGAAAGTTACAATTTTTTTTATTGGCGTTCTTTTCTTGTTTTATGGGCGTTAGCGTAGTACTATTGTGTTTTTGTTGTATAAGTTCTTCCTTTATTTTTAAGCAATTTGATGATAGTATTCTTCTTATATCCGTTATTGGTTGCAATTTGTATTATTGTGTTTAGTTCTTCTTTATAATGTTGATTTTCAATGGGATATTGAGGAGTCTATAGATCATGCTATTAAACGCTGCCATTTTTTGTATAAAAGGGTGATTAGAACTATTATTAATTACCGTGTCTGTGAAAGTTGGTTTTCTGTAGATATTGAAGTTAAGCTTGTTATTGTTTCTAGTTATGTTGATGTCGAGGTAGTTCAATGTGTTGTTTTCCTCTTTTTCTTATGTAAATGTGAATTAATAATAGGCTATACGTGCTTCGAAATTCTCTAATTGAAGTGACGAATAAGCTGATTAGCATCTACGATCACCATAGAACATCCACTTCCATGTCAATGGAATTATTTCAATGATTGTATCAGAGATTGTCGGACAATATCTTAATTAAAATTTAGATTAAAAGAATACAGTAATACATTTTTAAAAATATATCTGGCTAAACAATTTTCAGTTTTTTCCATTATTTTTGCGAATATATCCGTTTGGTATATTTTCTAGGTATAATTCTAATAGTATAATTAATTTATTATAAAAGTTAATTTTTTACGTTATGATTTATATAACACACACATAAGTGTATCCTTGCCTACTGTAGCCTATAATATGAGATAAATATCTTATTTTATGTTCTTATGACTACTGTAATATTGTTTGTATAATTCGTGTCTCAGACATTTTTGTTTATTTTATTCAATAATCTAAGTTACTTCATACTAGGATATCAGGTATCTTTATCTCTTAGTTATTAAATTATATATTCCCATGTTTATTTTTGTAATGTGTATTGTTTCATTGTCTGACAGAATGGAAGAGAAGGCCTATTGGTCTTACTTGTACCAAAATAAATAACAAACTAAATATTTTGTGAATGATCTAAATATTATTTTAAGTGAGGAAAAAATATCTGAAATAGTTCTTTTGAATATAAATTTAAAGTTGTGAAACGAATAGAAGAATGCAAATAGTTAAAGCTTTTGAAGAATGTTGAAGGAGTAAAGTCTTCACAACCCTACAGTTTTCAAGAGAAATTACAAATATCACAACATTTCGTAATTTAATACAGTACCGCCTAAAGTTCAGAAATTTTACTTTATGTTTCACTGGAAGAGTTCGTTAATGAGTAAAAATTCTGTGGAAGCTGGCAGTTCATATTCTCTCGATACGCGCCGAGTTACAGCAACTTTCTCTTCCCGTCATTCTGAGCATATAAAACAGGTTATACAATAACTAATGGCTTAATTTGCTTTCTAGATTTATTGGAAATGGCAAGATGATTTATATTTTAAGGTACTCATGAACATCGCAAGAGGATATGTACGCTAATAGGATGCCTAAGAGGAAAGCAAAAACCATTAATTAGAGTATTGTTCAGAAAGGCGGTAGAAGGAAAATATCTTACGTTAAAAATGACGTTAATTTGTTTGCGTCAAAAGTACCAAGGATACCAAACGTGGGAGAAAAATTATATAACTATGCAATTTGTTTACTCTATAGCAGAGATTCCAAATTTCTGTTAATCGGAACCCTAAGCTTCGCCTATGAAACTTGGGTTTCCACAATAAAATTATTTTTCAACTTTATTCTAGTTAATAGTTTAAAGTACATATGAAAAAATGCTGAATGTAATTTTTAAAAATTATTTCTAACTTTAAATAAATTTAAAGGAATCAGGCTACGAAATTCGTGATAGAATAAAAAAAATTCTTAACTAAAATCAATCTCTGAGACTGTAAGTGAATTATTTCTGTCCCGAGATTAGTCATTATCATGACGGTTAGGATTTCAATCCTTTTAGTCAATGAAAATTCAAAAGAACTGTCTCAGTCAAGAGAGTCTCATCGACAGGACATGGAGCGGCAAATAGTATTTAAATTTAAAATTTCCGTTATAAGAATATGACAAAATTATTTCCAAATGTTATTAAAGTACGCAATTCGATGTTCGAGCCTTTCAGCGCCCATTTCCATGTAAAAGCGTAAAATCAGCCTACACTGCATGAAAACAAAATACAGAAATAAGCTGGATAGCATTCCTGATAATGATAATTCATTTGTCCACAATTAAACCAAAATTTAAAAGAATATTAAAAGAAAAATGATCTCATCTTCAATTTTAAATTATATTTTCAGTACTTTTTGCTTTTTAAGTACTAGATTGAATTTGTAATATTTTATTCTCTGTTATTGATAGGTCTATTTACTTTTATAATCCCAATAATCCAATAACTTATTTTCTAATTCATTCGATTAAGTTGTTTGAAGTATTGTTAGTATTTAGTTTTGATTTTATTGTATTGTTTACTTATTTAGTGATGCAACATAATTCCATATTTCATTTCAGGACGCCTTTTATTCAGGATAAGGGTTTAAAGAACATAGGATATCTGACTGCCTACAAGAGGGTCGGAAGCTTTTATAATAAAGAAGCATTTATGTATAAATTATGCTAGAGTTCCAAAGGCTACATAATTTTTAGTGTGAAATGAATTCCGCATTTAAATGTAGTTGGGAAGCGGTGGTTCAGTAGTTCAGAGAATTTTACTGAAGAGGGTTCGTAGAAAAAATTATTTGTTGCAACCCCCATAACAAATAACATTATAAATGACACAAATCACAGCAAGTATCTAAAAACATTGTAAATACGCCAAATACCATCGTTAGTATTTATCGGTATGTACATGGTTCAACATCTCTTTAAAACATACAAAAAGTTAATTCTAAGGATACATCGACCTACAAAAATATTAAGCACGTAAGACTTAGGCAGTCAGATATCCTATTTTCTTTAAACCCTTATCCTGCAGCCTGCAAATAGATTTATACATACTTATACATACACTGAAGAAAGTTCTACAAAATGAAACTTTATACGTGAAATATATATTTTACAATCTTACCACGATTTGTTATATTTAATATGACTTTTATAAATGAATAGAATGCAAACTAATGTCTATAGGCCTAATGTAAAATAGTATCTCATTAAGCGATAATTAATATCATTCTGTTTAAATACGCCTACTATAATGTAATGAACTGGAAATGATAGAAGGAAGCTAATAAGAACTAAAGGTAAAGCAGTGTTAAAAGTAGGCGTTTTTCAATTAAGTGTAAATTATTTATTTTATTTGTTAGATACAACCAACCAACAAAGTACACTGAGTATACTTTATTTTTTATATAATTAAAGTGGTTATTACTGTAAGACTTTCTTTAAGATATATATTACAATAGGTTAGATGGGGAAACCGTGGTCTAAAGTGCACTTTAATGATGGTTCATGCTTTTTGTATCTGAAATTCTGGTTACTCTACCCTAGCGTTATGTGCGTATTATTATCTAGAGTAGTAAAATAGATCAAAGGTCTATAGCCTTCTGATAAAACCATTAATTGGAAATTACTCCAAGGCAATTACACTAACGAATGTTCATTTCGCAGAACACTTGGCACCAGCGCTTTATAGAGAGATTCCAGGAACAAGATGATCCAGAACATAATGCTCTGCTAACAACAGGAAAGCATGCAGTGTTCGGTTACAAGCTAGAGGGTTCGGAGCAGTACTTCACAGAAACAGAGAAGATGGAACCAGAAGACTGGGGACCCATGTGTATGCTGAAAGAATGTCTAAGTCGCTACCATATAGCTCTGGGTCTTACCAAGAACTCGCCATACACCAGGGCCTTTAATCAGGCTCTCGTTCGCTTGCAAAAAGCTGGTATTATGGAATATTGGCAAAGGAACGTTATTCTAAGAAGGGGTGACCCTAAAGTCTTGGCAGTTTTCCATGACGATACAAAGAGTGCTAAATATGAACCTCAGAAACTTACAATCTCAAACCTGCAAGGTGCATTTGTTGTCTTATTTATCGGACAAACTGTTTCTATAACAGCGCTAGTGTTTGAAATAATTATTAGTAAGTTGACTATAAAAAGATTACTGAAACCCTAATGCTTTGTTGGCAATAAATTTATTAATATAAAATTCTGCTATTAGACTACTGTAATTAGAAAACGCCTAGGAAATGTTAGAAATGACATATTAAGTGTTAAAAGTGCGGCCTTTTTGTACTTTTTTCTATTAATTCAATTATACCTTTTGGGACGAAGTGCACTTAGCTTCTTGAGGATCATTGATATGGTACTTGTTAAAGAAGTGGAGTACAACATTAAGAAAACAATCAATAACGGCTATTTGAGTAAAGTACAGACCACACGACCCCAACCTGCCATCTATTAATTAGGTCCAAGACGCAGGTTTGAAGTATGTCGTATTGTTCATAGTACATTTATGCATATCGTATTGCACACTAATATCTATATTCTTCTAAGAGCGAGTGGTAGGGAGTGGTAATATTAAGCCTATATGGTCTACTTTTTTTTATCTACTTTGCTAAGTGCTGACTTGTGTATCAAATGTTCCTTGGCATTTGTTTTATGTAATAAATCGTCCTATTTGGTTCACGATTTTACATGTATCCTCAGGTGATTAGGTTACTGTGTATTAACTTGTGTTAGTTGCAATTTTAATGCAATTTTACATACAAACTTTTATAAAAGTATTTTTTAAATATGAATTAATAGCAGCGTGCAACAATCAACAATACACGTTTAGCTACAATAATACGAATTGCAATTTAATTTAATCTAAGTGGATCCCTTGTATACATAACAGTTTTACCACAATAAAGTTAAGTAATTCATTATATACATATTAACGGAGCTACTGTTTGTTCATTTGTTTTCAGTTTTCCTTTCATCCCTCCTTCCTTCTCTCCTTTCCTTTCTTCTTGCATTCTTTCCGCCTGTCTTTCTGTATTTCTACTGTCTTTCATTTTACTGACCTATCATTCTTTCCGCCCGGCTTTCTGTCTTCCTTACTTTCTCTCCGCTTGTTTTTCTACCTTCCTTTATTCCCGCACGTCGTAGTCTTTTCGTTTGTCTTGCAGTCTTTCTTTCTTTGAGCTGTCCTTCTGTCTTCCATTCCACATGTATTGCTATCTATCTTGTCTTTATTTCCGCCTGTCTTTTATCTATCTTTCTTTCTTTCTTTCTTACCACCTGTCTATCTTTCTGTCTTCCTGCCTTTTATCTCTCCCGTCTTTCGCCTTTTCCTCCTCCTGTCGTTTTTCTTTCCGCTGACCTTTCTTTCTCTTTCTTAATACCTTCATTTAAGAGGTGCCATTTCCGTTCTTGAGGGAATTCAATATAAGTATGAGAATGAAAGTAGGCTTATTTTTTATTCACTTTATGTGTTCATGAATAAATTCACAATTTTCCATTCTGCCTCTCAGTCACTCCCTTATTATACAACAAAACTGTTTTCAACATCACCGCTGGACATTAATGGAATCAGAGCTCACGCAAGTTTGGCACTTTCATGTTCATTCCCAAAGGAAGTTTCGCATAAAAATATTAATATATAATGTGCATTCCATTTTTCGTAAAGACAAGTAATAATAATCGCAGTAGGAAAACGAAAGTTAATCTGTAATGGAGAAATGTATATTAGGCCTACTTCAATGAACTATTAGTCCCTAAGTCAGTCTTGGTGAAAATATATATTTCTACCTTTAGTTCACTCTTTCCACATTGCTCGAACAGAACTGTTTGTGTTTATATCTTTTTAAAAATTTAGCACATAACATTCATATTTAATTAAATAAACTTAGCTCTCAATAGTATTTAACAAAACTGTAAGATTATTTAAACAACCTAAACTATTAGTATCTTGAAAATCACTGTAATAATGAGTAATAATTAAGCTTAACACAAAATCACGATAGGAAACATAAGGGTAAAATGCTGTACTTTAGATTAATACCCTTTCGTGCTTCATTCTGTGAAATCTGCAAAAATGAGAATGTTATCCAAAGAGTAAAATCATCATACATAGGTTTTCGCGTTTTTCAGCAATATTACTGTAAGCTTATGGGATTTGTACCTGGGGTAACAGTTCTTCTTGTACTAAATTTCTTATATTGCAAGACTTAATGCCTAAGTTTGAACGAAACGGTTGCTGGCTTATTCCCTTCCGAGAATTTTTACGAAAAATAATTTGAAATAAAAGTTTTACCCCTACAGCATAAAGACTTAATGTACAACATTTCAAAAAGTTTCTGCAAACGAAACTAACTCCTAAACTCTTCTCAATCCACTGCTCTCAGCTCCTTCCATGAAATACGAAATATATATGTATATATATATATATATATATATTAGTGATATGCCTATTAAAATAAGGTATTTCTACCTTACGCAGGTCTATACCCACATTGTGAAATTCCTTTCTCCAAATGTATCACTTGCTGCATATGCCTATATAGAGAGAATATAATTTAAAATCGAAATATTTTTTAAAGAGAATGTTATAAATTTATTCTTAGATTTTCAATTGATTAACAAATACACAAAATAGTGTTTCTTTCATTAAATGATATATACATTAACTTAAAATGACACCAGAATTAAGAATAATTGGATTGAAATATATAATTTCACGGGCTATTTTTCAGAAAATGTTATACAATTTAATCTTAAATTTTAAATTGGTTAACAAATATACAAAATATTGTTTTCCCTCCCTAACCGGTTAAATACATTAACTTAAAAATGACACCATAGTTGAGAATAATTGGATGCGTTTCCAAAGGACCTTTTCCTTCCATATTGCGGTGGCTCATAAAATTTAAGGTCAGGAACTTCCTTTTGTGGTTGGCCTAGGATGAACTTCGCCGTACTCTGATCTTCTGTGAAATGCTTCCTCTGAGCTCTTTCCCATGAATGTTTTGGAGTTACAGTTATGGCGCATTCACTTATACCCCTAAAAGTATTGTCAGATTATTTGCAACACGATAAAACTTAAAGGAACGAAAAGAACATTACATAATCTTAACATGAACGATGCGCCGTACCAAAAACTGTTTCAAATTTAATTTCCCCCAGCAAGGTAAACTACAAAACGCAGTGTATTAATTAAATGAGTTCTATGCCACTTCACTTATTGCATTTTTGTTACAAAACAATTTACCTATTGGTATATTCCTACAGTCTTGTAATGAATTTTTGTTCTGACAAGAGACAGGGAAAGATGGAAACTACTACCCATGACTACATATCAGAGACTAGTGGAAGTGTGATAGAGTCGAACAAAAACTCCTTAGGACTTGCTATTCCCTGCACAACAGGAGGCCATGGCCCTTATGGGATGTATTCACGGCTAATTTAATTCATTCATTCATTTTCCTACAGTCTTAGGCTATAATGAATTTACGTTCGACCATGCTATAATGCGATTATTACATGTGAAGCCGCATTATCATAATGATATCCATTAAATTACAGAATTCCATTATAACACTTGTGGTATCGACCATTCTTTAAGCTTTGGCAGCAGAAAATCAAACTGCATAATAAACAACCTGTATTTAACCCGCAATCGCTCGTGCTATTGGATCGGAACTAACAATTGTGTATACAGTTTAATAAGCAACTTGCCTATAATGGCAATTAAGACACTAGTATGAAAATTACATAGACATAGGCTACTCGTGTCTTAATTAATATCATTATAGGCTCGTTGCATAATGTACTATTTTTAACAAAAAATTGGATTGTATTACTACATTGTATTTCTATAGTATTATGGTAAGAGATAATCTTATTACATAGCATACTACAAGTTATGTAAGTTCACTTAACTTTTTACTGTAATACATCGTTCAAAATAGGCAATATGTATTTTTCGTGCTCCATAACTTATTATCTTTATTTTGAAGCCAAACTTGACTGGTAATTTTATAATGAGTCCGACGTATTTAAAAAAAGTATAAATTATCATTCAGAAAAGTTTAAGTCATATAGCCTACAGTCAACCCTCGATATAATGCTCCTCTTTACACTGCCACCCTCGCGCTTCGCCAATAAAAGCAAGTGAACGGATCTTCCCCCATTCAAAATATATAAGAAACCGCGTTAGTACCAGTTAGTACCAGTAGCTCTTCATACAACCAGCTGGCGTAAGTAAGAAATGAAAATCGTTTGACACTTTTTGAAAATAAAATCGCGAAAACTATTTTTTCATGTAAAATGATAAGAGAAAGTCGTGGTAAATCTTTGTGTCACATCCCCACAATATATCTAAATCAAATATTTTTTTATTATAGGCCCACATCTCTACTTAGCCCACAGTAAATTATGTATGATACGGGTAGAAGAAGTAAACATGGATCGAAATTTGCAGGACTTTAGCATCGAATAATTCTGCAAATTCGTACACAAATGAAGTTTGCATAAATATATTCAAAAATAATTTCAGACCAAGAGGAAATTGTAGACAGTGAAGTGGAAAGTCTACTCGAATCCCAAAGGACAAAATTTAAAGTCTCCCATTTAAGATTATTCTACTTTTCATGATCTCACATCTCCAATTTTAAAATTTGTGGTTAAAAAATTTAAACGGGGAAAATAAAATCTGTGTTTGTTCTCGTCTTTATACCAGTTTGCAAATTTCGATAGTAGATATCCATATTAGTAGTAGTAGTAGTAGTGAATATAGATCGCATGCTATCCTTTGTGATCCGTTCGGATATACATAGCAGTAGGTTGCCAGCCGTATTATTCAAATTATCTATATAATAATACCGGTATTATTATTATTTATCCATATTAATGCTAAGGAATAATGAAATATAGGCTACATACCCTCTGGGTAAGGAGGAATATTCACCCATCTTCGATTTAGATTTCGTAGATTTCGTAGGAATTGAACGAGGCTCAGATTTGAAATCACATACGCAGGAGAGCCTAGGCGTAGGCGGTCGGGAGCCACAAGGAAACTTCGGTGTTGGAGGCCTGTTTTCACTGCAGCTGACATGGGACATCCTTCTTAACAAACCGCCATAACCAATACAAGTATCTTTCCACTGGTTCATTCTGGCTTAAATCAGATATCCTGCAACAAAAAATATTCAATAAAAACCTGTTACGCAAAAACATTCGCCAAAAATGCATGTAAACAAACCGTCAATTGTTTTCCATTTCCACAGTTACAGAATGTTAGCATAATTAAAATTTCGCTGAAACTCCCATCATCTCAGGTTTTTGCAGGAAGAAGTAATTTTAAAGTGACGAAGCATTCAAAGAAATACAACTGCATGAATACACTCAGGAGGAAAAGGTAAAATATAGACCTATTTCTTAGAAGCTTATTGTCACACACATTCAGAGAGCAGTTAGCTGTAGTATTTATTGAAATGTTAATAGTTTGATTATTTTGTCTACTGTTATTGGTGTAGGATGCTTTCAGTCTCCTCACGCAGTGGTCCCGGGTTTGATTTCTGGCCAATTGAGGGTTTCCCGGTTTATTTATTTTATTATTATTATTATTATTATTATTATTATTATTGTTATTTTGTCAGAATTTTTGCTGTAGGGATGGGTTGCTCTCCTCACCCAGTGGGCTCGGGTTCGATTCCTGGTTAGTGGAGGTTTTTACGGGTTTATTACGTTATTATTATTATTATTATTATTATTGTTATTATTTTGTCCGCATTGTTACTGTAGGGATGCGTTCGCTCTCCTCACGCAGTGGGCCCGGGTTCGATGCTACTATTATAGCTACTATGAATACAATTTTTACTCAAGTTTGTAAATGTAATTTAAATAAAATACTTTAAGCCAATTGAACGCAATATCATTCATGTTATAGTTTTGTGTCTGAGTAGATGCACTACATCCTACAATGGAAAATCATTTTAAAAAAAAAGGAATCATACCAACATTATGAATTTAGCTAAATTCTAGCTAGCACGAATTGCTAGGGAAATTGTAAAGATATGTTTCATATTACAAAGGGTTTAACCTTACGGTTACAGATGAAATTTCAAATTCATTTCTTGCTTTCTTTCAATTGTCAGCAACAGATGTTTCCTTTTATTGAATTATCTAAGAATGGAAGTATCCTAGAGTCTCAAGATCTGCATTTTGAACAACACTTGAATTGAGTATTATTTCTTTTTAACAGATTGAAGTTTTCATGAAACAGGTTACGGAAAATTGGTATTGCACTTGAGATGTGTGGCCGAGTTCTTGTTTATGGTTAGCCTACATAGCCTGTGTTGGGACTTACTAAAAAAGTTTTTTCATGGCATGTAAAGTAGGAATAAAAACGTAAAATACGCAAGAAACATACAACTTTTACCTTTGTTCTATTGTATAAATTTTACAATTAATTCAAGAACTAGGATTCCAACCCACTGAATCAGAAATCTAATTATTTGGAGCTTGTTTACGTAAATGATGATTTAATTAGTGTTCAAATGGTCAAAGTCGAACAAATTTTAGTCATACACACACACACACACATATATATATATATATATATATATATATATGTATATATACATTTTTATATTTTACGCGACCCAACCAATAGGTATTAATTAAAGTTTCAATTGAAACAATTTGAAGTGATCATTTCAATAGTAGAAATAATGATGATGATGATGATGATGAAAATAATAATAATATGTTAATAACGACTAATGATAATAAAGACAATAATGATAATAACGCCATGAAAGTATGATAGTAGATAATGATAATGATAATAGTATTTTTGGATTCAGAGGACCTCGAAACGTATATTTATGTTAAAATCTCAACTTTGAATTTGGGGGTCAAACACAACCTATAGTACCTATGGTACGGGCAGTGGAAGTAATAACAATATAGCATAGCCAGTGCTTTTCGTTGCTACTGATGTACATTTGAGTCATCTAAAAAAAAGTATAAAAGGGAGGATATAAGATTGACAGCACATTGCTTTAAGTAAAATGTTCACAGAAACCATACGATTTTCTGAAATTTTCCACGTTGATTATTAAAACTTACAAGCCCACTGATTATTTCAGTTGTATTAATAGCCTATATAAATTATCCAGCTCTGAAAGCGCTACGGAATAAAGAATAATTCAAGATCACTTTCTCCGACCTGGTTTTCTTTTAAGGAATTTTCCCCAATATAGTTAAAGCCTTGTAAACTAATTCAGTTTCAACTTGGCATAAAGTAAAACTTTGAATGTTGAGGGTTTAAATTGGTGTCCTATGATTTAAAATGGTACTGCGTTGGAACTTGCTTGAAAATATTTGCAATTTTTACGTTACATTTAATTAAATTGTACCAAATTACCATATGTATCGTATTAAGTTACTTAGAAATTTGACATATTACAATGGAAATTACGGAATAGAGGAATTTGTCGAAATCTGATGAAATAGAAAATAATGTACAATTGTGTTTAGGGCCACCAAGACCAAAAATTGTATGTAGGCCAACAAAAGTAAATCACTTTGAAAAATAGACAATGAAAAATAAACAAATGACTGTCAAAATTAAACAGAATACTCCCATCAGAAACCAAATAAATGACAACCAGCAACCCAGTTCCATTACCAAGAAATTAACTAAGTTTAATTCCCGCTGTAGATAATCTCGTTTAAACTATATGACCCCCGAGATTTATGACCCAAGTTAAACTTGTTTTATTTATACCAAGTTTAATTCAATTTGGAGAAAATTACTATACAAGTAGTGTTAATAAATATATAATCTATGAAAAAAACCGGGCGTCAACGTAAGTGTGAAATATGATGCAGCTAGAAATCCAATTTGATTTTCTCAGTTCGCTGAAAGAGACAATGCGACCAGAATCCAATTTTACCCTCGAGTAATATATTTCCAATCTGTAAGTTTTCAATTTAATATAACTAGACCTGGGGTTCAATAAGGAACGGAACGTAAAATAGCCCGACATATACGAATGATAAGGGGCAGGGTCATGACAGGTCATTTGATTCTGCGACATACTTGCCCTACTATAAGGCCGTCTGCCACATATTCATTCTCCCCAGCGAACAGTAACTCTTCATTTGTAAGTGCGAAAGCACGTCATAGCCTACAAGAAGTAGCCTATATTATTTTACGGTTCACTGGGCACATTCCTCTGCCTGCCTCTCTGTATTTCTCAACTTCTCTCTCTCTCTCTCTCTCTCTCTCTCTCACACACACACTCACACAATTCTCAACAAGCTCATAATTTTCCTGGCCTCTATCTGCATCAACGTTTCAAAACCTATACTATGTAATGATTTACTCTGAAACAAAACATTTTGGTCACGTTTTCATCTGCAGTTTCTCTTGATGCAATTAGTATTTTTATTTTGTGATAAACATTCAATAGGCCTATAAAAGAAGTGTCACAACCTTTAAAGGTGCGTAAAGTGAACTTTTCGTTCTAAATCAAGAATAATCGTACTTTGAAAGCGAAGAATTATAGTAGCACAGATTTGAAAGAAACAGCAGAAAGCATAAAGAATCAGCCATGTCACAATAGTGGAGGAAATCAATATTTCACAAGCTGTTTAACCTATGTCTATTTCATTGACATGACGCCATTTCTCTTTCGACGAATGAAGTGCAATGACATTTAAAATTTCAGTCAATCATGCTTGACTGGGTTTATCGTTTCCGTAGCGTTTGTTTCCTGTTTCATCGCTACCTTGTTCCTCTCCCTACCTCCGTACCACCCTCTCACTCACTCCTCATTCACTCACTCTCTCTCCCCCCCCCTTGTTGCGGTAGCCGTAGTTCAACTGATTTAGCCTAAATAGCGAAACGATTGAATTAATTTGAATCAAAGACATGGTGGACATGTGTCACATTCTCACGGTATTACCGCTGATAACAATATATAATATAAATAAAATCAAGTAAACTGATGTAACAAAGTGCCAGTAAGTTTTTGTTTAATCAATTATGATTGCATTTATGATATGCAGAATATGTTTTTTTAAATTGATTTCCAAGTTCAGCTCCAGATTTATTAATTAAGCAGGGCTTACGGAAGAACAAAGGTAAAAATAATCGTCCAGCATCAGCTGAACTCTACAGATTTGTGATATCTTGACAATCGCACACTCACATAAAAATACCAGCAACAAAATGTCAAACTGGCCGGTTTCGGGATTTGAACCATGGAACTCCAGAATGTGAGTCCAAGACGTTACCATCTCTGCCACCTAGGTCAGTTTAACGGTCTAGTTTGATAATTGTATGTATAGCAATAGTGTTATTTGTCATATCTAACTGTATTTCAATTTCCAAAGCCATATAAGAAAACAGTAAAACAATATGTTGTCATGATAACTGATTTGCATTTCATAAATTCTTTCTACAATATATAGCTTATATTATAATAAAATAGGCACTAAATTTGGAATTACTCCGATACAGGTAAACCGATTTTATCCAATATCAATAGACGTCTTCCCATGGACATTATAAATACGTAGGCCTATAATAAGTTTCATGAAAATCCGATAAAGCGTATTTGAGTTACCGCGTCTTTAAAATAGACACTAAATTGGGCTTTACTCCGGTACCGGTCTACCGATTTGGTCCAATATCAATAGACGTCTTTCCATGTACATTATAAATGGGTATACAAATTTTCATGAAAATCCAATAAAGCATATTTGAGTTATCGCGCCTTCTTATATATAACCATAAAATGCACTAAATTGGGCATTATTCCAGTACCGGCCAACCGATTTGGTTAAATATCAACAGACGTCTTTCCATGGAAATTATAAATGTGTGTACCGAATTTTAGAAAAATCTGATAAAGCGTATTTGAGTTATCGCGCCTTTATTATAGACACTAAATTGGGTTTTACTCCTGAACCGGTAAATAGATTAGGTCCAAATTCAATAGGTTACTTCTCACAAACGTCGTAAATGCGTATATCAAGTTTCATGAAAATCTGATAAAGCGTATTTGAGTTAAGGCGCCTTTCTAATATATACTATTAAGTAGGCACTAAATTGGGCATTACTCCGATACCGGTGAACCGATTTGGTTCAATATCAAGAGGGTTCTTCCCATAGACGTTATAAATGTGTATACCAAGTTTCATGAAAATCCAATAAAGCGTATTGATATATGGCGTGTACAGACACAAGGCCAGACAGACAGACAGACAGGATACAATTTTCCGTCCCCCACACAATCTCATAAAGTACCATACTGGCACTTAATAATGTAAAATCTACTCTTCATCTTGAAATGGAATTTTAAAAAAAAATTAAAATCCTTAGAAATACGTCGTTTTAATGACTGCAAGGAACAATTATGACGAATTGGAAGAAAATCGTAGGCGTTCAGTCGTGACCGCGTAGCACATACATTTAAGAACAGACAAAATACAGAACTCTTGAGTTAAAACATTGCATTGTCTGTTGGCGTGCAGGCTCTTGCCGAAACATTTCCAGAAAAACAAGGACTTTGTAAAAAATATCGCTTTTAGAGCATTTTCCCTTTAGTCGATTAACGGAACTGAAATAAAGTAACTCGAATATCAAATAATCACAAATATGAAAGTTGGTTATATATTTTAAAAAAATAAATTAAAAAAAAAAAAAGAACACATCTTTTCAATTAGGCTCCGTCAAACTGAGAGCCTGCATGGTCTACTAGTTAGCTTTTCTGGCTGTCCCAGGTCTGGGTTTGATTTCCGGCATCTCCTCAGATTTTTTATGAGGTAGAGAGGTCAGGAACGGGGTGCACTCGGTCTCGTGACCCAAACTGAAGACCTACTCGATAAAGAAATAGCGGCTCCGGTTCAGTAAGCCATCAATAACGGCCGTGGAAGTCGGAATCCTGACCGTATGCCCCAAAAAAACATGTCATCGGGTTATGGTAGATGATGCAGCGGTCAGATGGCAGGCCTAGTCCCTCAATGGGAGTAGCGCCAGGGAGTTTAGTTTAGTTTAAACCATAAACTCCTCACCTATAAATGCTTACTACCATTCCATAATACCTTAAATTTCCTCAGTTGAATTAATATATAATTTAAATGTCTCTATCGAACTTATGTTATAAGTTGTCACGCTAAAAGAAAGAGTTTAATACATAAATGAATAAATTATCAATGAATACAAATTTAAATTACACTGGAATGAGGTCTATAGACTTGTCCTTTTCTAGATCCAGGATGATTTCCATAAATAAATGATATGGCAAAGGATTTTATGAGTTAACTTTACATAACCTCAACTTATCTAGCTTGTGGTATATGTACTGGAGTAATAAATTCTCTGTAAATCAGTATATGAAGCGTGGGTTGAACCCATCTAGTTTATGCGTCCCTTAGTTTCCTCGTATGAGAAAATAAAATGGTAATAAATTCCACCACTTTACCGACCAGGAATCATAATATATTGCTGTAAGCCATGTGTAGCTGTTTTACATGCGTGGAGAAAAGCGATAAAAGCGTATTGCATTATTCCCAGGGGCCGATGCATTTTGCCAGAGCCTCATAGTTAAAAGCTCCACGTACACAGACTGCGTGAAATGAGAGCTGTGCTTTGAACCTGTTTCCTAGAGTTTTCGAATATTACCTGCCAGAGTGAAGAAGAGCTGGTCCTTTTTAAAGGTAGGAAACGGTAAATTCCTACTTTCCAACAGTTTTAAACTTAAAAGTTTTTAATCTTATACATATCTTTGCCTTTGCATACTAATAGTTCTGTGAACAGTTTACATCTCACGCAAAAATCTTAAATTTTCTCTTTATAGTAATCTTTAAAAGTTTAGCCAATATACAGAGTGTTGATGAATAACATCGAAATATTTTACATGTGTATAAAGGAGACATATACAAGCAACTTTTATTAAAAGACTTCAGCTCTATGGATTCAATTTTTCCTGTTAGAGCATAAGATCTACCAGAGCATGGCCGCCACTGACTTCTAACATTTGGAAAAATGGAAAACAAAGGAACTTCGTTGTTAACAATGGAGTTATGAATAAAATAATTGATGCAATGGCAGCCAGTCGTGTGAATAGTCTGTGAGTTTTGCATATTATGGAAACACTAAAATATAATATAGCTGTTGTTGAATGATTAAGGATCAGGTTTTTATCGATCACTAAGAAGGCATGAAGTCAATTTAATGAAAATTTTAATCATATTTCACTTCATTATTGACTTATTAGCACCAAATTGTAATAACTGTAATGTCCTGTAGTATACTCGTTTTACGTCATAGAGAAAAAGTCTCCTAATAAAAGTTGCTTGTCCATATCCCTTCTATACACAAGTGAAATATTTCGGTGTTATTCATTAACATCCTGTATAATTCGTTGTGAACAATGTTATTTCCAGGGGAATCGTTTAAAACGGTCACATTTTGAAAAAGAAGAAAAAATAAAAATTCTTATATATATATATTTCGTTTTTAGCGAGATCAAGGAAAATTCAAGCAAAATTGGAAGAATATCGAACAAAGCACTTGGTCGTAATTGCGCTACAAAACAATTTACAGACAATTAGATGAAAATGCCGAACGGTCGAATTCAAACAGAATCTGCTTCGCTTGGTCAAAGAATAACGTATAAATTTAGTTGCACCGATGAAATTCTTGAGTAATTTATTTTTTGGGGATAAAAGTTTGAACATCTTCGAGATGTGACTGATCAGACATACCGGGTGTTCGGAAATCCATATTACAAATAGGAACCAAAGTCCGGAAACGTATCGCATGATTGGCCAACTCTTACGTGAGACATACTGTACCTTCTTGCAAACAATTTTATCATTATTTAAGGTTTCCATGGTAGTACTTCCCACTGAATATATGTGTCAGAGGAATAGAAAATGATACAGCACGATTTCAACGAAATTATGTTTATTTCGTTAATCTAAAGGTAAGGATTAAATTAGGATACTTAACAGTTCATTTCTACAGGAAAATCTAATGCAATACACTCACATACCAGGTAGCTATCTCTATCCTAAAGCATGTGCAATACAGCTTTCTTACTCCAAGTAATTCCGATTTAGAATAAGAGGCCATATTTAAGAGAGTATATTTAGTTGTTTCATCCTAATGCTGAAATGTACAGACAACGCAATGTATAGTGAGAAAACGTAAAGAATACCCGCGGCATTGCTTATGCCCTCATTTTCGAGTGGAATACAACAAAAAGTTTAATAGTCTACCAAATTTTTTCCAATATATTTCTATTAGAGAAATATATTTTATCGAAATATTTAGATTGCTTCTTTCCTGAAAACTATCATGTAGCCGAGCTTGGTAACTTTCTCCGTTGTAAAACATGAAACGAACAGAGCAAATTCATTCTTTGTACTTTTTGAAGGTTGTAAATTACAATACATTTAAATATTCAACGATATTTAAGTCAGGAGACTTTGGAGGCCAATCGAGTACATTGATAAGTGAAGCGGTGTGAAAATTACGACGTATGGAAGATCAGTTGCGTAATAAATATGTAAGAATTTATTTTAATATAATTATAGTAATTTATCTTTTTATCTATTTTTAAACGGTAAAGGAACAGCTTTAAGTATATTAATTCGAGCTGAATTAAATCAACCAGGTTCTTTATTTGGAGATTATTAAATTTATGTTATTGTTACAGCTCGCATTTATTATGATTTCCTTAATGGTCGTTATACAAATACATGGAGACGCTCTGTCGAGAAGGAAACCAAATTAATAAATAAAACATGGTCAAACATCAAACCTAATGCGCAAAATAAATACGATGGAGGAATAATGTTGCTGCCCTATGTTCCGCCTTGGAATGAAGAGGATAAGTAAGTATAAGTAGGCTAAGTAAGTAAGTAATGGTAGTTAACGTGACCCAAAAACATATACGCTGGTCTAAATCAAATTCTTGGTGAAAATTTTTATTTCATGCACGAAATCATACAATGGACATTTAACAGCGGGGATAAAAGAGAGGAACAAAATAGTCGTGGGCATTAAATTACTAAGGACCAAAAACACAATTGAACAAAAATCTTTGGTAGGCATAAATACTGTGGACAAATATCCCAGGGAAATTGTGAGTATCATAAGCATATTAATTAATAGACCTAAAATACACAGTATTTCTACCTAGGTTATAACTCAGAATATATTAGAAATACGCGTGGGAAGTTCCATATTAAACAAACTGTTCTGTAATATAATACTTTACCTTCCAATTTCATGTACACAAAGTATTTTGTAGTATTTATGTTACATGACACAATAATCTTACATTTCATATTTAAAAAAATAAGTGATGCACTTAATTCTGTTTCAGTGATTACGATATTTGTCTGTATTTTTCTGTATTTGTCAAACTCTATAACTTACTATTCTGAGTTTCGAAAATTATTGATATATCCCCTTCAGGATTAAGGTTTACATAGTTAATTTTAACTATCCTTACGATGAATATAAACACCGTGTATTCAGATTATTATTATTATTATTATTTTATACCTATGTTGCATGTGTGTTTTAAGATAGGATTAGTAAGAATTTAATCAGTTCCCTAACAATTTACATGCTTCTGTTAATGTAAGAGCACTAAAGGATTATAAAATCCATCGTTCATTATTAAACTCTCTCAAACCAGAACGTTTTCGTTTATAAACCAGTCCCAATCCAGACAGAATCTATATTTAACGTGAAAGATTGAACATAACTTTCTTTTTAAAAATGCATGATTGCAGTATCTTTCACACAAAGCTGTATAAAATACTGTAATTTATTACCAACTTTCTAGAAGCTTTAAATCATAGGCGGACATAAATTATTCACGAATCTGGCTAAGTTTCAACGTTGCTTACTTCGTTTAGCAATCGCTTCTACAGTCTAGCTCTGTTTCTGTGAACTATAACAATAGAAGTTTATGTCGAACATATTTGGCATCTAAATGCATAAAAGACGTTTATGACTTCTGTAATTATGGACGTTCGTCAGTGGTATTTTTCTTACTAGATATCATTACTTTGTGGATATTTTTTCTCAGGATAACTCGCAATAAACATTTTTGTTTCTGGTCATCCTAGCCTTCGGACCTAAGTGGATATTTTAACCTGCAAGCGTTTTTGTGCGAGTAGTAGCGACCAGTTATCCACCCTGCTGCGATAAAATTAAGGGAAACATTCAGATCTCAGAGATGGAATCTGTGCTGACTCACTTACTGACATCAATGTTTGCCCACTTCCAGATGGGCTAGAAACTTGAAATTTGGCACATTTATAGTTTTCAGCCTGTAATCGATTGGAAAATTCCAAAAAGTTATAATTTGTTTTATTTTTACTCTTTAAAAAAACCCCAAAATATCGGAAGCACCTATAAAGTTGCTGCAGACTTTTTTTGAGTAGGCCTATAGAAGCTCCATTAGGAGCTAAAATTATAAAATTATAAAATTTTGCACAAATTGTATAAATTTGATGGCTTACTTAATATGATTCCTTTAAACGAAACTTTTAAGACCATTTTTAAAGAATAACCTAATAGGCCTATGAATAATAGTTCGAATAGTATAATATATTCTCAACTATAGGTAACTTATCAACTAACAGTACAAACTCTTTCCAGTGGTACATTTTTTCTTATATTTTTACTAGATTATAACTTAAATGGGTATAAATTGTATTAAAAATCAAACAGTCATCGAGGCTAACTTTCCTTTAACATTTATACATTTGTAAATAATTTATAACAATTTCAGAAACAATCTGATTCAAGAAGAAAAACGTGTGCGTAATTTCTCTGCAGGTTTAGTATCAACTACACAACTTTTATAACGATCCGGAAGGATCGAGAAACTCCGCTTGTCTTAATTTCTTAGAGCGCGATATGTTTACAATTTAAAACATATCGAATAATAATATGGATCCTGATGAAATCCTCAATTATATGATTGTATTTAACTAGGAGGTGCCCGTGGCTTCGCCACGATAATTCTTTTAAAAATTAAAAATTAAGAGTATAATAATTATTAAAGCATAATATTTATTAACACTTGCACGATAATCATTCATAAACTAAGCCATTAATAATTAATGAAACAGCTAAAATTCCTGCTTTAGAGTACATTCCACGACATGAAAGCGCCCCCTGGAAAAACTATATCAGAATCGATTATGCAGTTCCAAAGAACCTGTCAACACATAATACGTATTGTTTCTCAGCTGTTTATTGACATGAATATGATGTGAATTTTATTTTATCAATTCGGTGTAATTTTCCGAAATTATATAATGTTTCAAGGGAAGGAATGGTTTGTTTGGATTATTATTATCAGCGATATTTCAAGAGATAAAACCATCAATATTTTACAGCTGTTGCCCCCGGCTTCGCCCGCCATTATTCATTGACTCCAGAATTTTTAAGAAAATTACACTGGTAGATTATTAAAAGTGTTTGTGGTTCAGAGCTATGAAAATTGTAAGTAAAAATAAAATTAGAATATTTGTTCATTGTGTTCATTTCACTTAGGCCTTATATAATAAAGAAACGGTTTTCCTTCCTAATTTTGTAGTCGTCATGAAAGTTTAGACTGCGAGAGACGAACATCGCCGAGTATACCCGATGTCTCACGAAGCGGGCGAGCAAGCACGCTATTTAGGGCCGTTGAATTGTATAAGAGTAGATATTTCCTCTTTCCAAGCGATAAGGCGTTTAAAAATAGACTGAAATCTCTCTATGGTAGTATATAAATATTGACAGTCATACGGAACTGACGTAGCCTATAGTGACAGAGACAGACAGAGACAGAGTACGCTCTAAGCATACTATATAAGTACACTACTGTATAGTTTAAATATTTAGATTTAAATAGTATTAATGTAGCTTAATATTACATTTATAAGTAGTGGTAAGCAGTATTTAGTATAGTTAATATACCACCCGGTGGAAACTCAATATTTATTCATACAAAGCATAGAGGATTCACTAGGAGTTCAGTCACTAATTGAATTTTGACGTTATCAGCAAGGCTTCCTTTGCTCACTGCAATTTCTCGTTAACCACGAAGGTTTTATACCTAGCAAGGCTTCCATTATGCATACCATTTTTAATCATATAGCTTTTTGTATCAGATAGAGGCAGGATTTCCGATGTTCGTGGTGTGTGATTGACATGAATCAACTGGTGAGAGAGGACGAGAGAAGGAACTTCATGATTAACTCTTCTCACTACACAGATTTCCCAATTTAATTTAGTTTCTGCCCGTGTGTAGCCACCAGAGGATCCCAAAGCAAGAGTATTCCCACAGCCGTTGTTTCAATTTACAAAGTACTATTTTTATATAGGCTCATGTCTTACAGCTCTTCTAGCCGTGTCTCCCAAGAAAATTCGTAATTAAATTCTAAAATTCAAAACCCAATATTAGAAACAGCCTTCATCTATAACAGTCAGGAGCAAGAGGGACGATCACTGTTTTTATAAAATATAATTTTTGTAAACAATTTGAACTCCCTAATGCCTTCATGACAGCAGTTGCCATCACTGCTCTTAAGGGTTCAGTTTTGATATTCGCGAACCATGTTTATGGTCCATAGTCCATAGTCCCGTGCAAAGACATGTTATCTTCTATACACTTCTATGCATAATGTTCACTTCATATTTATTAAGTGCCAGTATGGTACTTTATGAGATTGTGTGGTGGACGAAAAAATGTCTGTCCGTCTGTCTGTCCGTCTGTCTGTCCGTCTGTCCGTCTGTCTGTCCGTCTGTCTGTCCGTGTGTCTGTACGCACCATAACTCAAATACGCTTTTTCGGATTTTCATGAAACTTGGAAAACACATTTATAATGTCCATGGGAAGAACCCTATTGATATTGAACCAAATCGGTTCACCGGTACCGGAGTAATGCCCAATTTAGTGCCTATTTTAATAGATTATGGCGCTTTTCTAATAGAAAGGCGCCATCACTCAAATACACTGTATCGGATTTCCATGAAACTTGGCATACCCATTTATGACGTCCATGAGAAGTGCCCTATTGAATTTGAACCTAATCTGTTGACCGGTACCGGAGTAAAACCCAATTTAGTGTCTACTTTAAAGGCGCAATAACTCAAATACGCTTTATCGGATATTTATGAAACTTCGTATACGCATTTATAATGTCCATGGGAAGACGTTTATTGATATTGGACCAAATCGGTTGGCCAGTACCGGAATAATGCCCAATTTAGTGTTTTTATGTTAATATATAAGAAGTCGCGATAACTCAAATATGCTTTATTGGATTTTCCTGAAATTTTGTATACCCATTTATAATGTACGTGGAAAGACGTCTACTAATATTGGACCAAATTGGTAGACCGGTACCGGAGTAAAACCCAATTTAGTGAATATTTTAAAGACGCGGTAACTCAAATACGCTTTACCGGATTTTTATGAAACTTGGTATACACATTTATAATGTCCATGGGAAGACGTCTATTCATAATTGATAAAATCGATTGACCTGTTTCGGAGTAATGCTCAATTTAGTGCCTATTTTATGGTAATATACGTATTCGAAAGAATTTATAAAAAAAATGAAAATCAGTTATCTTAACAACATAGCCTATTGTTTTACTGTTATCTTATAAGGCCTTGGAAATTAAAATAGAGGTAGCTATGACAAAAAACATATTAATTGACATGCACTTATCCAACTAGACCGTTAAAATGACCCAGGTGGCCGAGATGGTAGACCTTTCTTCTTCCGTAAGCCCTGCTTAATGAATAAATCTGGAAATCAATTTTAAAAAAAACATATGCTGCATATCATAATTGCAGTCATAACTGATTAAACAAAAACATACTGGCACTTTGTTACATCAGTTTGCCTGATTTTATTTACTATATTAAAGGTACTCTTTGCCTATATGGCAACCTGTTGTTGCCGTAGGAAGATGACAAATAAAATAAAATCGACTGAACAATAATTCATACATAAAGGTAATATTTTAAAAAACAGAAAACATTTGAATATATGTTATACATATTTCCGACAACATTTTTGTGGAATAGGCACTATAAGTCTGTAGGGTGTCTTAACTATTCCTAAGTTTCTGAAGTGATACAGGGTATGAAATGAAATATCCTGTTTTAATTAAACAATTTCCGGAGATGCTTCGCTTTCAACTTACAGTGGTTTCAATTTAAAAATGATAGACTCAATTCGGAAAGTTGCTTTATTTATTTTCTTTGGTTACACAATAACCTTTTTTTTATAATACCGGATATTAAGGAAAGGGTATTACAAACTATGGAAACAAGAATAGCTGGAACACAATAACTTTTATTATTTCCATATTAATAAGAATAACTGAAACTCACGACTTCCATTGTTTAATAAATATATGGTAACAAGATTAGCTGGAACATGTAACTTAAAATATTCGTTATTTAACAATTGACAAGAATAGCTGGAATATATTACTACAATGCATTATTTCCAGGTAAAATAATAGCTGAAATATATAACTTCAATTATTGTTTATAATTTCCATGGTAAAAAGAACAGCTGGATCACACAGCTTCAATTGTTTATTATTTAAATATTGACAAGAATAATTACTGGAACATGTAATTTCTATTAACTATTTCCATCGTAACAGAACAGCTGGAACATAGAACTGCAATTTCTCATTACTTTTTACGGAAACAAGAATAGTTGAAACATTGCTTCAATTGTTTATTAAATTCCATGGTAGCAAGAAGGCGGAAACGTACGCCTTCAATCGCGGTATTATTTTCATAGTAACAGTAGTAAGATTTATTACTAAAGTACATAAATCGTCCGACCTCCAATGAGGATGATCACTAAGGATCCGGAATACAACAAAAATCATGAAGGAATATTTACAATTAACCTTAAAAATTAACAGTTCAAAATTGCAAAGATTGTTAGAAAAAGAAGAAAGAAAAAAAAGTCTAGTTCTGCTTCAGGTAAAGGTGGACAAACATGACTTCAGCGGTTTAATAAATCAATAATAACAAGAATACCATGAAACATATAGCTTCAATCGTTTATTTCCATGGTTACAACAATAGCTGAAATAATGCAGCCATAATGTAATAAATAACCTTTGGCTTTTATATTGAAAACGAAGCATTTTCAGACACTACTTTATTAAAATTTTTATTTCAAACTGAGAATTTTTAGTAATGTAACTTCCCATGGTTAGGGGTGTTATATTTGATCAACAACTCGTGTGAAGGCGAAATACTTATTCGTGTTCATATTCATGCACATGTTGTGTACCTCTCGACGAATGTGGTCAAGTCATTGGATTATTTCGTGTTATACTTTCCGAGCTCTGCAAACAGCAATAGAGAGCTGAAAAGTATATTTCCCAATTGGCTATGCAAATTTCATGCTAGGTATAAATATGCAATAGCAGGACTCATTTTGTTTATTTAATTCACGCGTATTCCGGCTGTTTACATAACACGTGAATCATTTGCTATGATTGTATATTTTTATTAAAATTCATGAATAAAACAATAATGAATAATTCAAGAGATCGTCATGGATTCTCATTAACAAACAACGATATCCATTTCATCTTAGGTTATGAGCAGGCATAATATTATTTAAATCACCTATTTTTGGTTGTTTTCCTGAACGTCAACTATTGTCACGAACTGTACACAATAATTCTACATTTTATTATATTAACAATATCAGACTCAATAATGTTTATTATTTTGTAGTTGCTGAACATTTTAAATATAATTTATAATTGATGCGGAATTCTGAAGGTTTATAAAGTTGTTAAATTTATGTTTTATTTAAAGGATAACTAGTATATTCAGAAATATGTTTCTTTTTCGAACTATATACGGCTGTAGATGATCGCACGTTCATACAGCATGCCAAAGAGCTAAAACCTTAGATTCATATAGATCTATTAAATGCAAATCAGCTCTTATGACAACATACTGTTTTACAGTGTTCATATATGACTTTGGAAGTTGCAATACAGTTAACTTTGACAAATAACACTGCCCACGTATTCCTTCATATATCTTAATGTAAGTTAGAGGAGTTGAGCGACAAGAAGCCGAAGAATATAACACAGGAGTAAATTTAATGGTCCAATTGAATAAACATATTTCGTGATAAAGCAATAAATATCTGAGACTTTTTGTAATCTTTTCATTAAAGTAAGCAGGTAATCCCACTTAATGAAATATACAGACAAATGTATACCCTTACAAACACTTACAAACCAAAGTCTACCTTCGGATAGCTTAAACCTTAAATGCGTAAAGCTCAATTTCTCATACTATTCATAAGTAGTGCCCTGCCCTCATCCCATTACTTTGAGAACCGGATCGACCATCACCTACCATAGACAGACGGTAGGCTTTGAGGCATGTGGTCAGCATGCCGACTCCCTTGGATATTATAGATAATTTTCGAGACCGAAAAGCCTTGCATGGTGCTCTCTTAAATAATGTGTCTGCAAGGAGTACTTCTGAGTTTTATCTATAAGTTTTTTAAAGCACAAGTTGTATCTAGAATGATTATTTGGCAATTAAAGTGGAATAATAATAGCCTATTAACTAAAATCCATTATTTCTGAAAATATATTTAATTAAAGGAATACCGTAGGCCTACTATTAAAGTGTATTGGCTGTGTAGGATCTATATAGCTATTCTTTACGTTATTGAAACGTTATAGAAATAAAAATGTAAAATTATGATTCCCAGACATAGTTCTAAATCACTTTATTTCCAGGAGAAATCTTAAATAGTAATACGATCACTCAAGTACATTATTGTGCTAGCTCGGGAGATCATCCTGTAAGAAATTGTGTGTGTGTGCACGCGTACCCATGTGCATGTACTGTACGTAGAAAGGCCTCATACTAAAAAATGAAAATCCGTACATCAGCTAGTACTCGTATTACATGAAACCTAAACAAATAAATTGTTCGGTTCTTGAAATGTAACAGTTATTGCACAAAAACTTCCCGTTCTGAATGTAGAGAGTTATGTCTTCAATTTAGAAACTTTTAAACAAGGAACGTTTTATGAAATGATGGAAACGACTTCAGATTGAAAAGTTCAATATGTTAAGAAGTAAAGTAAACAGAGAAGGAAAAGTGTGGCTGAAATCATTCGTTAAACTAAAAAAGGTAACAGGAAAAGCTGTCACCATACATAATACAAAGGAAGAGATGGAGGTCATAGGAATTTATGAATGAACCAAATAATAAAATAGGATATAGAAGGTTCATGAAATAATTAAATAGGATAGTTTGTAATGTAGGGATAACACCGAGTACTAACAATGAATCCTTTCAATAAAATAATGAAGACAAGCAATAACAAGGGTATTAGCAATCTAGAATGAAACCTTAGCAATATAAATGAAATCTTAGTAAACTTAATATAGAATGAAACCAAGCAATAACAATGGTATGAGCAATATAGAATAAAACCTTAACAATATAGAATGAAATCTTAGCAATATAGAAGGAAACCAAGCAATATAGAATGAAACCAAGCAATAACAATGGTATTAGCATTATAGAATTAAACCTTTGCAATATAGAATGAAACCAAGCAATAACAATGGTATTAGCAATGTAGAATGAAACCTTTGCAATATAGAATGAAACTAAGCAATAGCAATGGTATTAGCAATATAGAATGAAACTTTAGCAATATAGAATGAAACCTTAGCAATATAGAATTAAACCAAGCAATAGCAATGCTATTAGCAATATAGAAGAAAACCAAGTAATAGCAATGGTATTATCAATATAGATTGAAACCAAGCAATAACAAAGGTATTGGCATTATAGAATGAAACCAAGCAATAACAATAGTATTAGCAATATAGAACGAAACCAATCAATAACAGTGGTATTAGCAATATAGAATAAAACCAAGCAATAGCAAAAGTATTAGCAATATAGAATGAAACCAAGCAATAACAATGGTATTATCAATACAGAGTGAAACCAAGCAATAACAATAGTATTAGCAATATAGAATGAAACCGAGCAATAACAATAGTATTAGCAATATAGAATAAAACCAATCAATAACAGTGGTATTAGTAATATAGAATGAAACCAAGCAATAACCAAAGTATTAGCCATATAGAATGAAACCAATCAATAACAATGGTATTTGGAATATAGAATGAAATCAAGCAATAACAATGGTATCAATATAGAGTGATATCAAGCAATAACAATAGTATTGGCAATATAGAATTAAACCGAGCAATAATAATAGTATTAGCAATATTGAATGAAACCAATCAAGAACAGTGGTATTAGCAATATAGAATGAAACCAATCAATAACAGTGGTATTAGCAATATAGAATGAAACGAAGCAATAACAAAAGTATTAGCCACATAGAATGAAACCAATCAATAACAATGGTATTAGCAATATAGAATGAAATCAATAAAAATGGTATTAGCAATATAGAATTAAAACAATCAATAATAGTGGGATTACAATGCTTTAATGTAAGATTTCCGCCCTGAGTATTAAACTCATCTCTTAAGCCTCTTTAGATCATATCCGCTGATCAACTTTATGGAATTGCAATAGGTTTATCAAATGTTCACAGTGCAGCACAATATGACATATTCGTTGTAGTGAATTTCATAGTCCATTATTAAATGACAGAATGGTACTTTCTGAGATTGTGTGGTGGACGGGAAAATGTCTGTACGTCTGTCTGTACGGTATCTGTACGCGCAATGACTCAAATTCGCTTTATCGGATTTTCATGAAACTTGGTATATGCATTTATAACGTGGGACGAAGCCTATTGATTTTGAGCCAATTATGCAAATCAGTTCTTATGACAACGTATTGTTTTATAGTGTTCATATACGACTTTGGAAGTTGCAATAACACTACCCATATATTCCTTCACATACGCTTATCAAACTTTACACCTTTGTTTTTCCGTAAGCCCTGCTAACGAATCGATCTGGCACTTTACTCTGAAATCTATTACAAAAATAACTTATTTTCTGCATATCATAATTGTAATTACCACTGAATAAACAAAAGCATTCTAGCACTTTGTTATAACAATTTGCCTGATTTTATAATTCTTGAGACCGATATTAATCACATACAAAAGCCAGGGACAGAACAGAAATCGAGTCATTCTCATGAAAAGAATTGGCACCTATTGACTTAACAGTTATGGTCATCCATTACATTCGGACATGAAACCCGAGTTTGCAAAAAGAAGAAATGTACAGACGTGGAAAGAAAGAACATCGCTTTCACTTTGCTATTCTTTCTAACAGAACCATCTAAAATGGAAGCCTTTCTCTTTCGCCTAAGATCTGAATTCTTTCAGCACGTTCGTATAATCAGTCACTTTATCTCCTCTATTCTATTCCGCCCATTTTCGCTCGCATTCTTTAATGTAATGTTTTTCCCCTTTTCTAATCACATAGATCTCCACAGTCACGCTTACAGAAAGGACAAGAATTCTAGCTAATCATTCTTCACTTCTACGACACATGTATTCTCTTAACACTCAATACTCATGAAAAAAAGCTGCGAAAATATATTATCGAATTATACATTGGTGTGTGAATTTCTATTCCCTTCCAGTGGCCGCGTCTAATTTACATTTACAACCGGCTGTCGACTTCAAAATAAGCAGAGGAAAGTCCACTCTAGAATTTTCCTCTTCAGCAATTATTTAATCCAGTGTAAAAGTACTTCCCTTGCAATTCTACTACGTTTTATTTCTTTAATCTCAAGCAAAACAACATAAAATGCTTTTGCACTAACATTTTTTTTTTCAAATAAATCCTGCATGAATGGTTTTAAAGGAGTTTTATAAGAACATGCAATGATAAGAAATAATTCAATAAGAAATAATTAACTACAGAGAACGAATATTTTCCAATAACTTTTACATAATCGGTGCATTCTTTCTGGTGTAGATAAGGGTATTTCCGTGGAAGATGTCATGTGGGAGGGATGTCATGATATGGCTGGTTGGCTGCCTGTATGGTTATTTGATAACCATATTTAATAACCATTTATTTCGAAGTATATTGCTACTTTGGCCTGTAACTGTCCCCGGTATGCCAGAATTCTGTTCCGCAGGAGTAAGTTTACATGCCCGTAAATCTACAGACATGGGCCTGTCACACTTTTTGCACACATAAATGTCAATGACCTGCTTCGGGATCGAACCCATGACCTTGGACTCAGAAAGTCCGTACCATGATGTCTGAATTCTTTAGCAATATATCTATTTGAATGAGACTCAATTGACAGCAAGCATTTTATACTAAATAGTTGAATGTTGAGTAGTTGCGTTGTTTATTTTTAAAAACTTGTGATTACTTTGTCGTTAATACATTCTAACCACACAGTATTTGCTGAGCAAAGTGAGCAGAAGTTCAACATTATTGCTGCATAGTAATTATGCGAAACATAGGCCTATTGTATGAAATAAGTAAATTCTATATGTAAAGTGGTAGTAAGAGAAGTCAAAATACTTCTTTCACATCCTCTGCGAAAAGCTATATGCATATGCATATGTATATATCAGGTTTGTTAACCTTTTCACAACCACTCATGTATATATTCGTCGTAATAAAAACCGCATAAAGGGCAATCAATTTACATAATAATTTAATGTTTTATTTTAACTATGAATATATTTATTCACGTATAGTTATCCAGGGAAATCATCTGATTTATTAAAATTTTCCTAGTTGATTTCAAACTTATAACCTAGTGACTTTAGTTGATGAAAGCTTATATAAGAATATAAATTCAGTTCTCACAGGGTGAAGAAGTTTTATATAGGACTATCGACCGAGATGTCCGAGATGGCAACGTCTTGGACTCGCATTCGGGAGGTCCCAGTTTCAAATCCTGTGGCCGGCCAATTTGACATGATTTTTTATCATGGTTTCCCCAGTCGCAAAGCATATGTCGAATTGGATATTTACATACCGTGAATCATGCTCACTATTTCATCGTGTATAATATCCATTTAAATTAATATCAGTTGAAATTTACTCCATAAAAATACATCAATAATAGAAACCATTGACAATCAATAGTTCCTTGGCCTACCCTACTGTATACACACACATCTAGAACTCCTGATATGGCCTCGCAGCTGAAAGGAATATAAACACAGCTGAATTTAAAAAAAGTTTATTATTTCGTATAAGACTGCCTCATCCGAAAGATCTTTGAGCAAAATCTTGAAGTAAGGAAATCAATAATCCCGAGGGGACCACTGAAATGAGACGCTAATTTAGTTGCGACGAATCCAGCACTAGCTCCTGCTCTGGGGAAATCATTTGATCTGGACGTGGTCGTCATCTTCAAATGGAATCTCACAACGATTCTGGTTATAACAGCAAACGGAAGGATCGATATGAGAGAAGACTGGAGTTTATTTGATTGGGGGCCGGGGTTGTAGATACAGGTGACCATTCTCGTAAACAATTCACTCACTGATATCGAATTACAACTTAAAGAGTTTCGGAACTCATCCCCAATATTTCATGACACATTATATTTTATGATATAGATTACTTCCATGTTTTCCAATCATTTATTTCATTTATAATATATTTTCCTCCAAAACTATTATTTTATTAAGGGCCAGTATGGTACTTTATGAGATTGTGTGGGGGACGAAAAAATGTCTGTCCGTCTGTCTGTCTGTCTGTCTGTCCGTCTGTCCGTGCGTCTGTACGCACCATAACTCAAGTACGCTTTTTTGGATTTTCCTGAAACTTGGTATAAACATTCATAATGTCGATGGGAAGAACCCTATTGTTATTGAACCAAATCGGTTCACCGGTACCGGAGTAATGCCCAATTTAGTGCCTATTTTAATAGTATTATATTAGAAAGGCACCATAACTGAAATACGTTGTATCGGATTTTCATGAAACTTCGTGTACGCATTTATGACGTCCAAGAGAAGTATCCTATTGAATTTGAACCTAATCTGTTGACCGGTACCGGAGTAAAACCCAACTTAGTGTCTATTTTTAAGGCGCAATAACTCAAATACGCTTTATCGGATTTTTATGAAACTTGGTATACCCATTTATAATGTCCATGGAAAGACTTCTATTCATATTCGATCAAATCGGTAGGCCGGTAGCGGAATTATGCCCAATTTAGTGCCTTTTATGTTAATATATAAGAAGTCGCGACAACTCAAATATGCCTAATTGGATTTTCATGAAACTTTGTATAACCATTTATAATGTACATGAGGAGATGTCTACTGATATTGGACCAAATCGGTAGACCGGTACCCAAGTAAAACCCAATTTAGTGTCTATTTTAAAGACGCGGTAACTCAAACATGCTTTACCGGATTTTCATGAAACTTGGTGTACACATTTATAATGTCCATGGGAACATGTCTATTGATAGTGGATAAAATCGGTTGAACGGGTTCGGAGTAATTCACAATTTAGTGCCTATTTTATGTAAATAAACGTATTCTAAAGAATTTATGAAAGTCAAATCAGTTATCATGACAACATATTCAATTGTTTTACTGTGATCTTATAAGGATTTGGAGATTAAAATGCAGTTGGCTATGACAAATAACATTATTGCTTTACATTCGCTTATCCAACTAGACTGTTAATCTGACCCTGGTGGACAAGATGTTAACGTCTTGGACTCACATTCTGCAGTTCAATGGTTCAAAACCGAGCCGACAAATTTGACTTTTTTATTTTTATGTGAGTGTGCGATTGTCAAGATATCACAAATCTGTACAGTACAGCTGATGCTGGACGATTTTAATCTGATTTTAAAAAAAACAAGACCTTTGTTCTTCCGTAAGCCCTGCTTAATGAATAAATCAGGAGCTTAACTTGGAAATCAATTAAAAAAATACATATTGTGCCTATCATAATTGCAATGATAACTGATTAAACAATAATATACTGGCACTTTGTTACATCAGTTTACCTGATTTTATTATTTATATTATTATTTGTTTTTCATATTATGTTCCCTTGTGTAATTGTCATATTGTTTGCGTTTCTGTTTTTCTTTTTTGTGTGTTTTCTTTTATAGTTATAGTATTAGTTTAATTATTTTGAATTTCACTTTAAATATTTAATATTAGAATCTGTTGTATTAATATAAGAGAGAATATTGTAATTGGGCATTAGCCTGTAATATTCTTAGTACAATAAATAAATAAATTCTGTGAGTAGTTGTATGACACCTGCTAAAACAACCCAGATTTAAAAATATAGGCTATATAAACAAAAATCTATAATATAAGGCAGTTTCATGTTACTGTCAAAAAGGCAAATGCAGTTAAGTTATATAACTTCAAGGAAACCGAGTATTAAGATTTTAAGACAAGCAAGTAACTGGGAACAAATAGAATGTAGTCTATAAAGATAATTAATTTAAAATGCAATAGGCCTAATACTGCTTAAGCAAGAAAAAATAACACAATCTAAATGCTAAATAATTCTCCAATCAAAACTAGTTTAAGAAAAGGAATATTGCATCCAAACGAAATGTAAAGAGAGAGACCTCAAAAATGCATAATTCTTCTTTTATGAGCATTCCCAGAATATAATTGAAGAGGCTAGTTCCATAAGGGCGTAAGGCACAGGAGCATAGTTTTGAGAAATCTTGATGTTTTTAAACAATGTTACCACTCACAAGCATAGGTCTTCTCTTATGACTGAGCGGAGGTTTAAGGCACAAGTATAAATTGTTCACTGAGTCTTTAAGAGATATGAGGAGAAGGCATAAATGTTAAAAACTCAAAATTAAAAATGTGCCTTACGCCCTTATGGAACTAGCCCTTTCAATTGTTTTGTCATGATGTTACTTCATTTTGAAGCGCCTCTAAGAAAAACGCATTAAAAACGTTCATAATCAAATTAACCCCAATTACTCGTTTAGAAAAAAATTTTACTCCACAGACTATATCTTATTCTGTCATAACAAATATAGGCTACAACGATGGAATGTGTATTTTTAGCACTACTTGCATAAAAATCGGGGAATAAGTTTAAACATTTTCTAATACTTCCTGTACAGATATTTAACCAACATTTTTTTTTAATTCTTCTAACTGAATTTTTCCGCTTTTACACAACGCTGAATACGGTGAATAGTACAAAATTATCAACAAACACACGTGTCTGCAATATGACCCGTTGTGACCTTATCCAGATGTTTCACAATAACCTTACACAAACTTTCACCCAACTTGTGACTTGGGACGGTGATGAGATCTTATATGGGGAAGGCTGTTCTCTACAGCTCCTCAAATTAAACATTCTCACCTTCTGAGAGAAACTTTGTTCCACGCTCATTAGGATAAACTCCACTTCACTTCGCATAACTAGCTTCATTCTCAATGTCTTGGCTTAATCAAGAAGCTAGCAAATAATTGCAACTCTTCCGCAATTAAGTTCAAGAATTATAACTTGCGCTAGGATCATAACCACCTCTTCATCCCTTCATTTTGAAACTATTATCAGTTGTATCTTCGCAGGAACATGAACTCTTACGTGCAAACTTTATATGCAAATTTAATTTTTAGCCAAAACATAAAGTAATAAAGGGTGTTAATTTTACGTTCGAGTTCAGAACTAATTATGTCTTCTACATTCTCTGAGTTTTACCTCCCCGTTATAGGGCCTTAAAGGCCTTAAAGGACCGCGACCTGCCCGGGAGTTCCTATGAATCTTATACGTACTTCTTGACCAAACAAGACTATGGAGGGCCTCCCTGAATGAATGATCAGCCCAAGGCTAGAGCCACCTTTGAGACAACACGAACAGACAGGAAGAGACACCACTCGCACTCATGCCGAACAAGGCGCGGATAGGATAAAGCTAATAATGGCGGTCAGATGATAACCGAGGACCCCGAGGGCCTATGTTTTCCCAAAATTCATCTCAAATTCAAGGAAAAACCCCAGAAAACATATCTTACGAAACCTGTCCCGATCAGGAAATGAACCCGGACAGCGTTTGCATCCAGTACGTCACAGCGGTAGACTAAGTAGTTACACAATCTACTAAAACTAGTTTTTGTTGAAAACTAGAAGACATAGAACTACTTTACATACACTGCTTGTATTTTAACGGTGACCGGTGTCGAGAAAACACATGCGTTAACCCCTTCATTTCCATATTTTGTCACATGGACCCGTCCTAGAAAGCTGCACATCTTGTTACCGGCCACAATGAACAAATAAAACAGTAATAAACCGAAAAAGACAATGATAAATATATAATATAATCAGTTCCTAGCAATAGACTACCATAGATTCTATACGTAGAGAGCATATTTTATTCGGTTTTGAAACTCCCGGTAGAAATAAGCGTTTGCTAGAAATCCAAGTTTTTAGTTCCCGTAAATAAAATGAAAAATATTTAATAAAATTCTTAAAACCGTGATTCTTTATATCTTCCTTGTTATTGTTATTTAACGACGGTTGTGTAGGCCTAAACCGCTATATAGGTCTGTAACTGAGACGGGTATGCCGGCCTGTGCAGAATCTTTTTCATGCCTACAAATCTTTAGACATGGGGATATCGCGTTTACACACACATAAATACCATCGACCTAGACCAAAACAGAAAACCATTGCCTTACTAACAGTTCTACCAAGACCGATCTATCTCTTGGAGAACAGATAGCTAAAAAATAAAAATCCTATCAGAATACTCTTCAGTTGAAATAGGTATTCCGTTAGGGTATACGCGACTGAGACATTTTCACTTCCCCTTTTGCTCAATGATTTTTTTATTTGTTTTTTTTTTCGTTTTTGTGTGCTTTTTTTAATCAAAGGAGCTACAGTTATGAAGATGTTTCAGTGCAGAATGTTAAATCGCCTGACACTCACAGATTCCTATTAAGCCTGACTTCTCTCAATTTTATTCGTATGTGCGGTGTTTCGGACTGTTCTGCGATGCTAACTAGATCATGGCTCTGTTCGGACAACAAATATGTAAATAAATGTGTAAATTACAATAACTTTACATTGTAATAAGCCAAAGGGTATGACCGAAAGTCAAGGAAACCTGGGACCGTTAATGGCCTGAGAGAGAGAGATTCAGAGTAAATTCCCTGTTAGGGATATCCACCTGTCGAGGCCGCCTCGCGATTCACGCATAGCCCATGTGACACGGAGATTAAGGATGGGCGTTTTGGGTAGGGTAGGAACCGTTCGGTGGCTCCAGCAGCACCACCTAGGCCTCCCCGCCCTCTAGGTCGGGAGCATCGCCGTAGTAACGCCACCGACACCAGTCATGGCAGGGATCGTTGGACTATGCCTCCCCCTACTATGGTACCGGTCACGCACACACGACGACCCCCCTCCTCGTACCCTGAGTACGGGAACCACTACCACGTCGAATCCGACACCAAACACGGTAAGACCTGGGCCCCGGTCGGGCGCCTCCGAAGAGAACGACCCCTAAGGGAACCCAGACCGGCTCAATACCGTCCCGACTACTGTTTCAGCAACAGTCGACTAGGCCAGCGCTCCGTCTGCAAAAACGGGGAGACACCACTTGTAGGTGGAGATGACCCTTTGACGGCTAGAGGCTAAGTGGCGGCGCGCCCTGCCCGCCATAACATCGCTTAGCACGCCCATCCGAATCCTAGATGCCCCAGTACGCATCACCCTCACTGGTACTTCAGTCTACAAAGGGGGTCCCGCCTGTTACCTCGAGAACCGAGGATAGGGCTAAGGTACATCCCCTCCAACACCATGTCCCTGAAGTACGACACATGGCGCCCCTAACTGTCCGGGAAGGAGTATTCACGTAAACGCTTATTCCTCCTACCCCCACACCATCACAGTGTGGGGCCCGCATTCGCAACTTACGGGTCCCGCCCGATAGCCTAAGAGGAGGCGACTCTGTGCCATCCCAGAGCCCTGGTCACCGGTGCACCCAGCCACCGGGTCATCCCAGCACGGGACCGTTAATGGCCTAATAAAACAAGGCATATTTTCAGTTGCGTTACTTACAATAAATAGTTCTAGGTGAACAGTAATCTTCCAATATGTTTTACCTTCCGCTGAAAGTGCAAAAAGCTTCCTCTGCCATGGACATTTTATCATTTCAACTAATTTGAGTTTATACTGCGAATGTCTTATAGCTATGGAAACGGTCAATAATTGCATAATGTGAAGGGAAGACAAAACATGAAAAAGCGCATATTCTGTAACGGCAAAACAAGTGCAAATTGGAGCTACTGGGGAAAATGGGTTGAAAACTACACTTTGCAGCTCGAGGAATTATGTACCGTAGTGATTTAACGTCGAAGTTGTACTGCAAATTACGCCTATTACCATCGCCGGTGTGTCGAAAATTTTCCCCTCAGACATTCTTTTACATGCTTGCTACTCTACAGACATGGCCCTGTGATATTTGAGCACACATAAATGCCTTCTACCTAGGCCAGGATCAAACCTGTGATCTTGATCACAGAAAGTCATGCGATACTCAAAGCTGCGCTACCCAGGCCTATGAGGTGATTTGAAACTACTGTGATATTGTTACTAATAGTTTGATCAAATCCGTTTGATAAATAATTACATTTTAATAACATTATAATATATTTTCTTTTAGTCCTTGCGTGAAAAGGATAAACAGGTCATTATGATATTGAAATAATAAACAAATGAAATAATCTTTTGACACTCTGGACAATGAGTTATTTAAGAAACATGAAAAATTGCCATATTTGAGGTAGTAATTTTCTTTAGAACTATTCAATCTATATACAGTTAAACCTCGATATAACGCCACCATAGGTTCTCTAACATTTAATAGCACAAGCGAGGTGGCACTAAAACGAAATGATTTTCAAATAAAAATGGCATAATACAGTGCTGTATTAATTTACTGTAATGCATTCAGAAAGAACAATTAAAAAAAAAAAAGCAAATAGAGAACTTTGCTTTGTTCTTCCCACGTGAAAAGCTGTTGGCATAACTGCATAAGACAATCAATAGGATGAACGATCATAGGCAGCCAAACAGAGTCTTGGGAGATAGTATACGTTCCACTTAATAACGTGGAGTCTATCAAGCAGAAAAGCCTACATGTAGAATGTCGTAGACCCGTCATATTCTTTTCGTATTAATTATATTTGCCTGCAAAAATGGTCTGAGGTACGAGAAATGAGAGACAAACTTACTAAAGAAGAGGCGACAGGAGTAAATTTAAAGGTGTAGTTGATTTCACGCATTCACGATGAAATTTGTTTGGTTTAAAAAGTTGTATCAAGTAGTGTGTGCAATTATTCATGGGTGTGCACACGAGAGTGCGTTTTGATCCAATATACAATATAACGTCAGCTATTCTCCCGAAACGAAAATCGATAGCTACTACAATCGACAAGGCGGTTGATACGCACGCACTTTACACTGGTAATATGTCCATCAAATCTTTTTCATATTTTTCAGACCACCTCAGCGTTGATGCCCGATGTAATAATGTTAGTAATGCTGTAAATATTCAAAGTCCGGCCTAACGTCTGTTAAACTTCTTGACTAATATCAAATACATTCGTTTTATATTTTTTGGTTATGTTCGCTCATCGAGCGAGCGCGTAGAGAATCAGCTGTACGGAAGAAGCTGCCATGTTTCCACGTCAGGCAGATCAGGCGGGATAGAATGGCGTTCATTGGTTCATTTCATATTTTTTGTTAGATAATTAGAAACGTTTCTATTCGGTTACATGCATTACAATAATTATTGTATGAAAAAAATAGGATGAAAATGGGTGGTTCAATGTCACACGATCCAATCTGACGGTTTGTAGACATTTGGACCAAAAATTGGATCGTGGGATATCGGCTTAGCGGTTAAATTTTGGAATTCATTTCACTAAATTATAGAGGAAAACCTAGTTAAATAAGACAAACTAAATTATTGGGGAAAACCTAGTTAAATAAGACAAAACAAATTTTAATAACAATTTCCGTTTCAGCGTGAATGGTGTATATCGTATTATGATCTCTTTATTTTATTCATGATGCAATAACTAAGCTTTAAGAGGAAAATTCCAAAAGAATCAATTTTTAGCGATGGCATTTGTTTTGTAGACATCACTCACATCCCATTGCTCTTTACAGTTAAAAATGAACATCATTGCAACAACTTGTTGCTAGCCTAACAAAAGGATTTATTTATTAATGTATCTGGTAACGAATGTATTCCAAAACAAAGTGAATCGCTGACCTCTGCTTGACTAAAAGGTTAATGGCCATTGCAGTATTAACTGTAGTGTAATTAACAGCACACATTAGGAACCATCGTGCTTTCACTAATGCTAGATCGTCAATATACGGATTTACAGTATAATGGGGTAACGGGAATCCAAACGCTGAACAATTGTAGCAATTATACATATCTGAATAGACAGCATGCACAAAGCATGGACTATACAGCCATTTGTTGACTAGAATTAGCAGTGATTAGTAATTGTAGTCAGATTAAGAAAAAAAGAAATATTGATTTTTAGCGGTTATATGGAGGAATATTCCATTTTACAAGCTATCGGTGCACCAATGGATACGTTATTTCAGTTTCTCTTTTGCAATTATTCTATTCGTGGTTATGGTTCAGTAGGTATTGTATTAAACTTTCAAATTAATTAACGAGTAAATTAATTACCGGTTCTGTAATTAGGAGTCCCCGAATATCCCTCTATAAAAGTGGTGGGTATGGATATGGGCGTGCCTGTCTAGTAACGACGGGATTATACAAGTGGGCCCCATATTTTAATGCGTAGTGGATGAAACTTCTATTTTGACCATTTTTAAATCTGGTGTAATAGATAAAGTTATGAAGAAGTTGCATTTCTGTCAGTATATTATTATTTTTTTAGTTATTCAAAAACTAATATTGAGAATTTGTATATATCAAAACGAAACTTGCGACACAATTTTTCAGAAAAAATAGCACCAATGACCTACATATACAAACATCACGCATTCAGTTTTCCTTTATCTTTACTACAAATGGAAAATATTTTAATGCATGTCTCAAATTTAAGGAAAAAACCTAAAATACGGTCATAATTCATATTTTATTATTTATTGTTAAAAACTGTTGGAATAATAAAAGAAATGTATTATTTTGCCAGTCATATTCTGTTGAACTTACAGTGAAAATTTCAGACTATTTGTTTCAATTCTGTAGAATCGATTTAATTCTGACTGTATAAAAATTCAATACGAATCTAAAATAGTACACTATAAACTCATCTAACCAAACGTAATTAATATACCGGTATGTTCTCTTATCTGAACCCGCTTTTCTAAGCACTGGCATTCAACATCTTTCGACATTTTTATACAAAAAACTATTATTCAACTATTGATTAATAAAGTAAAATCTCACCAAAAGTTCTTCTATAAAACTCAAAAGTTTTGTTAAATACAATCTCTCACAAAAGCATTAGTAAACTGGATGAACTCACAGGGACAAATGAGTGGAAGGAATGCGTTGTACGATTATGTCATGGCACGTCACTCCAACCATTTGATGATTTTAATTGATGATTGCTTATTTTAATAAATTAATTACGTTTCGCAGAGAAGCAATTATTAAACTCCACAACATATTCTCCGTGCATATGTTACTAAGTGCCAGTATGGTACTTTATGGGATTGTGTGCGGGAGGGGAAAATGTCTGTCCGTCTATCTGTCAGTCCGTCCGTCCGTGTATCTGTACGCGCAATAACTCAAATACGCTATATAGAATTTTTGTGAAACTTGGTATAGACTACGCATTTATAACGTCCATGACAAAAAGCCTATTGATTTTGGACCAAATCGGTTGACCAGTACAACCGGAGTAACGACTAATTAAAAGTCACGAGCTTTTTAAAAGGGAAGACATGACTACTACAATATACTACAATGCCGCGTTTCTGATCATTGAGGGCCTTGACTCCAATGCAGTCAGTTGTTTATTTCGTTGGTCAAGTTGAAATGAGTACTACATGAATACTGTTATATAAAGAAGATATATTACTGTGAAATAATTTAGGCCTACGTACATTAAGCGTAGTTCTTTGCTAGTGGATTTTGTGAAATGTTGGAATATTTTAAGAATTTCTTACATCAGTGTATACAAGTATGAATGAAGGTTAAGTATCAAACTTTAGACCTCTGTTCTTCCCTGCTTAATGAATCGATCTGGAGCTAAACTCGGAGATAGATTGCAAAAATAACTTATTTTCTGCATACAATAATTGCAATTATTACTGATTAAACAAAAGCTTTCTGGCATTTTGTTACATTAGTATACCCGATCTTATTTAATAAGAATTTATTCTGTCATCATAGCGACTTATTACAATCCTCAAGAAACATGGCACTGAATACAAGATGCGGAAAAAGTGGGAACATTTACGGTAATCTTTAGACCAGAAATGTACAATAGGCCAAAGGACGATAAATTAAGAGTAATCCACTTCAGTAACTCTTTTGAGTTAGGGTCATAATCGCGTTTCTTTACTGCAACGCTTAAATGATTAAGGAAAGTTCAATAGGAACGTTACTCAAGCGAAGTTTCTATCAACTTCTAAGAGAATGACATCAAGCAATAAAAATCAGATTTGAAACGGCAGTAGGTGCCAATTTCTTTTCATGAGATTGTTCGGTTCTCCTTTTATATTCTTTGGCAAATGTAGACCTGCAAGGAAAAGTTGGAAGAAGCTGTACAGTAGTGAAAATCATAATGGCCAGGTTATAATTAAAAGTCTTTTTCTCTATTTAACCTTCCTTTTGTTGGGCTTACAAAGAATTCCCATAGAGGAGAGGACTATCACAAAGAAAGTCTTGAAGGGATTCCGTGTGGCATGCTTCATAATAAACCAGTCTAAGTTATCTTACCCCGGTAAATATACCATTTCTAATTGGGTAAGATTTATTGTTTCATAATACTTTTTACTGCGGTAAAATAGTATATTGCGATACTACTTCCGTAAGCGATGCATACGGAACGAGTATTGCATGCTATTTTTTGCACAATGATTATTTATATTAATTGAGATATTAGCTGAAAATATTATGTATATACATTATTGAAAATAGATGTTATATTTTAGAAAGTGATTCGCATGTGTTGGTTGTTATGGGGACGGAATATTTGCCCTGATAAAGTCACCACAAACTGGGGGGCCTTGGTTCCGGCCATCGATAAAGGCTTGTATTGTGATGGTTTTTACTTACGGCACTAGTGCTTTTTGTAATTTTTTCAGCATTGAGATTTCTTTTGTTTTCATAGCAACCAGATTGCGTATGGGAATGTCATGTTACGATCCACGGCAACAATATTCGTAGGTACCACTAATTAGTTACATCGTGCAAAAAGTATACTGAGATGTGTGCATGAGGCAACTATTCATTTCGCAAAAGCCTGGAACAAATTAAATTTCTTCAGGAAATCCTTGAAAACTTAAATGAAGATCATGCGAACGTTTGCGATGTGAAGAAGGAAAAGTGGGCGAAACTGAGGCATTTTTGGCACCTCTATAGAGTTAGTAACAAGTGGCAAGGATTGTTATATTTACGTAAGAGACCTCACATTGAGAAATATAATGGTTTCAGTCCCGAGTCAGTGAAGAAATATTTTTTGAAGTCACTCCTTTGACTTAAAAAAAAGCGACAAAGAATGATTTCTTCTAGTACCGTAAGAATGGGTCAGTATTTTCCACTACGTTATGAAACTACTGAAATGTTATCTGGAATCGTTCATTGTAAACATATAGGCCTACTTCATATCACAAATTTAGGAACTTTGAAAAATCCATGTGTTTATAATTGTACTGGTAGTATTTGTTAGTTCTGAAACATCAAAATATGATTTAGTATTAGTTTAATTTAGTCAGATTTCCTGTTAGTCCTACACCATAGAAAATAGTTTACCCAACTAGTGAAGAGTGTATTTACCACATAAGTTATAAAACAATATTATTGTGAAACAATATGAGTGTTACTGTGGTAAATTATAGCAGTAGAAATCGGGTTACCGGGGTACGAATCTGGGCCTGTTCCTAAAACTGCATAAATTCACAGACAACGGACAATAACTTCAAAATAAACAGTACATTTTATTTTTATTCGCTTTTAGGGGTAGTGAAAATTCGTGCTATAGAACTGACAAAATAATGCGGTTTTAAATTTATTTCCACTTCTGCATTCATGTAAGCCTCTAGTGCTGCGTCATAATTTAATATAGTTGCGATTTTCATATAACTATATAACTTAATATTACAAAAGAGCCCTTAATATGTATAATTATTATTATTAGGAGAAATAATTACTTACTATAGCTGGGAATGACGAACTTCTTTTAACGAACACACTCGAGTTCACTTATCTTCGTCACTGACTGTCTACGTTTCCATGTAAACAAATAACGATTGTCATCATCTTTGCATAGGAGTCCCATACACGGTCACTTAAGATTATGGAGTTTTTCATTCGTAGCCTAGAATGAAATTTGACGACTAAAGAAATGTCATCTTACATCTCATTTTAAGTATAAACTGTAGAAAATACTTTTTTGCTGGATGGGTTTTCAAGAAATAAAGCAAGTAATAATTTTGATGAAATACAAACAAAATAATTAATGTTGTCACTCAATATGAACGTTTCAACATTGACACCCTTTATTTATTTTTTTATTGTCATTTATTATGTGTTTTCAAGCAATGAGGGAACAGAAAAATGCCAAACCAATTGTAATTAACGATGTAGTTAAATAAATTAGGAAGCAACCTGTAAATTAATTTTTCTTGACTAAATTGAAAAAAAGGTTTACTATTTTATTCGCCGAAATAGGCATGTTAATTTGTAAAATAATTTATGGCGTGGTTATTGCCGTAAATTAGGAGCATTGCAGAATAAATAATGTGCGATTAGATAATCATGCACTTTGTTTCCAAGCAAAGGCACAGTAGGCATTTGTACAGAAAAAGCGGAATTTCTATAAAAGAAGGTAGAATGAATTACACCTATTCACAAAGTATGAAGATTAACTATGAGCAGGAGCAACATATTTTGTCTTAAATAATATTTTTTTTTTAATAATTCATTATTCGAAACATAATACAGTAGAACCCCGATAATCCGAGCTAATTGGGGCTGAGGCTACCTCGAATTACAAAAAACTTGGATTACACGGAAATATCACTAAATCAATGGGTAAATTATAAATGAATATTTAATGAGCACAATAATGGTTTAAAAATAAATAAATAAACAATATAGTAGGCCTACATACCTATGTTACGCCTCCAATTTACTACGTCGGCAATACAGTATTCTTTTCTGAAAGGATGGTATGCAATGTACAATTGATTGACACGAGGTCCCGACAAAGAAAGATCGAACCTAACGGTTTCTGTCAATCTGTCAAATGCATTGGCAGTGTGAAGCCAAGGTTATTTCTGTGTATTAGGAACGAAAACCCTAAGTGAGACAGTTTTACCTGTATTTTTGTACATGGAAAAATTGAAAGAAAGCTCAAAATGCAACCCATTCGGAAGTGCATAAAACTTAAATGCGGACACCTTATAAAAACGGGATTTTACCCTAGTTTTATGAAAATTTTAATTTTCTTAAGACCACCTCGAATTACACGGAACCTCGAAATACCGGGGCTCGAATTACCGAGGCTTTACTGTATGACGACGATATATTGTCTGGCAGAGGCTACTGACAGGTCAACATGGAATTCTAACCACGTGCGAGCCTTCTGTATATCATAGAACTAATGCGACAACTCGGTGATCATCCAGATTCTAGAGCATTCACTAGGTGAAACATGATCTCCTTAAAACATGCCTATATATGCCTATATATTTAAGAACGAGCATTTCTCACGCAAATAATTTTATTTAACCCAATTCAGATTCAACTACTGTTTCCAAAGTTATAGCCTAATGTATTTTAAAACAAATTCAGGCTAGACTGGATGTATGATATTGAATTTGACTTAATATAGGCTACCAAGGATAAACGCATTCTGCCTACAAAAAATACTTAAATTATATTATCAGTTTGTTATATTGTAATCAAAACTACAGAAAACATATCAGCCATTTCATAATTTCGGGTGGGACATTCTAGCAAATTATAAAAGCTATTTTTGTTTATTATATATCATAAGTAATAAACTAGAATTGGTTCTTCACATTCTGTAAAATTTAGAATGCCTTCACCTCCACACTACATGCAAAGCATTATTTAATGTTTATTTAAATTTTTTTAAATTTGTTTTTCAAAATCTATTACGGGTGGGACATAATTTGGACACTGATTTCAATGATGCAAAACAAAAGTTAATTTTCTGTTCTGCTATTACTGTTAGGGTCTTAATGTTGTTATTAATGAAGGTATGAGGGATTAAATACAACTTATAAAATGTTTCCAGATTGCCAGAACATTTATTTAACTCATCAATAATAATTTAACAAAACTATCACCATTACGGGTGGGACAAAATGTCACTTGTTTGTTATTTTACGTAGTAATTAACCACACATATTTTCTGAAGTTAATCTTATACCAAATTGTACCTTAAGATGTATATTTTCTCAAATGAAAATGGACATAGCTGATTACTCTTGACTACTTGGTATTAAAGAGAGTTAAAACCATGCTAAAAATGGCAAAAAAAGTAACTCAACGCAATAAATAAGTAAATCTACAGATTTTACACATGAAATCACTTCAGATTATACACCTAAGTCCTTCATATTCAGAGAATTTGAGTTTTTAAATTTATTTTTTGACCACCCAATTACAATAATTTTATAACTTCTCTCTTTGAGGGAAAGATTCCCATATTTTATGAAATGGCTGATATACAGATTTACTCTATCATGTAGAGACAAAAAAAAAATAGATGAGGTACCAGTATATGAAAGCTGTAGGCCTTGAGTGACGGAGAAAACAAGGTCGCCTGTTTCCCTGTGGAGCTACTGGTCGATCTAGTACCGACATGTTGTTCTGACTGTTCACTAGATGGCAATCCAGTACTCTGTTACGGACTGATAAGAAATTAATATAACGCTAATATTATTAGGTAAATGTTTTTTTCAATTTAGCGTATATAGAGGCAATCTTGATAATGCATAAACTACAGAAACGCAAATAAATTATATATTATAACAGAAATAATTAGAAATCAAAGGTAGAAGTAAAGTCTATCAGTGAAACAAGTCAGTCCTTCATAATATAACATTTTTAAATGACTGGGAAACCACCAGAGTGTGCCTAATCCACATTTAAATGGTTTTAGAACGTTCACTAATAACTTGCAGGTGATAACTATGCAGTAGTATTGTATTTTACAACAGTGTATAAAATAAAAATTTTATCCTTTTTCTTTGAAATGTTCTTAAACAAAAATGGGCGTAAAGTGAGTCTCATATGATCGGCCTTAAGCTGTACTCTGATATGCAGCAAAGGGTAAATTTAAAGAAACAAAATTGGTCAACATAAAAATTATTATTAATACCGGGACACATTTTTAAAAATATTATCACAGAAAATTTAAAGGATAAAACTACCAGAAGACTAAACAGATATATAAAATGATTCTATCTTCAAACATAAAAATTTAAATAAAAGCTGAAGAAAGTAAAGAACTTTGCACCCATCTGAAAAAGAGTGGCCAATATTTTGCTGGTGATTCATGACCGTTGTGGGCTACACACACATTAAAGTTTTTAAGAGATAATTTTCTGTGCAGTCTTATTATTAACGAGCAGTTTCGTAAATCATAACCTTCCTTTTCGCAATATTAAGAAATATTAAGTTTGGCTAGGCATTTTTTTCTTCAGCTTTTTTTGGTTTTGTTATGCACTTCGCAGTACTTTCCCAACGATTCATTTTTCCCATTTTACAATCACAGATGTCAAAGCTGCTTATAGTAAGGATTGTTCAAAATTTCTTTTACACACACACTCCCTCCCTCCCCCACCTCTCTCTCTCTCTCTCTCTCTCTCTCTCTCTCTCTCTCTCTCTCTCTCTAACACACACACATATGCAAGAGTCTTAAAAATATTATTTAAGGATGCAATGTTTTCATTATAAGAAATTGTAAACTTATTCCTAAATCCGGGGATATTTAAAAGAGACTTATAAAAATTTAGAGTAAATATTAATAGTAATAAAAGTAATGTATTCAAAGCAAAATCTTACTTTAAATCAACATGAGTAAATACTTAATATACCGCAGGCCTACTCTCGTACTTATAAAACTAAGAGTAGTATAAAACTTACTATTATAGACTTAACACAATAATGCCACTCATATGTCATACGAAGATAAAATATATTATGGATATTCGGACGACCCGAGAAAGTTTCGGTACAAGGGGATTTTATGCTAAAAAAACCTAAACACTGCAAATATACCGCAGATCAGACCTCCGTGCAAGTGTTAAGATGCAGGAACCTGATTATTTATTACGGAAAATTACTGATTTTGGTGTTATCTTCATTCTACTTTCACGAAATAAGGTAGTACTATTTTATAGACTAGGCCTACTACATTAATGAAAAATTGTATTTCTTTTTTACATTAATATACTCAAATACAGCAGTGAGTAATGCAATCAAAATTATTAGGCCTAACGTTATTTGGCAGTTAGAATAAATTTTAATTTCAGTTTTGAAAAACAAAAAATAAGTAATTTAGGTAGTACACCTTATGCTGGAATTTTTAAATTTCAGGATCATTATACTTGTGATATTTCAATTTTGTTTTTAACTTGAGTTATATTGTTTGCATCATTTTGTCGATGTGGCAGCCTTTAATAAGAACATTTTTGTTGTAAAAAATAGCCATTTCCAAATAAGTTAAATAAAGTAATAACTCCTATAAAAATATATTTTCGTATACATATCAATATTCGTCTTGAAGTTAGTGTATTTCGCTTTTATTCATACATCCCCTCAAATTCAATAAATTTCGCAATATACCGTGGACATGATTTGCTTAACAGGGATATTTTCAGCCCCTATAAATCTAATTTATTTAACCAACATGGTATCAGTTCATTTCATGACTGACCACAGGGGTCCTGAATACGGGTACTGTATGCCTCAGTATTACAATATTAACAATATACAGTTAAGGAAACCGGTTTTGAAAATTTTGAGCTTATCACTATTAACAAAAGAACAGTATGACAGTAATTTTGTAGCCTAAGAATTTTTGTTGCGAAGAATGTTCGGAAACCAGTAAAGTACATGATCTACTTAAGGAAAAACTCTACGGCCTAGAGGAAAAGCAAATCAGACGATTTGTTACATAATTTTTTTAAACTTATATAAATATTTGTTTGCACTAATATTCTAACATATTGTGCATACAATAAATTTCCTAAAGGGGAACATAAGAGGCCGTGATGCTTATTCCTCATAAACTCAAGTTGGCAGGCTTTTAAAAAACTTCATAAATGCAAAGCCGTGCCATAACTATAAAGTGAACTATAAATTTCCTTACCCTATCGCTGAAATGCAGCTCTTTTCGTTTTAAGTGTTATATATGAGGTCTGGAGACTAGGTACTGATTTCCTTACAAATCTACCTGAACTTCTGTGATTCATACGACGTCGTGAAGTCTTACACTGATGTTAAATTTCTACAAGCACCACTGGAGATAATGGACTTGGAAGTACTCCCAACTCGACATTAAATCTCACTTCTTGTGTCTTACATGTAAAATGTGTTTGTCTCCCACTACCCCACTCATTATAAACCCATAAGTTGGCAATACGTTCCACCTTCAGTGTGTAACTAATCAATAAAATGCTCTTAAAACCTTTTAACTTTATTGCTCCACTTCGTTTTCATTAGATTCTCCACTTATTCCCAAAATGAGTTTATAAGCCTTTAAGAATATTTTCGCGTGAATTTTAACTTTGGTAACTTAATGTAATTTACTGCACAATTTAGGTCTTTAAAAATAACTTAATATCTAGTAGGACTACCTATAATAAAGCCTGAGTGTTCCTAAAGAATAGCAGTACCGCTACATTATTGTTGGGTCATCTTAAATCTGTCGTTTCGTTAATCACATGTTATTCCATAGTGGATAAAAGGCAGTTGTTTTCTTCCTTAAATCTCTGTAGATACAAATTTCTCATAGATCTAAGCCTAGTGAAAATTCTTGAACCGAGGGAGGTGTTGGAAATATAAAGATGGAAGATTTGATACTTGCTTGTATTATTTACTATAATGTTATAATAATAATAACAATAATAATAAATGTGCACCTAATGAGGCATTAAATGTGTTTAGATCAGCTGTTAGCTTATAGTCTTTTGGTTTTCAGGCAGATTTCTAGATGATATCTTTCACATTTTAGATTGCTCTGTTCACGTACACAACTTCCACATGCTTCATGGTAGCCCTTGGACCTGCATATCTTGTGGTGAAAGCCATGTATCGTAAATTTTTGGAATAGGTATGCGTGTTGCTAAAGTCATTAGAAATTTGTCTAAGCTAGAAAATGTTTTAAATCATTAATAGGCCTACACTTCAGCGGATTTAAACATTGAAAACACGCTAGAATGACGATGAGCGTACAAAAAATGTCATAAAATCGTAAAAGGCATCTCTAAGTCACATGAATGCGTCATCCTGTGGCGATATTATAATAGTGTTTGTACAGTATTTTGGACTTTGCACTCTATGTACGAGGAATTCTCACCTCAGCTATGTGGACACACGACATGTAATTTTGTGCTATATGAGCACATGATATAAATTTCAGAAGTCAGCTCACACCATACCAGATTGTTGTGTGGTATTTACAGCCCACGTCATGTGTTTCACTGGAAAATGAGTTCCAGTACAAAGTTCCTGGAAGAAGACTTCATCAGCGTAATCATGAGCAAGGATACCGAGGGAATACTAATGAAGACTTAATTTTATACATTGTCCAGAAAGCATGTGCAAAACATAATGGGAGATTTATTAGAAGGTATGATGAAAAATGCTCAAGTGCTTGAAGTGGACTCTGAAGACTACCGGTTTTTAGAACAAAGGCAAAATATGTTTATGGGAAATGTTTAAATCATATAAGATTTAAACAGTAACAGGTATTTTAATCCATTGAGCAATAATTCCAACATATTTACTCTTACTATCAACAGAAACATTAATAGCCATGAAAAAAGTGAAGTAGTAATGTGCGTATTCATAAACACAGTTTTATCTATAGACTACACCAAATCCCCAGTTTGTACAACTAGTAATAAATTATTGTTTGAAATTTCAAATATCCGTGATATAAGACAGTTTAAATTGAAATTGAAAAATCATCTATATGAGAAATCTTTCTACAACTTGAACGAACTGTTGTTAGAGCCAGTTGTAATTGACTTGACTATGTTTATCTGCAAAACTAAAGACATTAATAAATATCAATATCAATATCATGTTGAATCCTTATGTGAAACATTACTAAGCATCCGTCCAAAGAACGGTCTCTTTTGGTTGCTAATACAAAATCGCATAGGAGGCGTCCTGGTACTATTTTATTTTGTGACTGTGACACCGTAATACATTATAATATTCTATTCTATTATATAAAACAGTTTATGTTAAATGACCACATATTTTCTCTCTGTAGGTTGTTTATTCAAGTCAGTTCTATGCCGCCACTCTCTTCAAATAACTATAAGCTAGATGATTTTTGTTTCAGTTGGTGCTGATATAGCTCAGTCAGAAGTTAGACAACGCAACGATGTTCTACTGGAGCCCTTTTCTTTTATTTACTGCCTTTTTAGAGTCTAATGTTAATAACAATTGTTTGGACATAATATCTATCTAGGCCGAGGGTTGTAAATTTAATAGTGGCAACACACCTGAAACTTTGGTCAATGACTGGAAGTTCAAATCTCTTTTGTCAGATATAAACATCCTGGTTATGAAGTCTTCCGGGTGGGACTGTGAGCCATGGGTACCTTGTCAAAGATTTACTGTACGTTAAATAAGCCTGAATTAGAGCCTTAAGATCACATTTCCCGGCCGTTTTATGTCGGAGTAATACATTTTTCCTACTAGATGGCCCTCGAGGCAGTTTGTCTATAGGAAAATACGTGTTATTAAATTAGTCGTAGATTTGCGGCACATTGAAGAAAGACAAGCCTGAACTAGAGCCTTCAAGCCATAATCCCCTGCCCATTCACGTCAAAGTCTTCTTTAGTTTCCTACTAACCTGTATGCCGTCGAGGTGGTCTGTCCTTCCGTGCTCTATCGGGAAATAAGTTAATTCAATTTATCTTGGGTAAATGAAACTTTTACCAGAAGACTTTATGCTCCGTTCGTGGATTGGAAAGTATACAGTTTGTTTCAATCCCTTACTGTGAAAATGTTGCCAATAATTTGAAAGTCGTTGATTTACATGGTATCGGAAAGTTGGAACTATATTTATATAAGTTTTCTTCAACACTTTCTCAATGAAGAGCTCACAATAAAATCTCACTAACGAAAATCTAACGCTATGATGTAGTACAGAAGTTATATCAACATTCACAAAATAAACAAATCCCCTAATCAGGTGTGAGGAAAGTTTGACTCACTATGATCGATATAATCTCGGTTAGGGTCGGAAGATGCCAATGTAGTGTCTGCGATTAGCTTTTAGTCCATCCTAAGTAGACTTAACCAGTCTCTGGTACCTTCACTTCAGGGGTCACCTAGATGCCGGTGAAAGTTTTCGTAGCAGTTCAAGTTTCCTCTGGAGTGGGTGCAGGACTGCTAAGCACTTTATTAATAGGGATACCTAGTTTTCGTGAGTGACGGATTCACGAATTGTGGTTATTACCATTGATATAGGGATTTATTTTTGTTTCAAACTCTTTTAGGCCAAAGTATTGTCATTTTACGTTCAAGGAAAAACACGAATTTTTTGTATTTATGAACGAAATTCTATTTTTCAAGGGAAATTTCGAGTTCTAGAAAGGAATTTCTTTAAAGAGGCTTTGAATATTTTATCTAGATGTAGAAATACAGCATCTGTAAATTAATAAATAAATACTGAATAAACTATGCAAATATACTGCTTATTTATGAATTAAAATAATCCGATTTATAGAGATGATGTGAAATGATTTTTACTACAACATTGTCCTATTTGAAGTTAAGACTGTTAATTTATTTTGTATTTTATTTCAGCGTAAAAGTACGTAGTTGTATTTTGGCGTCTGGTGACTTATAGCCCTGATGCACCCTCGATAGAAGTATATCAAGGAGATTGTGGTACCCCAATTTATCTACACTATAAGCAATTGTACACTGGAAAGAATTGTTAAATTGCCTTATAGCCCTGATGCACCCTCGATATAAGTATGTCAAGGAGATTGTGGTACACCAATTTATCTACACTACAAGCAATTGTACACTGGTAAGAATAGTTAAATATGCAAAACAAAATATCTAAATTCAAGGTATTTTGCATTTTTTTGTAGAAATATGCAATATTTTCCACCACAGGACCCATAAATTTATTTAGTTTTAATGCGAAATATCACCGAAATTGTATGCTTTGTGCGAAAATAACCCAACTTTTGTACCGAAATATAACATTTGTACTCACCGTAAAATAGGGTCCCTTTTATATACGTTAACTTGTTAAGTTATGATGTCCTTGTAAAGATATGCGAGCTGAACTATGTAACTAATCCACAAGATTACAAGCTCAACCGCCCGTTAACGCCTAAACAGTCTTGTTGTATCATTGATATAGGTCCGAATATTTCACACACACACACACACACAGCTCATAAATAAACAAATGATATGGCATTGTAATTGTATTTGCATTTCCCGCAATTGTTCAATTGGTTTCCCTCGTATCGAAAATGCAAATAGTAACTGTGGATTTAAGCAGATGATGGGACAGATAGGCTACGTGACAGCATTTCCCACAGCAAAGTTATTAATCATTTTATTAAATTCCAGTATTTACGTTATGAGTGTACCGGGATGAGTTCATTTCACGGAATCAAAATCCGTCACGCGCTATTATGAACTATTCCCTCACATGAGCGTTACAGACACTGCGATTTATGTTCGCGAAATACAAATTGAGGGTAATGTGAATATTTATCACCTTTATCGCAGTGTAAAGCGAAAAGCCGGTATTTGTTGCTTGCCTATCTGGCAGAACTAATCTCTGCTCTGCAGAAGCGGATCATCGCACTATTCCCACTAGAATTATTTATAATAATTATTTATTTTACCTGGTGAAAGTTAAGACCATCAAGTATTTTCTTCCACTCCACCAGGGACTAATAATGCATTAAATTATATAAAATATGATATAAAATACATTAAGTGGATAACAAAAAACATTAAATGATTTAAAGTATATTAAATGGTATAAATACAATTAAATTACACAAAAGCATTAAATTAAATGGCCAAAAACACATTGGCACTATATTTTGTTAGTAATTACTAATAACTTACTTTGCTGTAGGCCTACATATTCAACCTTTTACGTTTTAATCAGGATATGCAACACCTATAGATAGGGTTCCGTGAAAGTGCTTTTATTTTTCAGGGAAAATTAGTTTTACAATTTCAATACGTTGGTGTTATTTATTTGGCGGTGTTACTTTTTAAATTATTTTTGGTCAAGTTTATAATTATCCATTGCCCCAATACTATGAACTACCAAATCCAGACATTTCTATTGGCACTTTCAGCTTAATTCAAACTTTCCGCCTCTCGTATTTAGCTTATTGTTAGAAAATCATATTAATTTCAGATTTCTTGTAAGTTCATAAGGATGTAAGTTTAAAGGGCCGGTTCGTAACCACCCAGGACGGAAAATATTTTGAAACATTTAAGGGAGAAAACATTTAGATTTTAAAAAGCTGAAATAAACCAACGCGAAAATGAAATAAAAAAGTTGGAAAGTAAGTGTAAAAAATACAGAAAATTAATGGGTAATGTATAGAAGTCTATAACTTCTCTATGAAATTTAAATTTTGATTTCAAAACGATTATTCAAACACATAAACAAAGCTTACGCATTACATTTTTTTAAATAATTTTCTCGTACAAATAATAAATGAAACAAAGCAAATAAAGTAGAAATAAATTTAATTCTTGCCCTCATTACTCGATCCAATAATAAAATTGAAAACTAGCAGTGAATATTGAGTGTTGAGTCAATGGGGACTTACGAGTAGTTACAGACTAAAGATACAACCCACTTATGTGAGTTAAGTTGTATTTATAGGCTGTGCAGGGGCTACATTTATTATAAGTGTCTGATATTATGGCATAATAAAGATGTTTCGTTTAAGTGAAACATAAATTAAACCTGAATGCTGGTTAGTATTTGGTTATGTGGTTAACTTCCTCAGCTGTAACCGCAGAATTTAATTAAATGTAACATGAACTGCTGACCGCCTACCACCAGATATATCAGCATGGAACCAGGAAACACTAAACGGAAATGAGAATCGACTTGGCTCTTAGAAACTGGTGGAACTGATATTGATTTAGTAAGGGTTACTACAGGAAGAAAACTGTTCTCAAAGGAATTCATGTGCCACGCCACAAGAATCCAAGTAATTGGGACTGTCTCAATCGTGTACCCCAGGGTCTAATAAAGTTTAATGGCATTCCTGTAACTGCTTATCACAGTTCCAGTAACACGTTCTCATAGATTCTTAACTTCTGTAAAATCTATAAATTACCTTCCCATTCATCAAATAACCCACAACGAGAACAAGAAGATATATATATTGTCTATGCAACAGTAAGCATCCTAACATGATTTCATAGACATGTAAATCTTTAAATTGGCCTACTGACCTTTGAGGGAGTTAAGATATTCCTAGATTTTTGTCGACCCAAAAAAATGCTATAAGAATGTCAGATTTATGCAACGGTCGCTTTACCTCAATTCTATTAGATAATGGTGATTAGGACCCAGTTGTTTATGACCTAAAAATCCAAAAATATGCAAGACAATATGACCTTAAAATAGCTACCCGTAGAGTACAGAAAAACTAAAAGCTGGATTATTTTTTGGCCCTCAAATTGACAGCTCATAAGTCATAAACGACCGTATAATATGTGATAATACCAATTTTTTGACAGACTCCATGTTATATTGTTATTGTAATGTTAATGTAATGTTATTGTGTTTTTTTTTCTTCACGTGATTTAGAAGCTTTAGGCACTGTTTTTATTTATATCAAACATAAAATGGGATAATATGCATAATGGTAATACCGTATCTCAAAAACTAAAGCTGATAGGGAAAAACTAATGGCACATTTGGCATCAGCGACCTAAATATACCCAAGAATAGATATAAATTCTAAGTCGCCAAAATGGCTGTTGGTCTGTGTTATTGTGCTTCTTCCGTATGCAGAGCCCTGATTTTTTCTTGGAGGGATTTTTGAAGCTTCTAAAGCGGTATGACAAATGTCTCAATGTGCGTGGTAATTATATGGAAAAATAAAAGGTACGTCTTATCTTTAATGTCTCATTTTTTTTGTCTTTCATTCACACCTCTGTACACAGTCGCCAGGGGAAACTTATTTTTGGATTCAGCCTCGTACATATTTTTTTTTTTTAATTTTTATCAAACTGACTCTATTTACATTTACATTTTACATTTATTAACATTACTTACTTACATTACATTATTATCATTATTACATATTTAATGCAAGTAAAAAACAAATAAAACAAAACATGCCCCTATATGAGCAACGCTCGTGTTTAGGGGATATAGTAGATTAATATAAATATAATTACATATCACTGCACAGTATACTATACACGAAAAAATTCTAAATTTATGAGTACATGTAAATAAAATATTTTTTTAGCATTAAACAGTGGTTAAAAACAGCATTTACAACAAAAAATAGAATAAATTGGACTGAAACATTGAAAGACCAAACTAAATTGAAGTGTGTTATTAATATTATCTAATAACTTTTTTATTTTCCTCTTAAAATGTTTAAGATTGTAATTTACATATTCAGGGTACTCAGCAATAAAATTGTTATACAATTTCAAACCATAGTTTTGACCATGTAATGCCCCTTTGTAGTCTTTGTAGTCTTATATTTTTCTTCTCTCTCTCTTTCTTTTTTTTTTTTTTTTTACTTATGTTAGGAGTCCGATAATAATAGGTCTGTGATACTAAAAGAACCTGGCAATATAAGAAATTTATACAATTTACCAGAGCTCTAAGTTTATCCCATAGTTTCACTGACACGTGACCGTATTTTCGCGTAATTTTGGACATTATCTTCGCATTACCCTTTAATATACGGCTTCATGAGCAAACAATGAGATAACAAGGCTTTGTGTCGTCTCTGGGAGGCGGTAAAATTTATGTTTCGTGGCTCACACTGTTGAATAAAAGAGAAAGAACATGATGTGGGGTACGTGGAATTCCCATTAAGCGAATAAAGTACGGAAAATTGTGCTTTCCCAGCAGCCCTTACAGCCATGCTTACTTTTTAATATGCGTATGACGGAGAGAGAAAAAATATAATGGAGTGAAGTGTGTGTAGGCAGGTCAGGGACGTACAAGTTCGTGGAAAGAAGGAAAAATCGTCACTCTTCCGGAAGAGTCTACCTAAAATAAGTTTAAAATGTGTGCACAAATGGCGTGTTTCACAAAGTACAAGGGAAGAATAGGTTCCTGGAAAATATAATCCATGTTTCGATATGGATGGCTTGGTTAATCGTACTGAATGCACTTCACAAAGTAAACACGATACTAATCGCTGAAAACACGAACAGAATGTTCAGAACAGCATCATTAATAGACTTGGGATATCATTACCACTTCACTGCCAAGGGAATGAAAACCAGTTGAGTACCGTACTGTTCGTGCCATTTTAAGAAGACCTCGTCCCATACCATCGTCTGCCTACAAGGGAATATAATAGCATTGTTATTTAATCCGAAAATCTGCTCCGCCACCGACAAAGAACAGGTGCTCTTGTAGTCGCGTGTGGATTTCCCCAGTGTTGCCGCTGTCATTCGCCACTTCTCATGTTAAGTAAACGTGTTGTGCTACGTATTTGGCAACATTGTACTGGATTGCAGACAAATTTGAATACGCCTAATTACCTTTCTATTCATTGAGGTTGAACAGGATTAGGGTGGCAGCAGGTAGAGGCAGTTCTTGGGGGGGGAAGTCTTATAAGAAGTGGCACCCACAATATAGGCCTTTATTAATACTCTAGCAGCGGAAGCCTGTCCCGAAACATAATAACTAGGGCAAGACATTTAATGACCATAAAATAGTGAAAAATGCAAAATAAAATACGCATTTATGACCTGAAAAGAACATGCCAAGAGTAAAATGAGGTTGCTGGTTGGTAGGTATATGGTTATTTAACTACGGGGATATACTACAACTTAGGCCTGTGACCGTCGCCGGTGTACCGGAATTTTGTCCTGCATGAGTTCTTTTACATACCAGGCCAGTAAATCTACTGACATGGGTCCCCCATTTAAGCACACATAAATGCCATCGACCTGGGCCGGGATCGAACCCGCAACATTGGGTAAAATGAGGTTGCAGTATGGCAGTTTCCAGAGAAAGCTCAATGTAACCTGTTCTTGATATATTCTTTAGTATAAATGGCCACCATACGGTGCTCCAAGGGCTAACTGGTGTAGGAAAAATCTCTGTAAATAGGTAGAACATGCTATTACTACTTATCGTATCTGCCGGAATTTTTAAGATTAGTCATTGTCATCTCAATAATCATACCGAAAGCGAACTCTAAAATGGTTTCATTTGTTCATTAACTAGCTTGGTGGGCCCGTCGCAGAATTCCAGGTTTCTTATGTTGCCAAATTATGAAAGAAAAAACTTCTGCTAATTCACGCTCGTTTGCCCTTTGAAATTGTTTAATCTAAGGGGCACTTAAAAAGAAACCATAGACTATCATAAGACCATTCTCTCAATCAATCTCGAAATACTTCACGGTATACCACAATTCGAGTAAATACCCTCTCTGAATCTTTAAGTACGCGTAATTTAATTTGTTATTGCAACACAATGTACATGCCATTTTATAACACTGGATAACTAGCCAGGGTACCGAGAATATTTTTGGAAAACTGTTTCAAAATATAATCTATTTTTTCAATTACCTTTAGATGATCCTCGGGCTGACAGCAAATTCTGTTTAGTATATCTGTAAAATTAAAAAAACAAATATATTGTCATTTAAAATTATGTTTAAATAGGTATAAAAATAGTGAAAAATTAAAATGTGATAACTACTTTATACTTGTCAGTTCCTGAAGTTTTCATCAGTATATAAACTAACATTATTCTATATCAGAATGTAAAGTGCGAAAGGTGAATTGTCAGTGCTTTAGGGTAAACAAAGTTATGTCAGATTTTATTGCGACAGGAAGGCAACGACTATATTTCTAATTTTACTAGTTCACATAAAGATAATTTTATTTTTCTTGATTTTCATTCTGTATAAATTTTCTGTAGGACTTGTATAATATGCATTATATATATAGGTGTATTATAATGTAGTATAATAAATGAAACACTGAAAATATGTATCCATGCTGATTTTAGTGTTATATTTTGCCGTTGGTATCACGAGATCAATTTTTAGAATCATTTGCCATCGGTCTAGTTGTAAGCCTGGCACCACTGACTGAACCTCTGACTATAACTTAAGTAATTGAGTTTTTACGAGAAAATCAATGAAGTATCTCACAGCTAAATGAAGTGTGACGAATTTCCATCTAACTCACCTGAATATAGGAGATAATATTTTAGTGTATAGCATACATGTTATGTTGTCGTTCTGATAAACAATGTAGAGCACTCAAGCCATAATGCTTCATGATCCGTGCTAATCTACTCATGTAGAACCATAAGTAATTTTATGTGCACCCTCACAACAGACATTTCCCTCAGCCATTGAAAGCTTTCTTTAACTTTCCTCTCTCACTATGGAATAATTCAACATTTCACTCTAAATATTGAGGATACAATGCATTGAAAGGGAAGTAGTTTAAGTTTATAAAACATGAGCTTCAAATGGTTATAGTCTATTATACTGAATAGTTAGAATTGAAGGGGTACGAGGAAGAAGAAGGTATGTGACATTAAAAAAATCGAGTTACTGTCATGGATGAAGGAGGTATGTGTTGGCCTGTTTTTTTTTTTTAAAGTAAAACTTCTTTTCTCGCGGTTGGGGTAAATCTTGAAAATCAGTCACGAAATCAGTCACAAAATCAGTCACACTCAAAACTACGTGTTTCGGAGCGGACTGCACAGAAAACAATCAACTCAATGATTAGGAGTAATCAAAGGAAATTTTTCAGACCTTAATTCCTCAATAGCAATAGGCAATTCCTAAGCAATCTAAAGGTATATTATCTATTTTATGGAACCCGGAGGTTCATTACCGCGCAAATCCAAAATTAAAAATCCAAAATTAAAAAATACAAATTTCCAAAATTAAAAAAAAAAATTAAAAATTAAAACATCCAAAAATCCAAAATTTAAAAATAATAAATTCCAAAATTCCAAAATTAAAAATTAAAAACTAAAAATCGAAAATACCAAAATTGAAAAAATCTAAAAATCCAAAATTAAAAAAAACTAAAATACAAAATTAAAAAATCCAAAAAATAAAAAATTCAAAGAATCAAAATTGAAAAATTCCAAAATTAAAAAATTCAAAGATCCAAAATAAAAAAATAAAATAATAAAAAATAAAAACAATTAAAAATCCAAAATTAAAAAATACAAATTTCCAAAATTAAGAAAAGGAAATTAAAAATTATAACATCCAAAAATCCAAAATTTAATAAATAATAAAAGATCGAAAATTTAAAAAATCCAAAATTAAAAATTGTAAGAACCAAAATGAAAAGTCCAAAATCCAAAATTTGAAAAGTCAAAAAACCCAATATTAAATGTCCAATAATGCAAAATTGAAAAAATCCAAGAATAAAAAATTGAAAAAATAAAAAAATAAAAAAAAGTTTTACTTCTGTCGCGTGGCCTTCCACGCACTCTTTTTTTTTCATTTGCAGTTCCTCTCTAGAAGCCTTATTTACAGAAATACCAGTGCCATGAAGGAGGTATGTGACCATAACAAAATACATTGGAAGGAGAGGTGAAACATGGCATGTTAGCACGTACCTCCTTTATGCATTCAACAGTTTCTTAAAACCATTTGGCAGATTTCAAAGGTAAGTAAAACCTGCCAAAACAGTGACTTTAGCTAGGCTATGCTTTAACAATTGCTTTAACAGTGTTTTCAGGCACTTACAAAATTTAAACTTTTAAAAATTTAGCAAAACTTAAAATCTAATTTAAAGACATTGAAAGAAGGAGGTATTAACAAAAATTTGTTTCTAAAATTTCCAGACAAATATTTACACATTTTCATCTCTTATTAAACATTTTGTGTTGATAAGAGTAGTATTCCTCAGTAAGAATTTTTAAAAAGAGGTTAACAAAAACTATTTAATGAAAATCTTCTCGACAAATATCTGAAAACTTACTTCTTCTTGCACACCTCCTTCATCCACTTACCGCTTCAATAATTATTTTTAACTTGATGAATTAAGTTAATTATATTTTGCGATTTGTTAACTTTTTAACAACGAGCAAAGATATTGTTCTTGATATGTAGATGTATGAAGTAAAAATGGCACACACATAATGACAACTGCCATAAATGAAAAATCGGCCACGACCTACATAGGCCTACTAGTGATAAATGTAGATTTTGTGCTTATGTACGGTAACCTTTGATTTCCAAAATCTCAAAGAAATTCTGCAGGCTTGGCCAGTTTTGGGATTAACGAGATAATTTTTCAGCTGTGTAAAAATGTGTATAAAATGCGTAATTAATGTAATAAACGTAAAATGTGTTAAAAGTTCTAGTAATAGTAGTAGTAGTAGTAGTAGTAGTAGTATTAGTAGGCCTAAGAGTAAATAATGTATTTTGCCTGGCAGAGTTAAGGCCATAAGGCCTTCTCTTCCACTCAACCAGGTTATAAAAATATACCAATGTTAGATTTACATTAATAACTAAGTAGTGGATAAGAGACTAATGACTAACACCAAGACTAAGGTTCACAGTATTCATAATAATCAGGGCCCGGATTCTAATGATGTCATCTTTTTATTTATGCTGCCTAGACATTGCCAATTTGTAGATAAATCCTAATTATGGCCTCTCGATTATAGAAATGCATTTTTATTAGGTCCTTTTGTCATTTTATGCAATTTTATATTTTTAGGGCATTTATTTCAATTTTACTTCATTATTTTGTCATTTTCATGCAGTTACTTTAAATAAATAACTAGGTTACTATAATGCAACATTTACTTCTACTTCTACTTCTACAATCTACTTTAAAAACAATTTTATTACTTTTCTTCTAAAATGTTCCAATCAAGAACAAAGGTTTTAGACCTACAATATCCTTCCTACAGTTTTAACAATTATGTACAAATTAGTCTATATCTTTGTGTGCACATTAATAATTTTTTACAAATAAAATATCAGTTTTTAGGTCATTCTTTGTAATTATTAAGTCCTTTTCGTTAAAATTTAGGGGTCATTTCATAGGTCATTTTTCAAACAATTTTAGGTCATCAGAATCCGGGCCCTGATAATAATTAACTAATTAAAAAGCATAACTTTCATTAAAGAAAAAAATGTTACAAGCCCTAAAGCCAGCGCCTTACAGACTGCGCCATCCAGGCTGACAAACACTAGACAATAGGGTCCTTATGAAATGCCGTCAGAAGGAAGAGTTGGACCAAGTTAGTTGTGGCAAGAGAGCAATCTACAGCATAATTCAATTGTGTATTTATATATGACAAACATATAACAGTACAGATGTTACATTGCTGAGAATGACTTGGAAGCTCACAAGCATCAAGTTTTTCAGACAATGGAAGACAGACAAACTGAGGCATGAACTTCGATACTGAAAGCTATTCTGGTTTATGTAGATGGAAAGTTTGCTTGGCAGTTTGTTTCCCCTGTTAGAGTATAACATTTCATTAAGGACGACCACGAAATTTGCTTTTCACGTCGTCAAAGTTATGAATATCAAAAGCGACATCATTACACTGTTCAACACCTAGCATTGTGGCTTTACGTTAACTGAAATATTCGAAAAATTAGTTTCCGCCAATGTACTAGTAATAAGCAAGGACGGATAACAACGTTGTGTGCTGAATACGAACAAATTGGATGCAAATGTGGAATACGGTATTTATTGGAACCTTGTGTTGTAAGAATTTTCATACATTTAAACAATATACTGTATTACTGTTAATATTACAAATTTTTATGTAGAAGATGTGTGTTTATACTTTGTCATTTAACTTTGACTTTGTCAAGATCTTGCAACATCAAATAACATTTAATTTAGTTAATATTGTACATAATTTTTAGTCAGATTAAAACACATTCATATAAACCAGATTAAAAGTCATAGTGCAAATGATAAAATTATAAAACTTATCAAAAGAAATGTGTGTAAAATTTCTTGTTATAAGTCTTCTGTTTTAATTTCTAAAATAAAGTGTTTGTTATGAGCATGAATAATTTAAAATAACTGATCGTGTGTACAGCTAACCTTCTTTTGTTGACACAGATTGTGAAATGTCCACTTGCTGATCACTTGTTGAGTTTTTAAATTACATAAAATACATTTTCCTACGATATACCTTTTAAGTCTGTAGTAAACCTGGAATTTTTCTTCTATTTCTTCACAATATATATTAGTTTTGTCTTCATTGAAATTCTTGAATAAAACAGTTCTTGATGGCACAGCAATTCTATCATTGATCCTGTGTGGAACTTCTTGCAAATTTCCTCGCATTCAGCAACTTCAACGTCGTTATGGTCAATTCAAATGAAATGCATTTCGATACACGTCTGTGTCATCTTCAGTCAATCGTTTGAGTACGAAGCTACTGGAAGCTACCACTTTCTACGGTGGCTTATAGGGTACTTACGTTAACGTTTTCACTGCTACTGACTTATATTTGCGTAATTCAAAAGAATGTATGAAAGCAGAGATGTAAGTTTAACAGTATAATGCTATATTGAGAATGTACGGATTTTTATCCACATATTAAAATTGTCATTCACAGAAACCATCCAGTTTGCTAAAATTTTACTTAGCCTATCGATTTCAAACTTAAAGCCTACTGATAATTTTACTTAATAATTCCTTACGCTATATAAATATACAAATTTCAGTTCTGAAAGGGTTAGTTGAGAAACAAGTACTTTTAGCTTTTATCAATAGTGCGAGGGACGTCCATAAAGTAAGTTTCCCTGGGGCCGTTTACAGAAACAAAACACATTATCATGGAAATTTTGATTGCAGCAGATACAGCAAGTGTTCAGCTATTTTCAACGTATTCGCCACCGGAATTGATACATTTTTCATTCCGTGGAACCATTCTGTCTGTCGCCTGGGATTTGAACCATTGTGCGGCAACCATGTCCGCCTCTTTGTCATTCTCTGTCATTTCTTGAGGTGTAGGAAAAGATCCGGGGTGGTGGATTTTTAAACCCCTCCCATTCGAACTTCTGCAGTAGACGGGGTCATACCAGAAGTTCAGGTTCTATGTGTATACAGTAGGCCTATGCCATGTAGGCCTAACTAGATGTGCAACTCTTTTCTAATGTTCATGTGATTATGGCGTCTGTTAATGTCAACTGATATTCAATATTAATGAATACGATGCAGGATGAATTAGCGGCGATGACTCATGGTAAGTAAATATCCAATTCGGCATTTGCCTTTTCGACTGGGGAAACTATGAAAACCAAAGTCAAATTTGCCGGCCACAGGGTTTGAACCAGGGACTTCCCGAATGCTAAGACACTACCACCTCGGCCACAGGACTCGGTACAAAAGTGTAGGCCTATTGCCGCGTAATTTTTAACTTTTCATTGCTAATGACGTAGAAATGCGTCACTTCGAACAATTGATTGATTAAAATAGAGAATGATGTAAGACTAATAGAGTAATGCTTTATGTAAGGTATGAGGATTTTTATCCTCGTTTTACCTTTATTATATATGGAAGCCAGCTATTCTACTGATTTTTTCCCATTCACTTTAGAATTAGAGCCCACTGATGGTATCACTGCATGATTCCTTGTAGAGCCACGAAAATTCAGCTCTGAAAGGGTGAAATTAAATTGAAGCTTGCTCATGTATCTAACTTCAGATAATGTTCACGAAAAAACGTTTCAATCAGGGTTGCCAGATCAGAAACGTAGAACAGTCGTACCAACATCTAAAAATAGGCGTATGCTAGTTAAAACTGTCGTACACTTTGTGATTTTTCAGTATAAAGAACGTATTGCGTTAATAATAATAATTATAATAATAATAATAATAAATAACCAGTAATATGCACCTTATATAATATGTCATGTAATTGTTAATAAATCGTTTTTTTCTGTAAATGATTTGGCGTGTTTCATTATCTTCCTATGTGCTAAATTTGATTAAATACAATAGGCCTAATACATTAAATTACATAAACAGTAGTTCCCTCAGTGTTGTAATTATTGCAAAAGGCACAGGACTGCTTTGTGCTTTCCAATCATATTGATTTTAGCAACATGCTTACAACAAAAACCATGAGAAAACAAGAAGATGATACTTATCAAAATTTAAAATTCGTCAGTAGATTGATTAAAAAAATATAAAACGCTATGTTAAAAATAGTCGTAGAAATAGGCGTACGACCCATGGTTGCGTCGTACGTCGTACAAATCTATGAAATAGTCGTATGTGTACGACTATAGTCGTACGTATGGCAACCCTGGTTTCAATATCGTTGAAGCAGTTTTATTTATTATTATTATTTTTTTTTTTTTTTTGTTACACTGCAAATGGGCCAACAACCTGGTGCCAGTGTAGCAAATAAATATCAGCTATAGCCTACATATAGCCTTTACATACAATGACATACATATACGTACAAAATAGCTAAAAATAAAAACGGCGTTTCATGTGAAATGGCAATAAAAATAAGATAAATTCGTCGCCAATATTTATGTCACACGCCTGGAGATATCTAACCAAGTATAAAATATTTGATACAATTTTTCATTCTTGAGCAATACTGTTAACAGACACAAAGACAAGGGTGTTTCTGAAATTTGTGTTTTTAATCCAGAGGACCAGAAAACATATATTCATGCTTAAAAACCGTCAACAAATTTCAGGGTCGAACAAAACTAGGGAAAAACCAAATATAAGGTGCAGCGTTGCATGGGATATATCCCACCCTGCACCACCCCCAGCGAAGCACTTTCTTTTATACCATGATCTAGCGAATTCTTCAAGGATAAGCAGGCTGACCAACCGTTGGGTACAAGGCAAACCTGTGGGTACTCTCGAATTTTTAATATTTGGTACAAGGGGCACTCTCGAATTTTTAATATTAGATACAAGGGCTACTCTCGCAGTTTTAATATTTGGTACAAGGGGCACACTCGCATTTTTAATATTTGGTATAGTCGGGAGTGTCGGCGACAATATACAAGGATAGTTTGGCCACCCTGTTCGCTGAGAAACAAAATGCGAATATCGAGTGGGCGGAGCCTATTTGGCACCTTATATTTGGTTTTAGCCCAAAACTAACGTATACCTGTAGCACCTTTGGTAGGAGTAGAGAAATTAATGAGTTGGGAAGGAGGTATGAGGAAAATAAAAATGACGATGATGATGAAGATGAAACGACGATTGAAATAGTAATCTGTATACGTATACGATTTAGAGGAACGTTTAAAGGACTGGAATTGGGGAAAATTTAGAGACGGAGACATATCGGGGAGTCTTCAGGATTTTACTCATGACGAACCGATTATAGTAAGATGTGCTCTTCCAAGCAGAAAATTAATTTTATAGGAATTCAAATTACAGACTCATTTAACCTAACCTTCATTAACATCATAATACCTCATATCCATCACTGTCTCTTCTGATCAAGCTTCGGACTAATAAAAATGTCGATGCGAGCGTTCACAGAGGTAATTATTCAAAATGCCTTTGCAAGGAAAATCTTAATAGAGGCGACATTTTATAGTTATTTAAAGACGACAAGGTAATAACGAATAAAGATTAATTAAGGAAAATATGAGACAAGTAGAAGGTATTTTAACTAATTGCTAATACACTTTCAGATTTTCTGGGTGGAAAGTTGGTAGGACTCTGGCTTTCTGTTTCCAAGATCGCAGGTTCCATCCTGGCCTAGTTCATAGCATTTATGTGTGAATAAGGGAGGACTTGCAGGTTTGTTCTGAGCCCAAAAATCGTATCCGGAATCTTCAGCGTGCGAAAAGGGATCTTCAACAGTGTGTATCCAAGAGTTTTCCAAATTTGGCCAAGATCTTTCCTAAGGTTCCATAAAAACTAGTGAGAAAGGTTTATGCATGTACAGCTATAAGTTAGTTGATACCGTATATCACTTTCAATGTTCATTAATTAATTAAAATTACATCGTATGATGTCGTTTCATAAAGATTTATAATTATTTAGGCCTATTCGGTACAGCATGCTGCAGTTCTTTTCTTCCGATCATTCAAGTTATTTCCTATCAGTCGATCTTTATAGGATTTGCTGTTATTGATCTATAGGCCTAGAGATATATGATGATACCGTAACCTTTTAGAACTGGTATAAATAATTAATATAATCTAAACGTCGAAAAGTATTGTTTCACACAGGAATTACAAGGAGTGTTTTTAAAGTAGGTACCGATAATTAAGAAAATATATATATATAAGTTATAACATTATTTTCAAAATACTTTAATAACATTCATTACCTTACACCTTACACTACTTCTCCACATAGTCACCGCCGTTATTCAGGCAATTGTCTTAACGGGAAACCAGTTTTTGTATGCCTTCATCAAAGAATGATGATGCCTGTGATGAAAGTCAAGTCTGCACTTCTTGCTTCACAGCATCATCATCGTTCCACTAAGAAAATTTGTGAAAAATGCGAGACAACACTGATATGGTGAAACGTCTGTCCTCGTGTATGTTTTCTTCCATAGCTTGCACCAAATCATCCGTCATCACAGACGGTCGGCCGCTCGGCGGCTCATCATGCATATTTTTACGACCTTCGTTAAACTACCTAACCCACTTCCTCACCATTCCATTACTCATTATTGTTTCCCCATAAACCTAAAACAATTTGTGATGAAAGTTTGCTGGCGTAACATTTCTCGCAATCAAAAAACGAATCACTGATCTAACTTCAAAGTAGGCGGATCGTTCGATTGTTTTGAATATTTCAAAACGCTTAATAATAGGAAAACACAAAGTAACGGTCGCTCACAGTTGCGTCTGACTTTCTAATGAATGAAGTGATCACGCATGTTAAAATCGCGATTGCAACCCTGCATCGGCAAAATATTTAAACGGTACTTAATTTAAAAACATGCCTCGTAAATATAAGCTAAATATAATCCATTTTAACTCTATATTTTCTACACCTACTACTGTAGTTAAAATTGTTTCTACTCTTGTTCTTGTATCTCTACTCCGTTGGAAGACAGTCTTCTATTGCTCAAACGCTAACTGGTACATATTATAAATAATGTTTGGTGAATGAGCAGTTTTTGGTTACTTTTAATCTAATTTGATTAAGCAAAAAGTATTTGCAAATCTGCTCACTATGGATACATAATTCAAAGTGCTTTTTGTAACCAATATGTAGGCCTAGATGGCAGTATAACAACACGAGTGGAAACACGAATATGTCAAGCTGTATGCGTGATGTAATTATCTTTACAGCATACGTAAATTAACAAGGATCTACACCCACATACATGTGCCGTAATGAGAGTGCTGGGTGAGGGAAAGGGATTGAGCACATCATTACTAACGTGTTCGCTCAAGCGAGAGAAACTGCAAGGTAATTAAGCATTTTCCATACCAATTATACAGGAAAATATTTAGCTTAGGGTCCCCTTCTTTTTACTTCTCTCCGATTTTAGGATGGTGACTTGTGGTTGTAATCGTTTGCATTATGAACTTTGAGTAATGGTCTACTTCATTGGAATTGAAAGAAGTGAAAAGGGACGAATTCCTATGTGATGTTGATAAATACTGAACTCATATAGCGATAATATTGAATTAGGACCACTGTTTCGTTATGTTTTAGTTTAGTAGGTCATGCTTCTGTAATTCGTTTTTAGCAGGCCTTGCTTGCTATCTTGTTTTTTATTTATTGAACAAATGAATTTCAAATAGTTGTTATGTATGGGTATTGTAATATCAAAAGTATTCTTTTTATGTCTTGCATCCAATCAGAGACTGGAGATTTTTATTATATTGTTTTGATAGCCAATAAGGTTTATCTTTAGCTTTTCTCCTTCTTCATCGATTCAAGTCAACTGTGTCTCATAAAGACATTAGTTTTTCTAGGCTTTAAATGCCTATTCTTCGTTATAATCAATTCAATTACTACTCATAAGGACATGAGTTTTCTTCTTGGCTTATCAATGCCATTCTTTACCTATCAGATAGATCTGGTGGTTTACTTTTAATAGCTGAAGCAATCAGCTCTTCAATTCACATTAAGGTTTCATATGCCTTATTGATTCTGAAGACTTCGAACGATTTAAGGACTATTATCACCCATCGTGTGATTCATCGGGTCTTCTTCATTTTGGTGTTGGCGTTGCAAGATCTCAGGCTAACATCTGTATCAACTATCAAAAGGTGGTATTAATCAATTCAAAGGTACGTCATTTACTACCTAATTTATTTGAGGAACAATTTGGACGTAATTTCATCATTGAACTAATATATTTGTGGTTTTGATCAACTGATTGAGCCATCTCAAGGATATTTATGACCTTTAACAAAGGAATTTGTATTAAACATTGTGATATCTACAAGTTCATCAGTGTTTATGAATAATAATATTATACGTCCAAGGAATCCAGAATTTATGAACTGATCATGATGTATGTATTGTTGTTGTGACAATAAATTGTTACATACCAGAGAAATTTATCTAAAATGTATTGGGCAAGTTTGGCTTATCTATTTATAGTTTAAGTCTCAATTTCAAGAAGTGTTACGTCATATGAATCTTGTTATACAGTCCGTTTGCTCTCAGCTTGCCCGTACAACCACTAACCTAACAAATTCATATTTTTAAGCGCTCACATGTTAAATTGTTGTTTTATTTTGATTAGATGTCATACTTACTTACGAAAATCATATTTATTAAGTAGATGTTATTTTCGAACTCTAGCTGGAAAACTGTTTTCTCGTGGTTAATAGGGCTATAATTAGTAAAGAATCTGATAAGAACAGAGGAAGAAGTAAGTAATATTTGGAAAAGTATGTCATTTGTCGAAATTTGAAATATATATGTTTAAGTACCCCAAGAAATTGTTATTGATGTGAGTGAACGTCAGAGAATGTAAGTTTTAAAGATCTCTACAATATCCAGAGGGTACAAGAAGTGATAGCGCGATAGAAACTGTTTATCTGTCACAGTTAATTCGGGAATACTGCTTCTTAGGCCTGTATTATATCAACCCTTCCAGAAACAAAATTAACAATTATTTTTAGTCTCATGGGTTTTAGAAAACTACATTTAATCTGCTTTAAAGAGGCCTTGTTACATTCTAATTGGACCATTTACGACGTTAAAAATGCTACAGCAGAACGTTCCCCAAACGATAGTATATTTGTCAGTACCTTTTCAATCAAAATCAAAATCAAAGTGCTTAGAATGCTCCCATATTTCGAGACATGCTAAGAACATAAGGTTGTATGATCACTTTAAACTATCCCAGATGCGACTTTTTCGACCAGCTGAGAGCATTTTGTTACCGGACAATTTATTTAAAAGTTCACGATCTCATTGGGAAACAACGTACGCAACCTTCCATGCTTGTTAGTACTTCGGTGCCTGATAAACTGTGCCATGGCCAACAATATTTCAGTACCGGTACTAAAGCATTTTATTCACAAAGGAAAAAAGTTGAAAAGAATGGACGGACTCTAAAATGAACACGCTTTGAGTAACTATGAATAGTCGAGCTGAGTTGAATAATCTATAGCGTAAACCATATTAATTTTCAGAATTCTCTGATCTCTAACCCAAACATTCCTGCACCGCCCACTGATACGTCTCTTTCCTTTTCACTATTCAATGGACTTTATTATTCCCGAGGGAATATCTAATCTCATTTTCTAACGGAAGCTTACATATTGTGCCATCGATATCCAATCATATCGGTCCGGTACACTGTGCTTTCTTTTGGTATAAATCCATCGCTTTCTACGGAATTAGAAACAGTATCAACGTCAATGAATATTCTATCTTCCACAGAATTATAAACTCACATCCTCCTGAAAAACAAATATTTTTTTTTTACAGCAGAAGATATATAAACCATTGTTTTCGCTTGAGAAAATATCCTTCGCCGTTAAAACAGGGAATGTATTTAAAGCTGAGGGATAAACAGAGGAAGATCTGGAACTGAATCCATGCGATTTATACATATTTAAAAATAACATATATTATTTATTATTTCAAACATGAGAGTGTTCATAAGGGTTCTTCATAAGAACGTATGCTATTTTTAAATATACACTAATTTAAAAATTCATATTTCATGTATTTTTTTTTTTTTATTAATTTACCCAGTTATGTGGAAAAACTTTCCCTGCTGGCACTGTTTACATTTCTCCTCTTCTCTCTCTACATATCTCGTAAGAGAGAATTTAAATTATGAACCATATAACTGGAGATAGTATTCATGTAGTATTACAGTATTTACACATATTTACAATATGCGGAAGTTTTGAAATTTTCAATCAAATTGGGAACTGAAGAACTTCGTTTTTTTAAACACTGTAGTTCATTCTCAATAAGATCTCAAATTAGCCGAATCCAACCAGATAGGCCTAATGTAATGTTGAAAAAAGTATGCATATCTCATAATGATGCACATGCCATCTTACTTAATACCTTCTAAGTCTATATGTGCAGGCCCATATATATATATTTATTAAAATCTTTATAGATCATATCTTTCATATTCTTGTTAACCATCTCCTTCCACCTCCTCTACAATCACCATTACTACCTCTTTTATCCTCATTCTGTAGGCCTATACTTAAGTTTTTGTGCTCAGCTGATTTCGTTTCTACAAACGCTGCTTGATCTCGATCCTATTTTAGAGGCAGGAGATCCCTCAACGAAGTCAACTTAAACATTTAACTAATATGACAGTCGTTTGCTTCACTTTTCTGGGTGTGAAGGGGTTATTTGAATCCTACAAAACTTGAACGAGAATTGGCTTGAATTAAAAAAATTTATAACACGGAAGTCTCGAAAATTCTCCTCTAGATCACTAAAAATTTACAATGAACAACACCAAGTAGGAAGTGTGAGATATATAAGTAAATAATTAATTTATTCGAGAATGTAATACTTCGTCACTCCAGCCCAGGGATTTTCAATAAGCGGCCCGGAAGACATTACTGCTTTCCCGCCGTAACATTCGTATTGTTGAATAATCAATTAATTATCTACAATACATTGATAACACCGTTCTTTTTAGGTACATTGACTACAAACAATTATGGATTGCACTGAGGAAAACGCACGGGTTTTCAGTCATCATATAGTCTAAAATAACTATCAAAATCTTCACATTATTTGGAATAACTGGAATCTGCGGGAGCCTCTACACGGCAACGACTTTCAACAAATGCCAGAATAGGAGTAGGTAGAAAAGATACACTACAAAATCTTTATTATGAGCATAGTTATGGGTACTCATGAGGAAGAACTCCTTCCACATTAATTGTAAGTTACATTTATCAGATGCTTTACTGTTAAGTAACATTTCTCGTTCCATAGAAATTCTGAAAATGTGCCTTGACACCGATATTTTGTATGATGAAATGAATATTACATTATCTCATTAATCAACATAAATAACTTCATTTTCTTTCCGTTCTTAATTCATAAAAGCTCTTAGAAACTTGGATCACGACAGTCTCAGGAAAGAAATATAGCGGGGGCTGCTTCAGCTCAATCATAAATCTGGGATACGACGATCTATGATTTTATTGAAGTATGTCGCGCCAGATAATAAATTTATAACAGATAATATATACAACTTAGTACACTAAAACTCAACTTCGGTTGACATAAAATATTTATAGTATAGCCTACTAACCAATTACTGAGCTCAATAATTTAGCAGCATCTTTAAAAGGAGCAAAATACCAATAAATATAGCTTCATTCACACCCTAAGAAAAATTAATACATCTTAGCACTTTAAGTTCCTACAGAATTAGAACATGTGGCTGAGAAAGCTGATCATTACTTACAATTTTTATACGAATGTCAGTTTATTTATATTAAGTGCAAAGTATTACCAGACAGCAGGTAAGGGAGATAATTTGGCAGATGATTAATATTCCTGTATTCCTGCACACAACAAGTTCTTTTTTACATGTAATAATCCCCCTATAAAAAGATCCTAAGATTTTTAAAAATATATTGAAGCTATATTTCATGGTAATTCGAATTACGAAAGAGAGAGTTAATTGTTTAACCTTAAAAATTTACGGTCAGGCAACTAAATCAAGGTCACTCAATAAATCTGTAGCTGGTATTTTTTTGCTATTAACTGCGTCTGGGTGAACTGCAGCGAACCATGTCGACAATCAGATTGTCTGAAAATTCGCAGACTATTGGCACGAGTCACCCTACAGTGATATATTGCAATTATCCCCAGACAAATCCGCTAGACTAAAGGATGAACTGCGCGGCAATGCTTTTTTTAAATTAAACTTGTTGATGTAATATTTCAAAACTGTATCAAGATAAAATATGATGAATTAATAAAGTGAAAAAACGCCATTTTCAAGATTTATATTGATACATATTTTCTTTACGTAAATCTATAAGGAAGCCTGTCTCGTAAACGGAAAATATGAAGATATTAGCAATTATGTTTGAATGAATACAAATACATCATTACACAAAAATCATTACTTCTATTTTTTAAACAGATATATTAGTATCTTGATATTCGATATATATTTACTGTATTTATTTTTTATGTTGCATTGCAAATGACTGTGCTGAAAATAAATACCATTTGCACAGACACACTCATTATTAGATACTTTATTTATTAATATATCCATATGCAATTGTAATAATTGAATTTAGCTAATAATGTTATTAACATTGCGCTAGAACCGGAAAGTCGCAGGTTCCATCCCCGATGAGGTCGTTGAGATTTTTCAATTGGCCTAGGCTATTCCTTCTGGTAGCACTATGGCCCTAGGGACTATGGCCCTAGGGTAGACTTAGCCTCTTAACAGAAATGACTACCGGGAACAATCCTGGGGGTAAAGGCGGTCGGTGCGTAAGGCTGACAACCTTATCACCTTCACGTACCGAATGACTAAAAAAACTGGGAGCCTCATCCTCCTGGAACCCTTCATGGAGGGCCGTGCTTAAGGGCATTATCTAATTTCCTTTCTCTGTATAATATGAAATCTGAAAATAACATTTTGAATTGTAATAATTGCACTCTTGACCTAATTTTAACAAATATTCTTTACGTTGAAGTCTTTAAGGACGTTGATCCTATTCTTACTGAAGATCGATACCATCCTGCACTCAATATAAAAATTCGAGGACTTAAACAGAAATATTGTAGTGGATCTCATATTACATTATACAACTTCCAACATGCAAATTTTGATAAGTTTTATTCATTACTTCGGGAAGTAGATTGGAGTTATCTTGATTCTTTCAATAATCCGAATGTAATGCTCTCTAGTTTTTATGATCGATTAAACACTATTATTGAAGCGTCGGTGCCTCAAAAAGTTATAAATAACAATTCAAAATATCCTATTTGGTTTACCAAGGAGATAATTCGAACTCTGAAACAAAAGGAATATTTTAGGAAAAGAAAAAACTATTCCTCATATTATATGGAGAAATTTAAAGAACTTCGGAAACTAGCTAAAACGCTTGTAAAAAAGACGTACAATGAATACATGTTTACTTGTGAACAAAATATTAAACTTAATCCGAAATATTTTTGGAATTTTGTGAAAAATAAAAGAACTGAAAATAATAGTTCTAGCATCTTTCTGTCTTCAGATGGTGCAATAATGAATAATTCAAAGTCCATATCTGATGAGTTTGCTACTTATTTTCAAAGTGTATATCTTCAAACGCAGTCATCTTATAAAATAGTAGATACGGTTAATATGCGCACATCACATTCCTTATCTCTATACCCAGTAGACAGTGTGGAATATCGGAATGCTATTAACAAGCTTAAGCCAAAGAAATCAGCAGGTTATGATGGAATTCCTCCTTACGTATTAAAAGGTTGCGCAACGATATTAGAATCCCCTTTTCTATTAATCTTTAACCGAATACTTAGTTCTCAAATATTTCCAGATGTATGGAAAATCACTCAAATAACTCCTGTATTCAAAAGTGGTGAGAAAATAAAAGTAACGAATTACAGACCTATTGCTCTAATAAGTGCGCCAGCAAAAATTTTAGAACGGATTCTGTATGATAGAATATTTTATCATGTCAAACAATATATATCTGTTTTTCAACATGGTTTTTTTCCTCAAAGGTCGACTTTGACAAACTTAATGAACTTTATTCAAGACATATCAGAATCTCTAGATAAGAAGTGTAGGGTTGATGTTATCTACACTGATTTTGCAAAGGCATTTGATAAGTTAGATCATGATATTCTGTTGGCTAAAATGTCTATGTTAGGTATTAATACGATGTTTTTGAAGCTGATAGCTTCTTACTTAAAAGACCGTAAACAATATGTTGTTTTTAATCATTGTCCTTCCTTTGTTTATGATGTAAATTCTGGTGTACCACAGGGCTCTAATTTAGGGCCACTTCTTTTCCTAATCTTTATAAATGATTTACCAGATATTGTTAAAAATTCTAAATGCTTATTGTTTGCAGATGACTTAAAAATATATAAAGAGATACGTTTATTATCAGATGAATTGGAATTACAATTAACAATAGACAAGCTTTTTGAATGGAGTATCCAAAACAATTTGGCGTTTAATGTTAGAAAATGCTATTTCATGAGTTTTCACAGATTTTCACTTCACCCGATTATTCAATACAGTATGAATTCGGAAACGTTAACGAGAATATTTACCATTAAAGATTTAGGATTAATTATTACGCATAATTTAAATTTTAGAAAGCATATTGATAAAATAATAGATGAAGCTTATGGACAGTTAGGATTTATTTTTCGTAATTCCAAAAATATTAAAGACGAACGTGTCTTACAATTACTTTATAATAGTTTTGTACGCAGTAAGTTAGAATATGCATCAGTTATATGGTCACCATTGTATAAAACTCATATTAATGACATAGAAAAAATTCAGAAGAGTTTTCTTCGATATATGTATTTTAAAAAATATGATAGATCTGCTTTAATTGATAGAATTTCTTATAATACTTTATTAAATGAATTTAAATTTGTTACTTTAATTGGTAGAAGGTTGGTAGCGCAACAGTTATTCTTATATAAAATTATCAATGGTAAAATTGATAGTAATGAACTTTTAAAACGTATTAAATTTAATGTAGTGCAATTAAATTTAAGGAATAGGGAATTGTTATATATTCCTGTCATTAAATCAAAAATATTAGAATGTTCATCTTTCATCCAAATGTGTAAACGATATAATTCTCTATCACTTCAAAATGCTCTTCTGGATTTTGACTTGTCATTGAATCAGTACGTAGGAATTCTTCATAAACTGTTATATGTTCCATATGATTTGGCTTAATTTTTAGATTGTCTTTTTAAATTAATTGTAGTTATTGTAAATCATTTATGTATTTTTTTCTTTATCCTCGCACATTCGTTCATTTATTGTATTGTATCTTTTTATAGTGTAAAACATGTATTGGCGAAACTACGCCAACTGTAATTGGGATTTATTCCTGTAGTTGGCACAATAAATTAAATTAAATTAAATTTATAGGGAGCACTTTACTTTTTATTATGATGATAATAATATGGTATTATTACACGACGTAATATATGTATTTTGAATGAAGTATTAGGGTAATTAGATTATGTATTCATCAATCCACAGAATACTCTTTCGGTTGAACATTACTTGAAAATGTTTAAAAAAAAATCCCAAATCCTCCGACAACTTGATTCGAAATTGTGACCTTCGGCTTTTCTTTCCAAAGCTCTGTCAATTAAACTACCAGAATTCGACTTGGGGCGCCAGATTGAATCTCTCTTCTATGATTACCCTTAATTTATCGTCGACCTCACTGGAATGAAATTAATAATCAGGATAATCGACGTAGTGCTATACATTATATGACAATTCAATAATAAATAATAAACTGCACAGGGCTGTTACAGTAGTTTAACTGAGGACTCATATTCCGTAACAGTAAGTTATTCTGCTTTGTCCTAGACCGGAGATGTGGAGAAGCTATCCTTCTATAGGAACGATAGGGTCTATTGATGCAGTTCACTGTATGCGAAAGCTATGACCTAGACTTCCTCGAACTATATCTGAGTATGAATTGCTATAGACATATCATTCCAGTCCAGTGATTAGTGATTAATTGTGCATGTTATAAATAAAATGAGGTAAACTGATGTACCAAGTGCAAGAATGCTATTGTTTAATCAGTGGTAATTGCAATTAAGATATGCAGAAAATAAGTTCTGTACCTCAGAGCCAAACGAGCGTAACTGCCAAAAACTAAATTTTACAGGAGGAGCGAAAAACAAAATTATGAACAATAAAGGGGAATGGAGTTACTACTATTTGGCTCTCAATATCTTGGTTTCTAATGAAATTATGGATTTAATATTAATTGGTTCAATAGAGGTCAAGAAGTTAGTAAAGAATATGAAAAAAACAAAAAAATATGAAATTTGGAGTTACGTTCCTTTGGCTCTGAGGTACAGAGTTATTTTTGTAATCAGTTTCCGAGTTAAGCTCCAGATCGATTCATTAAGCAGGGCTTACGGAAAAACAAAGGTCTAAAGTTTGATAAGCATATATAAAGGAATGTATGTGTAGTGTTTTTTGTCAAAGCTACGTGTTTTCCAACTTCCAAAGCTGTATATGAACACTGTAAAACAGTATGTTGTCATGAGAACTGATTTGCATTTGATAAATTCTTTCTAATATATTACCATAAAATATGCAGTAAAATTGGCATTACTCCGGTACCGGTCAAACGATTTGGTCCAATATCAACAGGTTTCTTCTCAATGACGTTATAAATGCATATACCAAGTTTCATGAAACTCCGATAAAGTTTTTTTGAATTATCGCGCGTACAGACACAAGGACGGACAGACAGATGGACAGACATTTTCCCGTCCCCCACACAATCTCATACCATTCTGGCACTTAATAACAATTTCTGCTCATTGTTGGGCATAACCCCGACTTCCTATAGAGTAAAATTATTCGTTTTATGACTAATTTATTAGTGTATTACCAATGCTCATGGTTCTAGTTACGCTACGACAATAAAACTTTACAGCCAAGTGAACGGAAACTTTCCAATGTTTCTGGTTTCTTCTACAGTGTTTCTTTATTTAAAGTTTCCATGGGATCTCCTATGTCATTTTTGTTCCACATCGGCCCTGGGTGAGCCAATCTCTTAATTGTAGGAGTTCAAATCCGACCACAAGTATTAGCTAAGGCCTAGGTAAACATTTAGAAATCAATTTGCTTGGATAATAATTAAAATTCACATTTTGTATGTTTTTCCAGAAATAATCCCTTACTCTGGGCTGTCGCAGAGACCTACGTCCGTGTTAATCGAGCAAAATAATCACATCCGTGGTCAAGGGTTAATTGTTCTAGCTTTTATCTCTTCTGTTCACAGATTTTGTTTCTGTATTTGTGTGATTGATTTTACGCATGATAAATAAAAATTGTAACTTCTCTCACAGTTTAAGCCTGACATGGGTAGACCTATTAACTTATAATTTATCTGCTGTTTATTATTATCTGACCGTGTCTATTGCATCAATGTGAATGCGCAACGACAACAATAAAATATATTATTGTTATTATTGTTATGATTATTAATATTAGTATTGGCTATAGGTTCCTTTTAAAAGGCAATAGAAACCTTGAGGCTGGGAGGAGATTGAAAGGCCTTCATACTTTTTAGATATGGTAAGGTTGTCAGTGCTCGCCCCCAGAACCACAGTGCCACCAGAAGGGTTAGCCTAGTCCAAATGAATAACCAATGATCTCAACGGGGATCGAA